>CM075884.1:27284390-27389390 GCA_038021265.1 Cyprinella venusta
TCAGACGTCAAAGTTTTGACCTGAAAAAAAAAACATAAGGGGTAACACTGTCGTTTTTGGCCGAAATTTTGACCCCCTCCGATCTTCTTGAAACTCTGGATTCTGACAGAGGGCACGAGACTTCGACCAGCGCGCAAAAATGGAGGCTCTAGACCCTTCCAGAGCCGAGATAT
Source organism: Cyprinella venusta (assembly GCA_038021265.1). Taxonomy (NCBI): domain Eukaryota; kingdom Metazoa; phylum Chordata; class Actinopteri; order Cypriniformes; family Leuciscidae; genus Cyprinella; species Cyprinella venusta. The sequence continues at coordinate 27,284,564 of CM075884.1, forward strand.
CAGACGTCAAAGTTTTGACCTGAAAAAAAAACATAAGGGGTAACACTGTCGTTTTTGGCCGAAATTTTGACCCCCTCCGATCTTCTTGAAACTCTGGATTCTGACAGAGGGCCACGAGACTTCGACCAGCGCGCAAAAATGGAGGCTCTAGACCCTTCCAGAGCCGAGATATCGGACGTCAAAGTTTTGACCTGAAAAAAAAACATAAGGGGTAACACTGTCGTTTTTGGCCGAAATTTTGACCCCCTCCGATCTTCTTGAAACTCTGGATTCTGACAGAGGGCCACGAGACTTCGACCAGCGCGCAAAAATGGAGGCTCTAGACCCTTCCGGAGCCGAGATATCAGACGTCAAAGTTTTGACCTGAAAAAAAAACATAAGGGGTAACACTGTCGTTTTTGGCCGAAATTTTGACCCCCTCCGATCTTCTTGAAACTCTGGATTCTGACAGAGGGCCACGAGACTTCGACCAGCGCGCAAAATGGAGACTCTAGACCCTTCCAGAGCCGAGATATCAGACGTCAAAGTTTTGACCTGAAAAAAAAACATAAGGGGTAACACTGTCGTTTTGGCCGAAATTTTGACCCCCTCCGATCTTCTTGAAACTCTGGATTCTGACAGAGGGCCACGAGACTTCGACCAGCGCGCAAAAATGGAGGCTCTAGACCCTTCCAGAGCCGAGATATCAGACGTCAAAGTTTTGACCTGAAAAAAAAAACATAAGGGGTAACACTGTCGTTTTTGGCCGAAATTTTGACCCCCTCCGATCTTCTTGAAACTCTGGATTCTGACAGAGGGCCACGAGACTTCGACCAGCGCGCAAAAATGGAGGCTCTAGACCCTTCCAGAGCCGAGATATCAGACGTCAAAGTTTTGACCTGAAAAAAAAACATAAGGGGTAACACTGTCGTTTTTGGCCGAAATTTTGACCCCCTCCGATCTTCTTGAAACTCTGGATTCTGACAGAGGGCCACGAGACTTCGACCAGCGCGCAAAAATGGAGGCTCTAGACCCTTCCAGAGCCGAGATATCGGACGTCAAAGTTTTGACCTGAAAAAAAAACATAAGGGGTAACACTGTCGTTTTTGGCCGAAATTTTGACCCCCTCCGATCTTCTTGAAACTCTGGATTCTGACAGAGGGCCACGAGACTTCGACCAGCGCGCAAAAATGGAGGCTCTAGACCCTTCCAGAGCCGAGATATCAGACGTCAAAGTTTTGACCTGAAAAAAAAACATAAGGGGTAACACTGTCGTTTTTGGCCGAAATTTTGACCCCCTCCGATCTTCTTGAAACTCTGGATTCTGACAGAGGGCCACGAGACTTCGACCAGCGCGCAAAAATGGAGGCTCTAGACCCTTCCAGAGCCGAGATATCAGGACGTCAAAGTTTTGACCTGAAAAAAAAACATAAGGGGTAACACTGTCGTTTTTGGCCGAAATTTTGACCCCCTCCGATCTTCTTGAAACTCTGGATTCTGACAGAGGGCCACGAGACTTCGACCAGCGCGCAAAAATGGAGGCTCTAGACCCTTCCAGAGCCGAGATATCAGACGTCAAAGTTTTGACCTGAAAAAAAAACATAAGGGGTAACACTGTCGTTTTTGGCCGAAATTTTGACCCCCTCCGATCTTCTTGAAACTCTGGATTCTGACAGAGGGCCACGAGACTTCGACCAGCGCGCAAAAATGGAGGCTCTAGACCCTTCCAGAGCCGAGATATCAGACGTCAAAGTTTTGACCTGAAAAAAAAACATAAGGGGTAACACTGTCGTTTTTGGCCGAAATTTTGACCCCCTCCGATCTTCTTGAAACTCTGGATTCTGACAGAGGGCCACGAGACTTCGACCAGTGCGCAAAAATGGAGGCTCTAGACCCTTCCAGAGCCGAGATATCAGACGTCAAAGTTTTGACCTGAAAAAAAAACATAAGGGGTAACACTGTCGTTTTTGGCCGAAATTTTGACCCCCTCCGATCTTCTTGAAACTCTGGATTCTGACAGAGGGCCACGAGACTTCGACCAGCGCGCAAAAATGGAGGCTCTAGACCCTTCCAGAGCCGAGATATCAGACGTCAAAGTTTTGACCTGAAAAAAAACATAAGGGGTAACACTGTCGTTTTTGGCCGAAATTTTGACCCCCTCCGATCTTCTTGAAACTCTGGATTCTGACAGAGGGCCACGAGACTTCGACCAGCGCGCAAAAATGGAGGCTCTAGACCCTTCCAGAGCCGAGATATCAGACGTCAAAGTTTTGACCTGAAAAAAAAACATAAGGGGTAACACTGTCGTTTTTGGCCGAAATTTTGACCCCCTCCGATCTTCTTGAAACTCTGGATTCTGACAGAGGGCCACGAGACTTCGACCAGCGCGCAAAAATGGAGGCTCTAGACCCTTCCAGAGCCGAGATATCAGACGTCAAAGTTTTGACCTGAAAAAAAAACATAAGGGGTAACACTGTCGTTTTTGGCCGAAATTTTGACCCCCTCCGATCTTCTTGAAACTCTGGATTCTGACAGAGGGCCACGAGACTTCGACCAGCGCGCAAAAATGGAGGCTCTAGACCCTTCCAGAGCCGAGATATCAGACGTCAAAGTTTTGACCTGAAAAAAAAACATAAGGGGTAACACTGTCGTTTTTGGCCGAAATTTTGACCCCCTCCGATCTTCTTGAAACTCTGGATTCTGACAGAGGGCCACGAGACTTCGACCAGCGCGCAAAAATGGAGGCTCTAGACCCTTCCAGAGCCGAGATATCAGACGTCAAAGTTTTGACCTGAAAAAAAAACATAAGGGGTAACACTGTCGTTTTTGGCCGAAATTTTGACCCCCTCCGATCTTCTTGAAACTCTGGATTCTGACAGAGGGCCACGAGACTTCGACCAGCGCGCAAAAATGGAGGCTCTAGACCCTTCCAGAGCCGAGATATCAGACGTCAAAGTTTTGACCTGAAAAAAAAACATAAGGGGTAACACTGTCGTTTTTGGCCGAAATTTTGACCCCCTCCGATCTTCTTGAAACTCTGGATTCTGACAGAGGGCCACGAGACTTCGACCAGCGCGCAAAAATGGAGGCTCTAGACCCTTCCAGAGCCGAGATATCAGACGTCAAAGTTTTGACCTGAAAAAAAAACATAAGGGGTAACACTGTCGTTTTTGGCCGAAATTTTGACCCCCTCCGATCTTCTTGAAACTCTGGATTCTGACAGAGGGCCACGAGACTTCGACCAGCGCGCAAAAATGGAGGCTCTAGACCCTTCCAGAGCCGAGATATCGGACGTCAAAGTTTTGACCTGAAAAAAAAACCATAAGGGGTAACACTGTCGTTTTTGGCCGAAATTTTGACCCCCTCCGATCTTCTTGAAACTCTGGATTCTGACAGAGGGCCACGAGACTTCGACCAGCGCGCAAAAATGGAGGCTCTAGACCCTTCCAGAGCCGAGATATCAGACGTCAAAGTTTTGACCTGAAAAAAAAACATAAGGGGTAACACTGTCGTTTTTGGCCGAAATTTTGACCCCCTCCGATCTTCTTGAAACTCTGGATTCTGACAGAGGGCCACGAGACTTCGACCAGCGCGCAAAAATGGAGGCTCTAGACCCTTCCAGAGCCGAGATATCAGACGTCAAAGTTTTGACCTGAAAAAAAAACATAAGGGGTAACACTGTCGTTTTTGGCCGAAATTTTGACCCCCTCCGATCTTCTTGAAACTCTGGATTCTGACAGAGGGCCACGAGACTTCGACCAGCGCGCAAAAATGGAGGCTCTAGACCCTTCCAGAGCCGAGATATCGGACGTCAAAGTTTTGACCTGAAAAAAAAAACATAAGGGGTAACACTGTCGTTTTTGGCCGAAATTTTGACCCCCTCCGATCTTCTTGAAACTCTGGATTCTGACAGAGGGCCACGAGACTTCGACCAGCGCGCAAAAATGGAGGCTCTAGACCCTTCCGGAGCCGAGATATCAGACGTCAAAGTTTTGACCTGAAAAAAAAACATAAGGGGTAACACTGTCGTTTTTGGCCGAAATTTTGACCCCCTCCGATCTTCTTGAAACTCTGGATTCTGACAGAGGGCCACGAGACTTCGACCAGCGCGCAAAAATGGAGGACTCTAGACCCTTCCAGAGCCGAGATATCAGACGTCAAAGTTTTGACCTGAAAAAAAAACATAAGGGGTAACACTGTCGTTTTTGGCCGAAATTTTGACCCCCTCCGATCTTCTTGAAACTCTGGATTCTGACAGAGGGCCACGAGACTTCGACCAGCGCGCAAAAATGGAGGCTCTAGACCCTTCCAGAGCCGAGATATCGGACGTCAAAGTTTTGACCTGAAAAAAAAACATAAGGGGTAACACTGTCGTTTTTGGCCGAAATTTTGACCCCCTCCGATCTTCTTGAAACTCTGGATTCTGACAGAGGGCCACGAGACTTCGACCAGCGCGCAAAAATGGAGGCTCTAGACCCTTCCAGAGCCGAGATATCAGACGTCAAAGTTTTGACCTGAAAAAAAAACATAAGGGGTAACACTGTCGTTTTTGGCCGAAATTTTGACCCCCTCCGATCTTCTTGAAACTCTGGATTCTGACAGAGGGCCACGAGACTTCGACCAGCGCGCAAAAATGGAGGCTCTAGACCCTTCCAGAGCCGAGATATCGGACGTCAAAGTTTTGACCTGAAAAAAAAACATAAGGGGTAACACTGTCGTTTTTGGCCGAAATTTTGACCCCCTCCGATCTTCTTGAAACTCTGGATTCTGACAGAGGGCCACGAGACTTCGACCAGCGCGCAAAAATGGAGGCTCTAGACCCTTCCAGAGCCTGAGATATTGGACGTCAAAGTTTTGACCTGAAAAAAAAACATAAGGGGTAACACTGTCGTTTTTGGCCGAAATTTTGACCCCCTCCGATCTTCTTGAAACTCTGGATTCTGACAGAGGGCCACGAGACTTCGACCAGCGCGCAAAAATGGAGGCTCTAGACCCTTCCAGAGCCGAGATATCGGACGTCAAAGTTTTGACCTGAAAAAAAAACATAAGGGGTAACACTGTCGTTTTTGGCCGAAATTTTGACCCCCTCCGATCTTCTTGAAACTCTGGATTCTGACAGAGGGCCACGAGACTTCGACCAGCGCGCAAAAATGGAGGCTCTAGACCCTTCCAGAGCCGAGATATCAGACGTCAAAGTTTTGACCTGAAAAAAAAACATAAGGGGTAACACTGTCGTTTTTGGCCGAAATTTTGACCCCCTCCAATCTTCTTGAAACTCTGGATTCTGACAGAGGGCCACGAGACTTCGACCAGCGCGCAAAAATGGAGGCTCTAGACCCTTCCAGAGCCGAGATATCAGACGTCAAAGTTTTGACCTGAAAAAAAAACATAAGGGGTAACACTGTCGTTTTTGGCCGAAATTTTGACCCCCTCCGATCTTCTTGAAACTCTGGATTCTGACAGAGGGCCACGAGACTTCGACCAGCCCGCAAAAATGGAGGCTCTAGACCCTTCCAGAGCCGAGATATCAGACGTCAAAGTTTTGACCTGAAAAAAAAACATAAGGGGTAACACTGTCGTTTTTGGCCGAAATTTTGACCCCCTCCGATCTTCTTGAAACTCTGGATTCTGACAGAGGGCCACGAGACTTCGACCAGCGCGCAAAAATGGAGGCTCTAGACCCTTCCAGAGCCGAGATATCGGACGTCAAAGTTTTGACCTGAAAAAAAAACATAAGGGGTAACACTGTCGTTTTTGGCCGAAATTTTGACCCCCTCCGATCTTCTTGAAACTCTGGATTCTGACAGAGGGCCACGAGACTTCGACCAGCGCGCAAAAATGGAGGCTCTAGACCCTTCCAGAGCCGAGATATCAGACGTCAAAGTTTTGACCTGAAAAAAAAACATAAGGGGTAACACTGTCGTTTTTGGCCGAAATTTTGACCCCCTCCGATCTTCTTGAAACTCTGGATTCTGACAGAGGGCCACGAGACTTCGACCAGCGCGCAAAAATGGAGGCTCTAGACCCTTCCAGAGCTGAGATATCAGACGTCAAAGTTTTGACCCGAAAAAAAAAACATAAGGGGTAACACTGTCGTTTTTGGCCGAAATTTTGACCCCCTCCGATCTTCTTGAAACTCTGGATTCTGACAGAGGGCCACGAGACTTCGACCAGCGCGCAAAAATGGAGGCTCTAGACCCTTCCAGAGCCGAGATATCAGACGTCAAAGTTTTGACCTGAAAAAAAAACATAAGGGGTAACACTGTCGTTTTTGGCCGAAATTTTGACCCCCTCCGATCTTCTTGAAACTCTGGATTCTGACAGAGGGCCACGAGACTTCGACCAGCGCGCAAAAATGGAGGCTCTAGACCCTTCCAGAGCCGAGATATCGGACGTCAAAGTTTTGACCTGAAAAAAAAACATAAGGGGTAACACTGTCGTTTTTGGCCGAAATTTTGACCCCCTCCGATCTTCTTGAAACTCTGGATTCTGACAGAGGGCCACGAGACTTCGACCAGCGCGCAAAAATGGAGGCTCTAGACCCTTCCAGAGCCGAGATATCAGACGTCAAAGTTTTGACCTGAAAAAAAAACATAAGGGGTAACACTGTCGTTTTTGGCCGAAATTTTGACCCCCTCCGATCTTCTTGAAACTCTGGATTCTGACAGAGGGCCACGAGACTTCGACCAGCGCGCAAAAATGGAGGCTCTAGACCCTTCCGGAGCCGAGATATCAGACGTCAAAGTTTTGACCTGAAAAAAAAACATAAGGGGTAACACTGTCGTTTTTGGCCGAAATTTTGACCCCCTCTGATCTTCTTGAAACTCTGGATTCTGACAGAGGGCCACGAGACTTCGACCAGCGCGCAAAAATGGAGGCTCTAGACCCTTCCAGAGCCGAGATATCAGACGTCAAAGTTTTGACCTGAAAAAAAAACATAAGGGGTAACACTGTCGTTTTTGGCCGAAATTTTGACCCCCTCCGATCTTCTTGAAACTCTGGATTCTGACAGAGGGCCACGAGACTTCGACCAGCGCGCAAAAATGGAGGCTCTAGACCCTTCCAGAGCCGAGATATCGGACGTCAAAGTTTTGACCTGAAAAAAAAACATAAGGGGTAACACTGTCGTTTTTGGCCGAAATTTTGACCCCCTCCGATCTTCTTGAAACTCTGGATTCTGACAGAGGGCCACGAGACTTCGACCAGCGCGCAAAAATGGAGGCTCTAGACCCTTCCAGAGCTGAGATATTGGACGTCAAAGTTTTGACCTGAAAAAAAAACATAAGGGGTAACACTGTCGTTTTTGGCCGAAATTTTGACCCCCTCCGATCTTCTTGAAACTCTGGATTCTGACAGAGGGCCACGAGACTTCGACCAGCGCGCAAAAATGGAGGCTCTAGACCCTTCCAGAGCCGAGATATCAGACGTCAAAGTTTTGACCTGAAAAAAAAACATAAGGGGTAACACTGTCGTTTTTGGCCGAAATTTTGACCCCCTCTGATCTTCTTGAAACTCTGGATTCTGACAGAGGGCCACGAGACTTCGACCAGCGCGCAAAATGGAGGCTCTAGACCCTTCCAGAGCCGAGATATCAGACGTCAAAGTTTTGACCTGAAAAAAAAACATAAGGGGTAACACTGTCGTTTTTGGCCGAAATTTTGACCCCCTCTGATCTTCTTGAAACTCTGGATTCTGACAGAGGGCCACGAGACTTCGACCAGCGCGCAAAAATGGAGACTCTAGACCCTTCCAGAGCCGAGATATCGGACGTCAAAGTTTTGACCTGAAAAAAAAACATAAGGGGTAACACTGTCGTTTTTGGCCGAAATTTTGACCCCCTCCGATCTTCTTGAAACTCTGGATTCTGACAGAGGGCCACGAGACTTCGACCAGCGCGCAAAAATGGAGGCTCTAGACCCTTCCAGAGCCGAGATATCGGACGTCAAAGTTTTGACCTGAAAAAAAAACATAAGGGGTAACACTGTCGTTTTTGGCCGAAATTTTGACCCCCTCCGATCTTCTTGAAACTCTGGATTCTGACAGAGGGCCACGAGACTTCGACCAGCGCGCAAAAATGGAGGCTCTAGACCCTTCCAGAGCCGAGATATCGGACGTCAAAGTTTTGACCTGAAAAAAAAAACATAAGGGGTAACACTGTCGTTTTTGGCCGAAATTTTGACCCCCTCCGATCTTCTTGAAACTCTGGATTCTGACAGAGGGCCACGAGACTTCGACCAGCGCGCAAAAATGGAGGCTCTAGACCCTTTCAGAGCCGAGATATAGGACGTCAAAATTTTGACCCGAAAAAAAAACATAAGGGGTAACACTGTCTTTTTTTTTTTTGGCCGAAATTTTGACCTCCTCCGATCTTCTTGAAACTCTGGATTCTGACAGAGGGCCACGAGACTTCGACCAGCGCGCAAAAATGGAGGCTCTAGACCCTTCCAGAGCCGAGATATCGGACGTCAAAGTTTTGACCCGAAAAAAAAAACATAAGGGGTAACACTGTCATTTTTTTTGGCCGAAATTTTGACCCCCTCCGATCTTCTTGAAACTCTGGATTCTGGCAGAGGGCCACGAGACTTCGACCAGCGCGCAAAAATGGCAAAAATAGAGCCTGTAGTCCCTTCCAGACCCGAGATATTGAAACTCAACGTAAATTGTGGCCTCTTTTTCCTATTTGTAGTGGAGATGAGTGGTACCCGGTGGGGTCTTCTGCTGTTGTAGCCCATCCGCCTCAAGGTTGTGTGTTTTGTGTCTTCTTCACAAATGCTTTGCTGCTTACCTGGGTTGTAATGAGTGGTTAGTTCAGTCAAAGTTGTTCTTCTATCAGTTTGAATCAGTCGGCCCGTTCTCCTCTGACCTCTAGCAACAACGAGGCATTTTCGCCCACAGGACTGCAGCATACTGGATGTTTTTCCCTTTTTACTCCATTCTTTGTAAACCCTAGAAATGGTTGTGAGTGAAAATCCCAGTAACTGAGCAGATTGTGAAATACTCAGACACCAACAAACATGCCATGCTCAAAATTGCTTAAATCCTCTTTCTTTCCCATTCTGACATTCAGTTTGTCTTGACCAGGACCACACCCCTAAATGCAGTGAAGCGACTGCCATGTGATTGGTTGATTAGAAAATTGCATTAATGAGAAATTGATCAGGTGTTCCTAATAATCCTTTAGATGGGTGTAAATCTTACTAACCCCAGACTTTTGAGCGGCAATGTATGTATTCTTTCCCATGATTCTCTGTGCTGGAAGCTGTCTCTGCCACCTTTGTGGCTGACATTTGATGTCTCATGGATTAGGTGTGTGTGTGTGTGTGTGTGTGTCCTGTACAGGTGCGAACCCTCCCACGCCTGGAGGTTTCCCCGGTGCAAACAGTCCTGGACCCGTGGCAGACCTGTACGGCCCCAGCAGTCAGGACGCTGTGGGAAATTACATCAGTGCTGCCAGTCCCCAGCCGGGCTCCGGGTTCAATCACAGTATCGCAGTGAGCTGTTTGCACTCATCTTGCTGTTCCAACCTTGATAATATTTTATAAAATCACCATAATAGTCCATATACGATGGTTTAATCAAAGTCTTCAGAAGTCAGACAAGACTTTTGTCACAGTTTAGTTTGAGGAATAAACATCTACTTTAGTTTTCTTTCTTCTCATATGTCTCATAACCAACATGTGCCATCCATGGTTAAAATACTTTATATCATCATGAGGCCCAGAACTTTTTTTTTTCCCCAAAAGTTTCTTTTTCTTCTTCATGTAATCACATTGTTAAGAGCATAAGAAACAAATGAAAAAAAAAGAAGATATTTTATTCATGTTATACAATGACCTCTGTAGTGGACACCAGGACTTGATTGTTTCAAAAATTAATAATAAAATGACATGAAATTATATATAGGCAAAAATCGAAAAATTGAAGGAAAAAAAAATTGAAAATCGATAATAATTGTTGTTATTATTTGTTTAAATTACATTGATATCTGAATTCATGTCAATACCTAGACTGCTGCATTCGAGGATGAATGACTTCAAGCTGAATCTGTCCGACCTTGTACAAAAATTTATTTTGGATAATTTTTAACCCAAAAAAGCTGCGGACTGCAGCTTTAAATTGAACTTCAAGACGTATTGAATCACCCAGTAATGAAACAAGTGTAGTTTGTGTTTTTTAACGAATGTTTTGACTTAATGACAAATACAGTAACGATGTAATTGATACAATCTTTATTTAAAGTGTGAATTGACCTTCAAAAGGTTACTTACTCGATTTTAATCACAACCGTAGACATCAATGTTTATAACCAAACTATAAACTTTTATTCCAATACTATAGACATAACCAAATTGTTGTCGTTTAGGAATAAGACTGTGTCGGGATCGCTATCTTTTAACGGTTAATTGTGCAGATCTACAACAGCAACTTGTTGTTGTCTTATTAGTTGATGATCTGAATGAGGTGTGTTAAATAAAGGAGACAGAGCTGTGGAATGAAAACCACCTTACAAACCTGGTTTGCTAACCTTCACTATTGGGCCCTTGAGCAAGACATTTATGTTTAGAGAGTGACTCAGCAAGAATGAAGTCACTTTGAATGAGAAAAAAACAAAAACCCCTCATTAAATTGGTTGCTAATGTTGAAGAGTTGCAAATAAACAGCTGTTTATTGTGTATAAAGACAATTCAGGATTTATTTATTCAGGACCGATCAGCTCCACAGAAGAGGAATCACAGCAAATGTTTTCTTCTTGAGTTTTCCTCATGTTTCGACTTTAGTTACTCGGATTGTAGCAGCTTTATTAAGTTGCATAAAAGAAAAGGCACTTTAAAAAAGTACATTTAAAGGTGATATATGTATTTTTTAGCGGCCTCTATTGGTGATGTTTCAGATTGCAACCAAATTTTCCAAGCGCGATCACACACACACTGAGACTTTACTCACACCAGAGAAAGCATCACACGACATGCTGGAAACTCAACAACTTGCATGCTTTTGTGAACATAAAGCAGGTCATCTCAAATATTCTGACATTGATGAGGAGTGACAGACCAACGAGACTCACTGAATTATCACAACACAAATCTTTGTAGCCCACTCAATTACTAATTATTAGTATAATTTTCACCCCTTTTGGGAGGGTCCAAATGTTTTCAGACTCTTTGAGAAATGAAGTGATGTGCAGTATGAGTAAAACAGTGCTTTTGACATTGGGTAAATGTAAACCTGTTGTTGGAGAGCTGCAAAATAAAAACAACCTGGAAGGCACTTTGAAAACTAATGGAAATGTTGGTAGTACACAAATCATTTTTTGATGCTTATTCAAACCTACCTAGATCACTCAGATCCTTAGGATCACATCAGCTAGAAATACCGAGGGTTCACGCTAAGCTTTTAGCTATTATACCAGCCGCAGGTGTGCTCCTACAGTAGTCACTTTCAGATCCAGACTCAAAACACTTCTGTTTAGCTGAGCATTTACTGAATGAGCACTGTGCCACTGTTCGTCCGACTGTGACTGCACTTCATTTTATTTTAGATTCTAAATTGTTTTAATTATTTACTGTATTTTATTTTCATCATTATTTTTATTTTTGATTATTTCATGTTTTTTTAATTCTAAACGGTTTTAATTATTCTGATTTCTTTTGATTATTTTAATTTCTTCTATGTAAAGCACTTTGAATTGCCATGGTGTATGAAATGTGCTATATAAATAAACTTGCCTTGCCTGCCTAACAACCAGTATTACAGGTTTTTTTTCAATTGCTAAATGTGCAAAACTCTTACTACAGTCTGCACTACCAACAGTCACCTGAGCACAACTCTTAACACACGGCTCAAATTAGGCTCAGTGTGCACAACCCTCACTGAGATAACACACATTGTCACTTAGAACACACTGAGAGGAAAAATACTAGCATCAAACACCAATACAGGAAATACTAACTTTTCATCTTTCCAGTTTCAACAATTTCAGTGACTTCATACAAAGTGAGATTTTCTTCTAAGAAAAGAGTGACATTCTTTCATTTGTTTTATTTACATTTTTAGAACATAACAATTGAAAATCAGCAGTTTGTGTCAATAGACCATAGTAATTTACAGAATTACAGTAATGAGAAAAAAAGGTTGAAACTAAAAGTACATACTGTAGTACTGTAACCCTGCCTCTCTCAAGCATTAGGCCACACATTTTCAGACTTTCAGCTAAAATTGTTTGAAAACCAATTGTGTGTGAAAGGCACAAGGCTGAAATGTATTCTGTTTTGAATGTGTGGATAACTGCTTTGACAGCAATGTGTTAACATTTGAAGAAAGTGCTGTAAATCCACAGTGTTGTGCAGGTTGTGGTTACAGTAGAGTTTGGAAAACTGGGGTCAGGCAATGGAAAACGAACTAGAGTTTGGTATTTCATTATGAGGACGCACAAAGGCGGAATTCCCTGAATCATCTATCACAATGAATAAAAGATTGTTGACCATCACAAAATTGAAAGTGTATGTAAGAAAATAGCTAAAGAATTTAAATTTCCCATTTTGACCATCAGGGCAATAATTAAGAAGTTATAATCAACTAAAGATGTTATGATTCTGCCAGGAAGAGGATGTGTGTCTATAATTTCTTAATGGACGGTGAGGATGAAAGTTTGAGTAACCAAAGACTCTTCGAGGATCCCAGATAGAGAATTGCAAAGATTAGTTGAGTCTTAGGGTCAGAAAGCCTAAAAAAAATATCAAACAACCCCTACATCCCCACATGTTGTTTGAGAGGGTTTCAAGAAAAATCCTCCTCGCTCCTCCAAAAACAAACTCCAGCATATTCAGTGGTCAGACACGACTGGATCTTCAAACGGCACAGGGTTCTGTGGTCAGGTGAGAGTAAAAAAGAGCTTTTTGGCAGTAAACACACTTGATGGGTTTGGTGGACATGAGGATAAAAAGTACCCGATGTGTACAATTTAATATTGGATCTTTAATGTTGGGGGCCTATTTTTCTGCAGGAGGTCCTTGACTTCTTATTCAGATATATGGCATTGTGGATTCTATCAAATATCAACAGATTTAAAAAAATCAAAACCTGACACCTTCTGCTAGAAATCTTATAAAGTCAAGTCAAATCTTATAAAGGGCCGTGGTTGGATCTTCCATCAGGACAACGGTCCAAAACAAACATCAAAATCAATGCAAAAATGTGTTTGGGAGCACAAAATGAAGCTTCTGCCATGACCGTCCCAGACCCTGACCTGAACCCTATTGAAAATGAGTGGTCTGAACTGAAGAGCAGGAGCACCAACATGGATTTGGGAATCTGAAGGATCTGGAGAGATACTGTATGGAGGAATGGTCTCTTGTCAGGTGTTCTCTAAAACATCAGGCATTATAGCAGAAAACTCAGAGCAGTTATCTTGGCAAAAGGAGATTGCAAAAAGGTAATTAATAAAAGGGTATGAATAATTGTGGCCAAAGTGTTTTGGAGAAAAACATTTATTTTATAATGTGATTTCCTCCCCCCACTTTCAATTCTTTTACTTAAACAAAAGGTTAGGATTTTGACAATTTTATGAATGAAAGATCAACAGGATAAACATTGCAGATTTATTTTTCACAGACATTTTTGATCATATTTACAAGGGTTATGATTAATTCTGGGCTGGACTGTACCTACCAGTATTAACTTTCACATGCAGTTACACTTTAACCTAACTAACTACCCACCTACCTACCTACCTACCTACCTACCAACCAGTATTAACTTTCACATGCAGTTACACACTAACATACCTACCTACCTACCTACCAACCAGTATTAACTTTCACATGCAGTTACACACTAACATACCTACCTACTTACCAGTATTAACTTTCACATGCAGTCAGGGCCGTAGCCAGCTATGAGGTCACCGAGGTCCGGACCTCGGTCATTTTTTTACATTCAAAAATAAAATGTCATGCTCTCTGAATGATTAATTAGCCGTATTTAAACCACCTCACATGAGTGTTCGCAATTCGTTGCTGCAAGAAGCTAGCGCAGTGAACGGGGCTCGAGAGCGCGTTGTGAATGAGGGCGCGCAACTCGCGAGTGCAGCCTCCGTGTTGCCAGATCCACCTAATGGAAAGGTGCAGTAATCTCCTGGACCTGTTTTTCTGATTTAATGTGACACTTTAGGAAGTTATTAAAGTGGAAAGTTGAACGTTAGGGTTAGTGTTATATTCATCTTATTTCCAAAACACAAGCTTTGAACTAATTTCGGATTATTATTATTTTAATTATTTTGTTTTGACTGTTTAAGTAGCAATATCTGGCAACATTACTGCGTTAAAAAAATAAAAATAAAAATAAAAAAAGCTTATGGACAAAGTGCAATTGCATAAAGCTACCATATCCAGTAAGACAAACGCAATGATCATCGTGATTATCTGTAAGAATTGTAGGCTATAACAAAAACAGTAGCATAATAATACAGATCTGTATGTTACAGAATGAAATTTGCTAAATAATCTTATTGGTCAGCTGGAAGACCGCTCATGCCGTTTCACAAAGTCATCATAAATAGGTTTGTTTATGTGTTATTGTGTTATTTTAGTGTTTCACTACAAGAATTAAAGCACTGTTTCTCAACTAGCAATCTATTCAGCCAGTATATTTGTGTTTGATCTGTGTGAATTACAGAAATATAAGACTTTAATTGACCTACTTTTATTCTATATTTCTTTGCACGAAACTCTCCAGAAAGTGCCATTTAATGGTTTATTTAAAAAAAAATCTCAGACCCCCCATTGAGAGACTGCCCCACACATAATTAATTTTTTTTTTACCCGTATATATATATATATATATATATATATATATATATGGCAAAATCCTTTAAAAAAGGGAGACGCTACTTCATGTCCATGTGGGTCCAATAGCCTAACCATTATTATAGCACAATTCTTTACACAACACCCCGGACCTCACTAATTTTCAGACCCTGGTTACGGCCCTGCATGCAGTTACACATTATCCTACCTACCTACCTACCAGTATTAACTTTCACATGCAGTTACACATTAACATACCTACCTACAGTGGGGGAAATAAGAATTTGACCCCTTGCTGATTTTGCAGGTTTGCCCACATACAAAGAACGCAACGATCTACAATTTCAATCATATGTACATTCTAACAGTGAAAGACAGAATCCCAAAGAAAATCCCTGAAAATCACATCATATGAATTTATAAAAATTGATAACCATCTGATGAGGAAAAACAAGTATTTGACCCCCTGGACAAACAGCAAGTATTCCTGCCCCTACAAACCAGTCAGTCTTTCTTTAAGACACAACCACAATCCCAACCAATTATCTACATCAAATACACCTGCCTCACCATGTTACCTGTATAAAAGACACCTGTCAACACCCAAACAACCAGCATCCAACATCAACACCATGGGCAAGACCAAAGAGCTTTCTACGGAGATCAGGGACAAGATTGTTGTTCTGCACTAGGTTGGGATGGGCTACAAGAGAATCGGAAAGCAACTTGGAGAGAAAAGATCAACTGTCGGTGCAGTGATCAGAAAATGGAAGAAGCACCACACCACCGCCAACCTCCCTCGGTCTGGGCCTCCACACAAGATCTCGCCTCGTGGGGTGTCCCTGATCATGCGAACGTTGAGGAATCATCCAAAAACCACAAGGGGGGAACTGATGAATCAACAGAAGGCAGCTGGGACCACAGTTACAAAAGAAACGGTTGGTAAGACACTACGCCGTCATGGATTGAAATCCTGCAGCGCACGCAAGGTCCCCCTGCTCAAGAAGAAACATGTACAGGCCCGCATGAAGTTCGCCATTCACCACCTGGACGACTCAGAAGAGGCCTGGAAGAAGGTGATGTGGTCAGATGAGACCAAAATAGAACTTTTTGGCCTTAACTCAACTCGTCGTGTTTGGAGGGCAAAGAACACCGAGAACAACCCAAAGAACACCATCCCAACCGTCAACATGCTGTTTGTCCAGGGGGTCAAATACTTATTTTTCCTCATCAGATGGTTATCAATTTTATAAATTCATATGATGTGATTTTCTGGAATTTTCTTTGGGATTCTGTCTTTCACTGTTAGAAAGTACATATGATTACAATTATAGATCATTGCATTCTTTGTAAGTGGGCAAACCTGCAAAATCAGCAAGGGGTCAAATACTTATTTCCTCCACTGTACCTACCGAACTACCAGTATTAACTTTCACATGCAGTTACATATTAACCTACCTACCTACCTACCAGTATTAACTTTCACATGCAATTACACATTAACATACCTACCTACCTACCAGTAATAACTTTCACATGCAGTTACACATTAACCTACCTACCTGCCTACCAGTATTAACTTTCCCATTAACCTACCTACTTACCTACCAGTATTAACTTTCACATTAACCTACCTACCTACCTACCAGTATTAACTTTCACATTAACCTACCTACTTACCTACCAGTATTAACTTTCACATGCAGTTACACATTAACCTACCTACCTACCAGTATTAACTTTCACATTAACCTACCTACCAGTATTAACTTTCACATTAACCTACCTACCTAACAGTATTAACTTTCACATGCAGTTACACATTAACCTACCTACCTACCAGTATTAACTTTCACATGCAGTTACACATTAACATACCTACCTACCAGTATTATCTTTCATAGGCAGTTACACATTAACTTTCACATGCAGTTACATATTTGACTTTCACATGCAGTTATAGAATAGCTTTCACAGGCAGTTACACATTTGACTTTCACATGTAGTTACTCATTAACATACCTACCTACCAGTATTATCTTTCATGGGCAGTTACACATTAACTTTCACATGCAGTTACACATTTGACTTTCACATGCAGTTACACATTAACCAACCCACCAGTATTAACTTTTACATACAGTTGTAGATTAACTTTCACATGCAGTTACACATTTGACTTTCACATGCAGTTACTCATTAACATACCTACCTACCTACCTACCAGTATTAACTTTAACATTAACCTACCTACCTACCAGTATTAACTTTCACATACAGTTATAGATTAACTTTCACATGCAGTTACAAATTTGACTTTCACATGCAGTTACTCATTAACCTACCTACCTACCAGTATTAACTTTCACATGCAGATACACATTAACCTACCTACCTACCAGTATTAACTTTCACATTAACCTACCTATCAGTATTAACTTTCACATTAACGTACCTACCTACCTACCAGTATTAACTTTCACATTAACCTACCTACCTACCAGTATTAACTTTCACATTAACCTACCTACCTACCAGTATTAACTTTCACATTAACCTACCTACCTTCCTACCAGTATTAACTTTCACATGCAGATACACATTAACATACCTACCTACCAGTATTAACTTTCACATTAACCTACCTATCAGTATTAACTTTCACATTAACCTACCTACCTACCAGTATTAACTTTCACATTAACCTACCTACCTACCAGTATTAACTTTCACATTAACATACCTACCTACCTACCAGTATTAACTTTCACATTGACCTACCTACCTACCTACCAGTATTAACTTTCACATTAAACTACCTACCTTCCTACCTACCAGTATTAACTTTCACATTAACCTACCTACCAGTATTAACTTTCACATTAACCTACCTACCTACCTACCAGTACTAACTTTCAAATGCAGTTACACATTAACATACCTAACTACCTACCAGTTTTAACTTTCACATTAACCTACGTACCTACCAGTATTAACTTTCACATGCAGTTACACATTAACATACCTACCTACAGTGGGGTAAATAAGTATTTGACCCCTTGCTGATTTTGCAGGTTTGCCCACTTACAAAGAACGCAAAGATCTACAATTTCAATCATATGTACATTCTAACAGTGAAAGACAGAACCCCAAAGAAAATTCCAGAAAATCACATCACATGAATTTATAAAAATTGATAACCATCTGATGAGGAAAAACAAGTATTTGACCCCCTGGACAAACAGCAAGTATTCTGGCTCCTACAAACCAGTCAGTCTTTCTTTAAGACACAACCACAATCCCAACCAATTATCTACATCAAATACACCTGCCTCACCATGTTACCTGTATAAAAGACACCTGTCAACACCCAAACAACCACCAAAGAGCTTTCTACGGAGATCAGGGACAAGATTGTTGTTCTGCACTAGGTTGGGATGGGCTACAAGAGAATCGGAACGCAACTTGGAGAGAAAAGATCAACTGTCGGTGCAGTGATCAGGAAATGGAAGAAGCACCACACCACCGCCAACCTCCCTCGGTCTGGGCCTCCACACAAGATCTCGCCTCGTGGGGTGTCCCCGATCATGCGAACGTTGAGGAATCATCCAAAAACCACAAGGGGGGAACTGATGAAGCTGGGACCACAGTTACAAAAGAAACGGTTGGTAAGACACTACGCCGTCATGGATTGAAATCCTGCAGCGCACGCAAGGTCACCCTGCTCAAGAAGAAACATGTACAGGCCCGCATGAAGTTCGCCATTCACCATCTGGACGACTCAGAAGAGGCCTGGAAGAAGGTGATGTGGTCAGATGAGACCAAAATAGAACTTTTTGGCCTTAACTCAACTCGTCGTGTTTGGAGGGCAAAGAACACCGAGAACAACCCAAAGAACACCATCCCAACCGTCAACATGCTGTTTGTCCAGGGGGTCAAATACTTGTTTTTCCTCATCAGATGGTTATCAATTTTATAAATTCATATGATGTGATTTTCTGGAATTTTCTTTGGGATTCTGTCTTTCACTGTTAGAAAGTACATATGATTAAAATTATAGATCATTGCATTCTTTGTAAGTGGGCAAACCTGCAAAATCAGCAAGGGGTCAAATACTTATTTCCCCCACTGTACCTACCGAACTACCAGTATTAACTTTCACATGCAGTTACATATTAACCTACCTACCTACCTACCTACCAGTATTAACTTTCACATGCAATTACACATTAACATACCTACCTACCAGTAATAACTTTCACATGCAGTTACACATTAACCTACCTACCTGCCTACCAGTATTAACTTTCCCATTAACCTACCTACTTACCTACCAGTATTAACTTTCACATTTACCTACCTACCTACCAGTATTAACTTTCACATTAACCTACCTACTTACCTACCAGTATTAACTTTCACATGCAGTTACACATTAACCTACCTACCTACCAGTATTAACTTTCACATTAACCTACCTACCTACCAGTGTTAACTTTCACATTAACCTACCTACCTAACAGTATTAACTTTCACATGCAGTTACACATTAACCTACCTACCTACCAGTATTAACTTTCACATGCAGTTACACATTAACATACCTACCTACCAGTATTATCTTTCATAGGCAGTTACACATTAACTTTCACATGCAGTTACATATTTGACTTTCACATGCAGTTATAGAATAGCTTTCACAGGCAGTTACACATTTGACTTTCACATGTAGTTACTCATTAACATACCTACCTACCAGTATTATCTTTCATGGGCAGTTACACATTAACTTTCACATGCAGTTACACATTTGACTTTCACATGCAGTTACACATTAACCAACCTACCAGTATTAACTTTTACATACAGTTGTAGATTAACTTTCACATGCAGTTACACATTTGACTTTCACATGCAGTTACTCATTAACATACCTACCTACCTACCTACCAGTATTAACTTTAACATTAACCTACCTACCTACCAGTATTAACTTTCACATACAGTTATAGATTAACTTTCACATGCAGTTACAAATTTGACTTTCACATGCAGTTACTCATTAACCTACCTACCTACCAGTATTAACTTTCACATGCAGATACACATTAACCTACCTACCAGTATTAACTTTCACATTAACCTACCTATCAGTATTAACTTTCACATTAACGTACCTACCTACCTACCAGTATTAACTTTCACATTAACCTACCTACCAGTATTAACTTTCACATTAACCTACCTACCTGTATTAACTTTCACATTAACCTACCTAACTTCCTACCAGAATTAACTTTCACATGCAGATACACATTAACATACCTACCTACCAGTATTAACTTTCACATTAACCTACCTATCAGTATTAACTTTCACATTAACCTACCTACCTACCAGTATTAACTTTCACATTAACATACCTACCTACCTACCTACCTACCAGTATTAACTTTCACATTGACCTACCTACCTACCTACCAGTATTAACTTTCACATTAAACTACCTACCTTCCTACCTACCAGTATTAACTTTCACATTAACCTACCTACCAGTATTAACTTTCACATTAACCTACCTACCTACCTACCAGTACTAACTTTCAAATGCAGTTACACATTAACATACCTAACTACCTACCAGTTTTAACTTTCACATTAACCTACGTACCTACCAGTATTAACTTTCACATGCAGTTACACATTAACATACCTACCTACAGTGGGGTAAATAAGTATTTGACCCCTTGCTGATTTTGCAGGTTTGCCCACTTACAAAGAACGCAAAGATCTACAATTTCAATCATATGTACATTCTAACAGTGAAAGACAGAATCCCAAAGAAAATCCCAGAAAATCACATCATATGAATTTATAAAAATTGATAACCATCTGATGAGGAAAAACAAGTATTTGACCCCCTGGACAAACAGCAAGTATTCCTGCCCCTACAAACCAGTCAGTCTTACTTTAAGACACAACCACAATCCCAACCAATTATCTACATCAAATACACCTGCCTCACCATGTTACCTGTATAAAAGACACCTGTCAACACCCAAACAACCAGCATCCAACATCACCACCATGGGCAAGACCAAAGAGCTTTCTACGGAGATCAGGGACAAGATTGTTGTTCTGCACTAGGTTGGGATGGGCTACAAGAGAATCGGAAAGCAACTTGGAGAGAAAAGATCAACTGTCGGTGCAGTGATCAGAAAATGGAAGAAGCACCACACCACCGCCAACCTCCCTCGGTCTGGGCCTCCACACAAGATCTCGCCTCGTGGGGTGTCCCCGATCATGCGAACGTTGAGGAATCATCCAAAAACCACAAGGGGGGAACTGATGAAGCTGGGACCACAGTTACAAAAGAAACGGTTGGTAAGACACTACGCCGTCATGGATTGAAATCCTGCAGCGCACGCAAGGTCCCCCTGCTCAAGAAGAAACATGTACAGGCCCGCATGAAGTTCGCCATTCACCATCTGGACGACTCAGAAGAGGCCTGGAAGAAGGTGATGTGGTCAGATGAGACCAAAATAGAACTTTTTGGCCTTAACTCAACTCGTCGTGTTTGGAGGGCAAAGAACACCGAGAACAACCCAAAGAACACCATCCCAACCGTCAACATGCTGTTTGTCCAGGGGGTCAAATACTTATTTTTCCTCATCAGATGGTTATCAATTTTATAAATTCATATGATGTGATTTTCTGGAATTTTCTTTGGGATTCTGTCTTTCACTGTTAGAAAGTACATATGATTACAATTATAGATCATTGCATTCTTTGTAAGTGGGCAAACCTGCAAAATCAGCAAGGGGTCAAATACTTATTTCCCCCACTGTACCTACCGAACTACCAGTATTAACTTTCACATGCAGTTACATATTAACCTACCTAACAGTATTAAATTTCACATTAACCTACCTACTTACCTACCAGTATTAACTTTCACATTAACCTACCTACTTACCTACCAGTATTAACTTTCACATTAACATACCTACTTACCTACCAGTATTAACTTTCACATTAACCTACCTACTTACCTACCAGTATTAACTTTCACATTACCCTACCTACTTACCTACCAGTATTAACTTTCACATTAACCTACCTACCTACCTACCAGTATTAACTTTCACATTAACCTACCTACTTACCTACCAGTATTAACTTTCACATTAACCTACCTACCTACCTACCAGTATTAACTTTCACATTAACATACCTACTTACCTACCAGTATTAACTTTCACATTAACCTACCTACTTACCTACCAGTATTAACTTTCAAATTAACCTACCTACCAGTATTAACTTTCACATTAACATACCTACTTACCTACCAGTATTAACTTTCACATTAACCTACCTACCAGTATTAACTTTCACATTAACATACCTACTTACCTACCAGTATTAACTTTCACATTAACCTACCTACTTACCTACCAGTATTAACTTTCACATTAACCTACCAACTCACCTACCAGTATTAACTTCACATGCAGTTACACATTAACCTACCTACCTACCAGTATTAACTTTCACATTAACCTACCTACCTAACAGTATTAACTTTCACATGCAGTTACACATTAACCTACCTACCTACCAGTATTACATTTCACAGGCAGTTACACATTAACTTTCACATGCAGTTATAGATTAACATTCACAGGCAGTTATAGATTAACTTTCACATGCAGTTACACATTAACCTACCTACCAGTATTAACTTTCACATACAGTTATAGATTAACTTTCACATACAGTTATAGATTAACTTTCACATACAGTTACACATTAACTTTCACATGCAGTTATAGATTAACTTTCACAGGCAGTTACACATTTGACTTTCATATGCAGTTACTCATTAACTATCACATGCAGCTACACATTAACTATCACTTGTAGTTACTCGTTCCGTTCGCATGCGATTACTTGTCATTTCACATGCGCTTACTCATATATCTTTCACCAGGCAGGTACTCGTGAACTCTCACGTACAGTTACCAGCTAACGTGCACTTGCAGTTACTCGATAACTTTCCCACGCAGTTACATATCGATTTTCACATGCCGTTACACATTGACTTTCGCTTGCAGTTACACATTGACTTTCACATGCAGTTACTAGTCGCCGTTCGCATGCACGTACTCATCAACTTCGCTTGCAAGGTACTCATTAACTTCGCGCGCAGCTACTTATCATTTCGCATACAGTTACTTGTAAACTTCGCTTACACACTACTTGACGTTTTCACATACAGTGACATATTACCTTAAGGTGCAGTTACACATTAGCCTTCGCTGCAGCTACTCGAGAACTTCGCATGCAGTTACTAGTTAGCTTTCACATCCTGCTACTTGTCTTTCACATGCAGCTACTAACAATCTTTCACATGCAGCTACTGGATAGTTTTCACATGCAGTTACATATCGATTTTTCGCTGCAGCTACACGTTAGCTTTCACTTGCAGTTACACGAGTAACCTAGTGTTAACTTCGTTGGCAAGTTACTCATTAACTTCACATACAGCTACTAATCATTTCACATGCAGCTACTTGTTAACTTCACTTGCACGTTACTCATCAACTTTCACATATATGCAGTTACTCGTTGACTTTCACATACAGTTACACATTAACTTCCACTGCAGTTACACATATGACTTTCGCAGGCAGTTACTCCTTAACTTTTACCACAGTTACACATTAACTTCCACTGCAGTTACTTTGTAACTTCACATGCACCAACCCAAATCTGTCACACGTAGTTACTCACAGTCTTTCATGTGTAGTTACACATAAACTTTAGCTGCAGTTACACATCGACTTTCACCGCAGTTACTAAATAACTTTTACTACAAGTTACACGTTAATTTCACATGCATGTTACACATTAATTTTCACTTGCACTTACACATTGTACATTACCATACCTACCTACCAGTACTAACTTCACATGCAGTTACACATTGTACATTACCATACCTACCTACCAGTAATAACTTCACATGCAGTTACACATTGTCGGTTAAAAACAAGAGTGGCTGGTAAAAACATTGAGTGGCTGGTAGATTTTCAAGTCCACAGTGGCCGCCGGTGAACAAAAAAGTTGATTTCCATCCCTGCTGAGTAATGTCAAGGTGTCATAACAAAAACATCTCAAACAATGTCATATTTGCACTAAAAATGTCAAAACTGAGCAAAAGACAATTAATGACAGTTGTCACAAACATGCATAAACCTTCCTTCATATTCACAACATATGTCATGATTATGAAGGCGTCATGTTAGTCTTATGCACACCCCTTCAAGTAGTGTTACCAAAGAATGAATCTCAGACAGTTCATAAGAGAAACGTGTGGAGTATTCTGTGTTAGATTCACACTACAACACTGATTCTGCTCAACGTCTTACACATGGGCTATACGCACGCATAAGTTCCACATTTGACTCAAGGATGCGCGTTCATTTCCGGTCGTGGAGATTAAAGCGGAGGACAACTAAGGAAAACGGGATTATGGGGAGAGTCTTCAAAATTCACTGTCCTCCCGTCTTTGAAACGAAACGTACATACGTTTAGATGTAATTTTATATATAGTCATGTTCATTTAAAATCATTTTAAAAAGAAGCATCGACTTTGGCTTTTAGAGAAAAATACGTAGATGAATGAATCATTCAGTTGCGATCGTCACGAATCTTTTAAGGTTCTTCGCTCATTTTGAGTGTGGTCCGACTCAATTTTGATGCCAGTTAAAAAAAAAGTAATATTTTGCACACTTGGACAGACGCCGCACTGAAAGACAACACGCCATTCATCCATTGACAAAAAAAGGGAAAAAAAGAAAATTACTTAATCTTAGTAGCTGTTTTTAATTGTGAAGTCTCATTGTTGATCATAACGACCTATTTTTGGGGAATACAGAGGGAGAGGACTCCAATATTTTTATGGTCCTTTTTATATCTATATCTATCTATCTGTGTTTGTTGTCATTTAGGAAAAAAGTATACTGTAAGTGTAACATTTGTTTTCAAACATGGTGGAATTCAAATATAAGAGATAGAAATGTATCTGTAAATATACTTCACTGCATATAACCAGTTCAGGGTGAAATTAATTGACGTATGACGGTGAGAAAAAAGAACATTTCTAATTAGCGTACATACTAGGGCGGTGCAAAAGTTAATTGCGATTAATCGCATCCAAAATAAAAGTCTGTGTTTACATTATATATTTGAGTGTGCTGTATATAATTATTTTGTATATAGAAATGCCTATGCATGCATGTATATATTTAAGAATTATTTGCGCTTAAAATCTGTATATATATATATATAAATACATAATCTATATTATATAAATATTTTATATAGGAATAACACATTTTCTTAAACATATACGTGTGTGTATTTATACATATAAAAAAAGACGTTTGTTCAGTGATTTCAATTTTAGAGTCAGGTTATTTTTGTGGTTGTTGACTTTCTTCATTTATCTTATTAAAGTGTCATCTGACAAAAGGATACCATGGATTTACTGTAAGGTTAGCCAAGTAATATTAACTGCACCTTGAAATGTGGGATATACATATTTAATTGTATAATATTATTAATGTAGACAATTCATTAAATATCTTTTTAAGTACATGTCTTATAAGTACAGCATTTAATAATGTATTTAACTGTTAGGCCACTGTTTTCATACAAATACCACAGAAACCATAAAGTTACATTTTGCCATGATAGTGAGGTGCTAAGTTATAGGCTATAACGTTACCTGGTTATCTGTGGTTATCATCATCTAAATGCATGAGACTGGATGACCAATGGTTAATTTTAATACAACTCAGTCAGAATATTACATTTTACAAAATGAAAATGTGGTCGTTATATTAAAAAAAAACAGATGTTACTGTTTTTGTTAATGAGCATAAATTTAACATTAGCTTAGTATTAGCTTGAGTTAGGATGCATATTTACTGTCAACTTAATATGCATTTTGAGATAAAACGTAATTTTAAAATTGCAGCCTGCACTGCAAACTGTGCTAAAAAAATATTTTATTATTGAGATATTTATTTTAAGGAAAAAAATGTTTGAATGTTCTACCTCATATTTGTGAAATGTTCACCTGTTTGGCAAGTCTTTGTCATAATATGTTCTGACAATAAAGAGTAGTTTAAAACCACAATTTACGCTCTGGTTAATACAACTTTCACTTAGGAGCAAAAATCTGCCTTTAAACTTGAAAGAAATAGAGATTTGACATATATCGTGATAATTATCGATATCGACTGATATAAAAAAAATTATCGTGATAATTGTTTTTGGCCATATCGCCCAGCCCTAACGCCACTGCATTTTATATCTAAATGCACCATATTAGAAAATATTGAGGAATACAAAATACAAATGATCAGAAACACAAACGTTCAGAAAGGATACAGAGGTGGTATGATGCGTCGTGTCAGATCATGGCCGAGACGTCAAATTCCAGCCCGTTCTCAGCTGTCAATCAAAGTTAACCGCCCTTATTTGTCATTTCCATCTAAATACGATCTAAACTAAAGAGTTAGAAAAAAAAAAACTCACCCACCTCACAGTTGTCAGGCACTCGGTCGGAACCTATCCAAAAATACAATAAAAGTCAAACTGTAAACACATGAATTTATGCTGTGAAAACAGACATTTTAATGTGAGGTCTATGGATATATTTGCTCCCTTTTGGGACCGGCCTCTAGCGGATTTTCAATGTATTGCGTTTTTTTCGCATTTCCGGGTAGGCTTCATTTTTCAGATTAGAATTTTGCAGCTTGGGAAATACTCACTAATGCAAGAAAAAAACTACTGTTATCTATGCTGTTGTCCAGAAACTCCAGTTGGAATTTTCACCCCAAAATGGCGGCCGAGCTCCCGAAGCGCCACCTAGTGGCTGTTACCAAAAAAGCATCAGTTTCGCTTCTTGTTCTCCTATACTCTTTGGTTGAACTCTGACCAATAAGAGGATCGTTTTATACACGTGGCTTGCATAAACACATTTTGGCACGCTTCGAAATGTCGCCTCGTGAAAGCAAACCGAATGAGTGAAAAATTAAATCCGTGCTTCAGAACAAAGAAAATGACCTACAGGTATGAAAATAAGTAATCAGCTTTTCTGATAATCAAGTCATTAATGGTCATGAAAACAGTGGATTTACTTTTGGAAAAAAATTAGGGCTGTCAAAACGATTAATCGCGATTAACCGCATCCAAAATAAAAGTTTGTGTTTACATAATATATGTGGGTGCACTGTGTATAATTATTTTTTATATATATAAAAAACACACATGCATGTATATTTCAGAAAAAAATATTATTTATATATAAAATATTTATATTTATATATAATATAAATTATATATAAATCTATATACAGAATATACATGAAAATATTTCTTAAATATATAGACCATTTCACAAGATGTAAACAACACTGGCCCAGAAGCACTTCCTGTTTCAGTTTTTTAACACTACATAAAAGCTGGGATAAAATACAACCAACAGAACATTTAAAACTGAATCAAAGAGTTAAACAAACATCTTTAAGATGTTTTCTTCACATGTGAAATAAAGAAAACAGTTACAAACTGAAACAGGAAGTGCTTCTGGACCAGTGTTGTTTACATCTTGTGAAATGGTCTATACAAGCATGTGTGTGTATTTATATATATATAATATTAAACACAGTGCACCCACATATATTATGTAAACACAAACTTTTATTTTGGATGCAATTAATCGCGATTAATCGTTTTGACAGCCCTAAAAAAAATACTTTTGGCGTTTGGTTGGAGAGACGGTGCTCACAGAAGGCACATGCAAACTTTCTTTTTCTCAATTGGCTCGTTTTGGCTTTCATGGGGTCTATAATAACATTTTCTACCTCATCAATTTCACTGAAAATGAAATGAATATCTTCATAAATGGATATTAAAGGCGTTGGCTGTGCTTAGCCGCTGGAGTATAATAGAAACCCATATTTTGCTTAAGCCGAACAATAACTCCACTTTTGCTCATAATAAATGCTCCGTGAGGCCCAGTGTGTCGCGCAGGTGTCTCTGATTAGCCATTGCTTCAGCGGCCTCGGCATCTCGGTCCGTAATGTTAATAAAACTTCAATACATTAGCTCATTAACATGATTTCTGCCTAAGTCCCATCGATTTGTATCATCAAGCTATGCCTTTGTTTAGAATTGAAGAGTTTGGTTCCAAAACGCTATAAATCCATTTTGATGAATTTGAGTAAAACTGTGTTTCCTTTAGCAAGAAAATGGGAAGATGAAAACCACTATTTTCAGTTTCAAATTTTCACATAGCATTTGTAGGTTATAATATCAATAAAAAATTAAATCCATGTTTTGATTTTCAAAGATTTATTATAAAAACAGATTATTTTTCCCCAAAATGCAATAAATCCATTAACTTATTTTTTTCAAAATGCAATTAATCAAAAAACTTTTATACACATTGAATTTCTTGTGTAATCCTATAAATCCATTGCTTTAATATAACAATATTCTGTAACACTTTAAGGATACAGGTCATGAATTATCATGAATTCACAGATAAAATGGATCATGCATGAATTATGCATTCATTCATTCATTATTTTCATCAGGAACTAACCTTTTTTTTAACAGTTCAACGTTTTTCATTCATGACTTCATGGATGAACAACACCTTAATTAAAACATTAACTAAGATGAGCACATCATCATGAATTATGATTTATTAAGCATGATCTAACGTTACTTCTACATATCGCTGTTGTCAACCTTGGGATGTCGCCGCTGAGCTTTTTTTGACAGCGATCAGCTGTAAAATGGCTTGGTCCTGCTCGGTTTTCGTTGACTTTGAATAAAACAACTGAAAGTTTTTCAGAAGATCCCTGGGGTCAGTGTGCCAGCGTGACAGAAGTTTGATGCTGTCGCGTGAGAACAAGCAACAGCCGGCATTTCCGTTACTGTTTACATTGCGTGAATGGTGCGTTGTGATCGGTTAAGCGGATATGTTGCATTTTGCAGAAAAGGGAGACTGGCGTTTGTCGCGGTTTGGAAAGAAAGGGAAAAAAAAATTACATAATAACACGGCGGATATCGCATTTTACGTCAAATTAAACATTGTTTTGTATCTGGTCGGTATTGAAAAGTCCGATTTTTGCAGTAACTCATTTTTTTTTAAAATGGTGTTTATCGCGTTTTGGAACCAAACTCTTCAATTATCGACTTCTAGTTGCAAAACTTACATACTGTGCCTTTAATAAAGAATCAGAATTGACACCAACCTCTTTGTTCTTCAGTGTGTTTCATTCTGGATCTCATGTTCTCAGTGTCCTTCAATAAACTCTGTGTTTGCAGATTTCAGCTCTTCCTGATGGTTTGATGCTCGTCTTCACTTGTAGCTGAGGGGAATATTCCAGCGTTTATTGGTGAACTGCAGTGGGAGGAGCTTCACTGGAGGAGGAGGAGCTTCACTGGAGGAGGAGATCTGACAAAATCAAGAAGAAAACACTTACTGAGTTTGTTTTACTAATTTACACATTTTAAATGTTTATGCCCACCTTTTCTATCTAGTGAAGTAACTTTTAAGTAAATTAACCTCAAAGGTCGGATTTCACAGACAGGGCTTGGATTAAGCCTTTGTTCAATTAGGACATTTAAGCAGCTTTTGGGCTAGGGGTGTAACGATTAGGGCTGGGAAAAGATTAATCACATCCAAAATAAAAGTTTGTGTTTACATAATGTATGTGTAGTGTGTATAATTATTTTGTATATATAAATACACACACATGCTTGTAAACATTTAAGAAATATTTTCATGTACTGTATATACTTTATACATATTTATACAAAATTAATATTATACATAAATATAAACATTTGATATATTAATAACACTTTTTTCCTAAATATATACATGCATATGTGTGTATTTATATATACAAAATAATTATACACACTACACACACTTATTATGTAAACACAAAATTTTATTTTGGTTGCGATTAATCATTTCCCAGCCCTAGTAACGATAACCCTCATGTTAGGATTCGATATCATAATACTGAACTCACGATATTGCGATACCACAAGACATATGGTAAAAGGTTTACAAAGAAATTACTGTTGATTATAATGCTAAATTTGGGATTATAATGAGAGTGGAAATGAAAAGGTTTGGACTTGGTGCTGGAAAACCAATGCACAGGACCACAAACACCAGAATAAAAAGAATTCATGATTCTGAAGCTGAAAATACAGAATTATATTAGATGAATATGCTTGCAATTTTATTGTTAACATAGGACAACAGATCTAACGACATAATTAATGAGGTGAAAACATGATCTATTGACATGAAACAAAAAGACTTTTCATCTGCTCTGATAATAGTGAAAATCCATAGACTATCATCAACACTTATTCGACAAGCCATTCAGGACCAGGAGCAGATCATCTCACTTTAGTATAAGTATTCGCTTTTAGAAACATATTGTATACTGAAAAAGAACAAAAGTGGTCTAATATTAAAATATTATTTCTCAAATGACACAGTAAAATTGCAGGAACATAAAGACTAATGAAACCCATCTTTATCAAACATTGTACTTCGTAGTATTAAACACTTACTTGATCGCGGCTAGTTGCACGCGGTTCCACGTGGCCGCCGCCATGGTGGATTTGGGTTCAGCGAGTGAGCGTGACTGGACACTTCCGGTTTCGCTTAAGCTGGTGCAGGGAGCAGGAGAAAGACGAAAATGATCTCTTATAATTGTTTATAGAATCAACTATATCATTTAAAATACTACTGATATATATATTACTGTCACACAAGCAAATGGCAATTAAATGCATGGGCGCAAAGTCAGATTAATGAATGAAATACAACTGTTCACGAACAGAAGATTGTCTTGGTCTCATGCTGCATACACAATGAGAAATAACGTACATTCTTAACACAGCCGTTCGCTAGCATCTTACCGTTTTGTATGCGAGTAACATACATTTATTTAAATGTTTTAGTTAGCACACACGAACATGATAGAAGCCATTTAGAAACGACCGTTTAAAATGCGTTTTTAAACTGTGTAAAGAGTAGTATTTAACACTTACTTGATCGCGGCTAGTTGCACGCTGGTTGCACGCGGTTTCACGTGGCCGCCATTTTGGATTTGGGTTCAGAGTGTGTGTGACGGGACACTTCCGGTTTCGCTTTACGATGGTGCAGGGGGGCGGAGAAAGACGAAAATGATCTTTTATAGACCATTTCAAAAGATGTAAACACTCGTCCAGAAGCACTTCCTGTTTCAGTTTGTAACTGTTTTATTTATTTTACATGTAAAGAAAACTTCGTAAAGATGTTTATTTAACTTGTTGTTTCAGTTTTAAATGTTCTGTTGGTTGTATTTTATCCCAGCTTTTATGTAGTGTTAAAAAACTGAAACAGGAAGTGCTTCTGGACCAGTGTTTACATCTTTTGAAATGGTCTATAGTGGTTTATAGAATCAACTATATCATTTAAAATACTACTGCGATTTATATTACTATCACAGTATAATGGCAATTAAATGCATGGAGGCAAAGTCAGATTAAAGAATGAAATACAACTGTTCACGAACAGATTGTCTTGGTCTCATGCTGCATACACAATGAGAATTATGCCTTCTGTAAATATAGAGTTACAACTACGATTTTATTTGTTTGCATACAATAGCCTGAACATTCACACGTTTGGCCTGTCTTGTTTAAATCTCCATGAATAGGCCTATATTTTCTCTATCAGAATCCAGAGTTTCCATAAGATCAGAGAAACTCTTTTTTTTGTTGCACCGAAAAAGTCGACAGGGGTACCCCTGTCGTTTTTTTTTTTGTTTTTTTTTTTTTTTGAGTCAAAATTTTGAGTTTCCCTGATCTTCTTGAAACTCTGGATTCTGATAGAGGGCCATGAGACTTAGACCTGAGTGCAAAAATGGAGGTTCTAGGCCCTTCCAGAGCTGAGATATAACAGTTTATATATCTTTATAACAGTTTCCATTAAATATTAACACTGATAATATTCAGAAATGTAGCAAATCATCATATTCGAGTGATTTGTGAAGGATCATGTGACACTGAAGACTGGAGTAATGATGCTGAAAATCACAGGAACAAATTACACTTTACTATAATTCACATAGAAAAGAGTTGATTTACATTGTAAAAATGTTCCACACTTTTACTTCATTTTGGAGAGCAGAAGAGACTTCTTTCATAAATGATGATTATGCCAAACTTTTGAGCAGTGATGTAAAGCTCCCGAATATTCGTGCACACGTCGCTGTCTTCCTGTGGCCTCACCTATACGACACACACTTCCTGCACACACTCCCCTCTCTCGTTGCAGCGTTTCCATAGCAACTGTGAAATGTGGGAAACCCTCTGTCCTTCAGAGAGGAGTGAGGGGGTGCTGGTAATCATGTGATGGAGCATCAGCATATAGTGTTTGCACTCATCTGCAATGACTGACTGTGCGCTCTTATTTCCCAAAGACAGATGCTGTTGACTGTGTGTGTCTACATCAGGGCAGAATGCATCTCTGGGACGCCTCATGCAATCGGAGATGTGTGTGTGTGTAGTGCTTTGTAACGTTTGCAGTCATCTCTGTACTAGTTAGGGTCGTAGTGTAAATGTTGGCTTGTTATATTTGATCTATATCGAATAGTTATCGCCAGTTGTTGTTAATCAGATTCAAGTGCCGAGCATCTGTGAGCACCGAGCGTCTGCATCAGTAGCGAGGCCTCTGTTTCCATGACAACCACGGGCTGAAAATAGCCCGCTCTCTCTCTCTCTCTTTCTAACATGCATGTATTTATTGTCTCTGAAGACATGCCAGTGTTTTTTTCCCTCCTTTCCCCTGCTGTCTGACTCTCCCCTCATTGGCTTTCTCCTCCCCTTTGCTTTCCAAAGCTCACCTCTCTGCTCCCCTCCGCTGTTCTCCCTCCATCTCGGCTGATGTATAGTGGCTCAGTTGCCATGGAAACCTCCAGAAACTATGGTGACGGGTCTTACAGCATTGCCTCAGCAGCACCAAGTGGCTGAGCACAACTGCATGCAATGATTTATGCAAATTAATACAGTAAATTGGCCAAGTCAAACTGAAATGACAATATTTTATTTGTAATAGAATTACTTTTGTATATATATATATATATATATATATCATTTGAAAAACATTAAAACTGGTATATATAATTTCTTTGATAAATTTTACGTATATATATATATATATATATATATATATATATATATATATTGTAACTGATACGAATACATTCATGTAAAAAATATATAGTTTTTAATGTTTTTGTCATACATATGACAAAAACATTAAAAACTATATATTTTTGTGTATATATATATATATACACACACACACAAACACACAAAACCTTGAAAACGGTTTGTATATTTGTTGTAATTAATTTTATATACATATTTTTTTATATTTTTGTAATTCTCTCTTTATATAGTAATTGATACATATACATTTATATAAAATGTTATATATATATATAAAATCCATATTTTTTGTGTGTATGTATATATATATATATATATATATATATATACACACATATGACAAAAACATTAAACTCTCTCACTCTGTGTGTGTGTGTTTATATATATATATATAGACACACACACACACACAAAAAAAACTTAAACGGTTATAATAAATTTTATATACAATATGTTTATATATTTTTGTAATTAGCTCTCTCTCTATATATATACAATTACAAAAACAGTCTTTTTCGTTTAATTTTATTGTAATTATCTCTCTCTCTCTCTCTCTCTCTCTCTCTCTCTCCCTCTCTCTCTCTCTCTCTATATATATATATATATATATAGATATATATATATATAAATAATATGACCTGGAAATTAATATTACTACATGTTTACATGTTTCATTGACCATCAAATCAAGTCAATTAATGTTTTTTTCATTTATATACTCGGCACCATTAGAGGCCTTTTTTTCATTTGGGTAAACTATTTATATTATAAACGGATGAACAGATCTATAATATTGTAGGTTAGTGGGCTTTGAAAACATGCGCATATTTTCCGTGTTTAGGACAGCTGTGTGTTTTATTTATCTTACTGTGCAGTTGTGTTGTGAAATCAGTCATGCTGCAGTTGCCATAAAATAGTTTATTTTCTGTCCTGAAACAAATGCAGATACAAGTTACATATACAGTGCAGGTCTGAGTCCAGATATTGTAGCAAAATGAAAGCGCAATTCCATTTGATGCGATTCATTCATATAACTGCTATCAATACTAACGTAGATCAGCAAAACCAAGGTAACCTGTTTAAACACTAAAATCAGCTCTGAAGAGGATATATGTCGACTATATGTTGTTTGCAGTCCCCATTAAAGCCTTTGTTTTTGAACATGCATAATTGTTCAACGTCACCGGTTGCTATAGTTTTGATAAAAATACTTCTCACTGGGGCTTAATGCAGTCAACCGAGCGTTTATTCAAAGCCTTCAAAAGCTACAAAACCAGAGCGAGAGTTTAACACCACGTGAGCCGCCGTTAGTCATTTCATGAGCCTGGCAAACACAAATGACTGTAAAACATAAGTTTAGGGCTGATCATACTCAATGTCACTTCCCATCCATTTCATCTCTGCTGCTTCCGTTCATCCTACTCCTTCTTCTCTGTCGGCGTGGCTGAGAGATGGAGAGAGAGAGAGAGAGAGAGAGAGAGAGCGTTTGTGAGAAGAGACAAACCTAGAACCTCTCAACCAATTATGTGGAAGAAATATCATTCTCCTTCTCATGAATCAATAATGATATATTATGTAAATTGAGAGTATCAAAAGTATATACCATGGTAGTATCTGTTGTACTGCTAATTTTAAGAAAAATGTGTCTGAATGGGATGATTTTAAAGTGTAATGAGATTTCATTACAGTAATGAGAATTTTACGGTCCCACTTTCTCAAAAATATTAATTATAACTAACTAACTATCTCGATAGTAGATAGTATAGTATCTCGTGGCCTCAAGATAGTAATTCACAGTACATTTATATTTAGTATATTTTTTTTATACATATACATGTAGCTTAACTGTCATGAAAATAATATTATTATTAATATTACATATTTTTAAATGCATTTTCCTTTAATTTTGGAGAATAAATATGACCTCGACCTCGGTCAAAAAAATAAATCCAATTAATACTAAGCGACATAATCATAATTTTTACATCATCAAATTTTAATACACGTCATCTTGACCATCAAAACAGGTAAATTAATGCCTTCTAATTAATATAATCAATCTTTTTAATCTGGGTAAACTTTTAATGCTATAAACACATTAGTTAGTGGCCTATGAATGTCTCTAAATTGTGATGATAAGTGGGTGGAATGAGCAGCAAATGTGGATAATATCTTGTTTATGGGTTCTGCATACAAAATGTAAACGTAGCGCTATGATAATGTTCCACATTACGCCAGCCAGTGGCATTACTAAAAAGAGACATGTGAAATTAAGTACGACTTTCCCGCTTTAATTATCTTTCTGTAACATGTTGCGTGGGAGGAAATCCATAAAGCATCTAGTTGGGTTCCTGCATGGAAAGCTTGTTTGAATTCTCTGTGCAAGTCAGTATGACACATAAATACATGAAATCACCTTAAATGTATTCATCCTCCTCAGGCAATGACTTGAAAACTAGCCCTAGAGACACCGGGTTGCATAACTTCATTGTTTGTTCATATTCTCCGTCTGTGTCACGTAACTTTCCATCTGAATGTCGTCTGATGACATGCTTTCCCAGTGAAAATGTTAAACTGGTGACACAGGAGTGCCAGTAAACATGACACAGCAGTTTAATTAAGGAAGCACAGAGCCCTCTAGTGAAACACTGAAGCACTGCTCTTTAAAACAATCAGCTCTTGTTCTATCACGCTGGGGAGTTTTCATTGACTATTATGTGTTTTACACTGAGCTAATAATATTTGAAGAGTTCAGATGCAAAAGTCTCTAAGTGCCATTTGAAATTTTCTTCTTCAATGATGATTTTTATCAAACTTGTATATTTAAGTTCAGTAATTTCACTTAAATGACAATTAATAGGTAATCTTCATTGCCTTTTAAGTGAAATTACTGAACTTAAATTTACAAGCTTGATAAAAATGATCATTTTAGAAGAAAATTTCAAATGGCACTCAGAGGCTTTTGCATCTGAACTCTTCATTTTCTGCATCCATAAACCTTTTATATTTGTATTAAGCCATTATTTAGTATGTGTATTAGTTTATGCTAAGACGACAATGTTATATTACCTCGGATTTCCAGTTTGCACTCCACCTCGTCTTCTCCGAGATCGTTCACGGCCTTGCAGGAGTATTTCCCGCTGTCGAAGGCGCTGGGTTTGCGGATGTTGAGTGTCAGGACGCCCTGGTTGTTCTGCATCAGGAACTTTGGATTGTCGCCTATTATCATCTTGTTCTTCATCCAGATAATCTTTGGCTGGACAGAAACACAAAGAGGTCAAGCTGTAATATGCAATATCCTCCACATGTGTAATATACTCTACTGTCGACTCAGAATTGAAGTTTAATTTTTGTTTAATACATCTCATGACATCATAGATATGAAACTGATCTTGTGATAAAAAATGAGTGATTTTTTTTATTATTTTTTTTTAAATGTTTTAATTTGTCCTGCAGTGGTTTGTTAGGGATGTGAATGATGGCGAGTGCATGTTAAGGCAAAACCATTGGTCAATTTTTAGATTTTGGGCTATTTGGCTTTTCATAATGTTGCTGTTTCAGACTAGTGGAAACAAAACATCCAAATTACACTGGTAAGTGTTTATTTTATTGCACTTTGGGCTATATTTTTACATTTTATATTTTTACCGGCGCGATAAATGACTCTTTTTTAATTTACTCACCCCCATGTCATCCAAGATGTCCATGTCTTTCTTTCTTCAGTCGAAAAGAAATTAAGGTTTTTGATGAAAACATTCCAGGATTTTCTCCATATAATGGACTTCAATGGGGTCCAAACGGTTCAAGGTCCAAATGAGAGTTTCAGTGCAGCTTCAAAGGGCTTTAAACGATTCCAGACGATGAATAAGAGTCTTATAAAGCGAAACGATCACTCATTTAAAAAAAAAAACAAAGTTTAAGTTTTATAAGCTCAAATGCTCGCCGTGATGCACGGTCGTGACTCTTCTGTTCGAACTCATTCATCAAAATGCACAAATCTTTTTCCGATGCGTTTGGTTCATTCAACGAACGAAACGAGCGAATTGACTCTGTGTCACAGGATGACGTCATACGAGACAATCTGAGTCATTTTGGGAGCTTGGTTTCAATCAAAGCTACCCAATAATATGACCCACTGAAGACAATGCCCACATGTTAACTAGAGTACAGTATGATGATTACCTTAGGAAAGCCCCTGACGGAGCAGCTGATGGCGGTGCTGTAGCCTAAGGTCACAGATCTATCGACGAGGGGTGCGGTGAACTTGGGAGGCGAGGTCATATCCTTTTCCTTGTAAGGAGGGGGTTTGAATTCCAAATCTGGTAGTGTGACATTGAGAAAACTGAGATCAAAATTTACAAACATTGATATCGGTGCACTAAAATCCATACATCCATGAATATTGTTTATTTTATTATTAGTCCGGGACAATGCAGCGCACATTATTACATATAACTATCACAGTCAAAGCCATGACAATATGTGTAGATGTCTTGCATAAAAGGTTTCTAGTCAAAAGGCTAATTTGCAACCCCAGTCTCCCAAGCACTTGCTGTAGTATTCCACCATACAATATAGCTATCCATTTTACACGCTTAGAAAAGTGCCACGTTTTATTTTGTGTCACCGTCCTAGGTCGAGTTACACTGCTCGAGAAACTGTATTTAAATAGGGAAAACGTGGAGATGTTTGTTTGTTTCTCTGCTTAGCCCATATTGAATGAACTGGGCCAGTTAAGTGCGATCAAAAGTGCGCACTGAGACAAAAGAGGTACAGTGGTGTGAATAAGTGTTTGCCCCCATGCTAAAGTTGCCTAAAAAGAGGAATAAAAAAATCATCTTTTGGATATTGATCTTAATGCCTTAATTAGAAAAAATGAGGAAAACTCCAACCTTTAAGGACACTAATTTTCTTTGTGAATGAATAATGTATCATAAATAAATAAATGTTTTTTCCTTAAAATACAGGGTGCATAAGTCAGGACACCCCTATGTTAAATTCCCATAGAGTCAGGCAGATTTTTATTTTTTAAAGCCAGTTATTTGATGGATCCAGGATAATATGCATCCTGATAAAGTTCCCTTGGCCTTTGGAATTAAAATATCCCCACATCATCACACACCTTCCATCACACCTAGAGATTGGCATGGTTTTACTTCAGTTAGCCTAATAGCTGGTTTGATTTGCATTGAAAGATGATCTTATGGAAAGTACCCCATGCCAATCTCTAGGTGTGGTGGACGGTGTGTGATGATGTGGGGATATTTTAATTCCAAAGGCCAAGGGAACTTTATCAGGATGCATATTATACTGGATCTATGAAATAACTGGCTTTAAAAAATAAAAAATCTGCCTGACTCTATGGGAATTTAACATAGGGGTGCCCTGACTTATGCACCCTGTATTTTAAGGAAAAAACATTTATTTATTTATGATATATTATTCATTCACAAAGAAAATTTGTGTCCTTAAAGGTTGGAGTTTTCCTCATTTTTCTAATTAAGGCATTAAGATCAATAACCAAAAGATGATTTTTTATTCCTCTTTTTAGGCAACTTTAGCATGGGGGCAAACACTTATTCACACCACTGTGTGCATCAACTCGTCTTAGTTAAGGGAATAACATAGTTTAATATGAAAAAAAAAAAACGGCGGAGTATCCCTTTAATTCTGATATTATTGAACAGATTTCAATAGTTTCTGCAGTTCAGTCGAATAACTAAGCTTGATTTTTATTGTGAAATTTCCTCCGTCCCGCACACTGACCCGTCTTGGCGATGACCGCGGTGTTCTTGCTCAGACAGGGGTCTTCACTGAGGCCGCAGAGGTTCTCGCTGTAGACGCGGAACAAGTACTCGTTCCCGATGACGAGGTCAGAGACGGTGCAGTTAGCGCGGCGATTGTGTTCGTACACCGTAAACCACTCCTACAGGGTGAGGAGAGGAGAACACATGATCATAAAGCGAGGCGTTAAAGTTCTGCCGTCATTTATTCACCCTCATGTATCACCATAACAGTAGCCCATGACTTGACCCAAATGAAGTCACACAGGTTTGGACGTAAACAATGACAGAATGTTGAACAGCTTTAATGAGTGTTTAGGTGGAATCAAATCCCTCACCATGGTTTTCTTGTCTGCTTTCTGGATGGTGTACCCCGTGATCTCACAGTTGCCGTCATCTTTGGGGGGTTTCCACTCCAGCGCTGCATTGAAGCCCCAGACATCGGTCACATGCACTTGAGTCGGAGGGCCGGGTTTATCTGGGAGGAGAGTTGGTGTGTCAGCGGGAGAAAATCGGCGATCAGTGTGTGAGTGATAAGACTTTAGGGCTGTCAGTTTCCCAATCCAGCGTTCGTGAGGGAACTGGAGAGGGTTTGGGATTTAATGAAGGCTAATACCTTTTATGATTTATTCATGTATTTAAATAATTAAAAAATTACTGTATTTGCATAATTTTTTCCCAATTCAAAGTTTTAAATAAAAATATTAAAAAAAATAAAAATAAATATATAATTTTAAAATTATTTATATTTATATTTGCATAAATAATGGCATTAATATTATTTAAATGATAAAATGTCAAATTAAAAACAAATACATAACTTTAAAATGATTTCTATATACTTAACTACATCAATTAATAATTATTATTTAATAATTAAATTTATTATCATTAAATTGTAAAAATGTCAAATTAAAATAAATGAATGATTTCAAAATAAATAACAGTAAAAAAAAAGATTAAATATATTTATTTGATTTCCTAAATGTCATGTGACCGAAATCAGAGAACCGTGAACATGCAAACCCGTTATTAAATTATTGAAATATTAACTTAATCTCAGGGGGTACGTTTAAATGTTATTTTAAAGGGGTACTAAAGTTAAAAATAACTTTATTATAAAAAAAAAATTGTTTTTATTATTAAAAATCTATAAAATATAAATATATAAATCTCTATGTGTTATTAAATCTCTATCCTTATTGACCACTGGAAAATCCTCATTGGTCGACCACTGCTTTTAATGATATTCATACGCAAGTAATGCATGTTGGATAAAACAGTAGCTACATGTCTTTTTTGTCTTACCTACAATCCGGATGTCTATGGTGGCTGAGTCCTCCATGTTTTCAATTTTCAAGATAAGTGTGTATTTCCCAGAGTGCTCTCTCTCAGCGGAGCGAATGAAAAGGATGGAGTCGACATTTGAGTTCCTGACACCGACTTTCTTCTCATCCACTGGCTGCCCGTCCTTCAGCCATGTGGCAATAGGACGAGGTTTGCCCTACAAACACACGTATGCTTGCTCATTTGTAAAGCCATCTGAATTTGGATGTGGTTCATTTGTATTTAACCCTTTGAGGTCGGCAATCTCGGCGACGCGACAAGCTTACTATTTTTTTCTTATCAGTGCAAAAGAGGCTCAAATTACACCGCCGATTTTGATCTTACATTAAGTGTAATACATCATTAGATCCTGTTAAGTGTCTATTTTTTGTGCATACTCACAATAAAAACAAAGTGTTCCTGCTTTTTGTCAAATAAAGAGAAAATAAACATGATGCGCGTTTTGCCTTTTCTCTGTCAGTGAAGTTCATTCTGAAAAGCGTCAGAAAAATGAACTGTGACTCAGTACGTACTAGTCACAGAGACACAAAATATTTCTCTTTATGAAGCTGAAATTTACTTCTTTTAAATGAAGAAAAAACAAAAAAACTAGGGCTGTGCAAAAGTTCATCGCATCCAAAATAAAAGTCTGTGTTTATATAATATATTTGTGTGTGCTGTATATAATTATTTTGTATATATAAATACCTATGCATGCATGTATATATTTGAGAATTATTTGCACTTAAATTCTGTATATATATATAAATGCATATAAATATTTTATATATGAATAACACATTTTCTTAAATATATACAAGCATGTGTGTGTATTTATATATACAAAATAATTATATACAGCACACACAAATATATTATGTAAACACAGACTTTTATTTTGGATGCGATTAATCGCAATTAATTTTTGCACAGCCCTAAAAAAACATAAAATAAAAATAAATAAATAAATAAAAAACAACTATTCTCAGTTGACATAATCTGTCTTTTTCCCTTCACCTAATTATAGCGTAATGTGACCACGCCCACTGAGAGCGTGCGCTATTTAAACGCTAATGTTGAGGCAAGCCATGGAAACGCCCACATCAGCTGGATAAAACCTCCAGTGTAACATACACACCTGGAAGGGGATGACGAGGTTGATTTTCTCTCCGACTCTCCTGATGTATTTGGTTCTGAGCTGACGAGGAAGACGGATCTTAGGATGCTCTGAAGCGAGAGGAGAATATCACTGTGAAGGAACAAGTTTGCTAGAGACACACCTCATGTTTAATGAATCTTACTTTGTGCTTACCCATAATCTCTCTGACAGTGACTGGTTGCCCGAGCACAGCTGGAGGGCTTTGGCCTGCAATATTTACTGCAACCACACGGAAATTCACCTTCTCTCCCGTGGGAAGGTTTCTCACCACGAAACTCTGACGCTCGACGAGGCCGGAGTTAGCAGGATGCCACTCCGTTTCTGACACGGAGAGAAATACACATGCAAAGAATAATAATTAAATGCAAAATGCTGCATTTAATGTAATTACAAATGCATTTAAACATACATATTACTTTTTTAAAAATGGCAACTTAAAATAAGTGAACACTTGAAAAAAATATTACAAATTTGAAATATTTTATTTGTTAAAATAATTAATTAACAAGTAAAATGGATGATATATTTAACGATTAATCGCGATTAATTGTTAGCAAAATAAAAGTTTGTGTTTACATAATATATGTGTGTGTAGTGTGTATAATTATTTTGTATATATAAATACACACACATGCCTGTATATTTAAGAAACATTTGCATGTATATACTTTATATATATTTATACATAATTAATATTATATATAAATATAAATATTTGACATATTAATAACATATTTTTCTTAAATATATACATGCATGTGTGTGTATTTATATATACAAATTAATTATACACACTACACACACATATATTATGTAAACACAAACTTTTATTTTGCTAACGATTAATCCCGATTAATCATTGCCCATCACTACTGAATATTCAACATATATTTGCAATGATTTCACATGCAAAAGAAAATTGAGCAACTCAGTCCTTATCATGAGATTAGAATAGAATAGATTAATGATTTAATAATTTATAGACAAAATGATTTGTTCACATTATCACTAAAAAAAGAGCTATGTTAGTGTTTCAATTCAAAATGTGCCAAAGAGAAGATCCCGCACACTATCAAAACTTGCATATCACAAACTTTTTATTCAACAACGAAGGTCGCGAGACTTAATTTCCACATTGTTAGTTTCAATGAATGGCTCTAAACAGGCCATTAACTACCATTATCCATTTTAATTTCAATTAATGTCTAATTAAATAGTCTACAAATGTATAAAACTGATCAGAGACCAGGTAAAACCCACAGACACTTGTCGATTGGTTCTCCTCATGATTCATGGGTTGACGGAGCTCATCGCCCAAGTGTTTTGAAACAGTTGTGACGTAATGAAGTCTCGTTTACTGAAATCACATGACTCTGGCATGTTTGATAGACGCTCGGATCCATTGATTTGGAACAGACGATTTGTAAAAGCGAAGAAGTGTTTTGAAATTGCCATCACTAGAGCGACCGCACATGTTTCCGCTAGCTTTATGTAGTGTTAGTTTAGGTCTGGAATGATGTGACGTAAAGATGATTCACCTCCTTCCTTGCAGTATTCTATGAGGTATCCATCAAGCCCTCCAGCTCCGATCTTCTCCGGAGCGAGCCACTTCAGCGAGCACGTAGTGTCCGTGACATCATCGACGGTCAGCTTTGTGGGCTCACTGGTGGGGGCTGAGAGAGAAAAGGGAGTTAAAACAAGAGACGTACAAATTACAGCACGGATTTCATAGCAAAACCATATCACCGATTGGCATGAACGGTTTGGAGTTGAGACTGGGACCCGAGATTCCGATCCCATTGACCGCATAAACCCTAATCTCGTACAGAACGCCTTCAATCATGCGCTTGGCCTCGTATGTTGTGCTCTCATACACGTCAAAGTTGAGCTTCGTCCATCTAGACGATCCCTTCTTCTTCCTCTCCATCAGATAGCCTGGGAAACAGAAGCAGAACAGATTCATGAGGACATGACGCAGTGACTTCTTCCAAGTGAGTCAAAGAGGCTCGTTCACACAGCGACAGTAGCGAGACGCTTCACGGCCCGGCAAGTTTAAAATCTGCATTGCAAATCTTAAAAGTCCAAAAAAATTGATCATGAAAGTGAACACGAGCGGAGATTACAAAAAACATGAGTTAATGTCGAGATAGCTTTCTCCTTTTTATAGTAGGGATGGGCAACGATTAATCGTGATTAATCATTAGCAAAATAAAAGTTTGTGTTTACATAATATATGTGTGTGTAGTGTGTATAATTAATTTGTATACATAAATACACACACATGCATGTATATATTTAAGAAATATTTGCATGTATATACTTTATATATATTTATACATAATTAATATTATATATAAATATAAATATTTGACATATTAATAACACATTTTTCTTAAAAATATACATGCATGTGTGGGTATTTATATATACAAATTAATTATACACGCTACAAACACATATATTATGTAAACACAAAATTTTATTTTGCTAACGATTAATCGCGATTAATCGTTGCCCAGCCCTATTTTATAGTTAACAATAATAGCATTTATCTGAAATAGAGAGCTTTTGTAACAATATGCATGTAATTTAAATTAAAGAAAGTAATAGCCTACTTTTATTAAGCAAGGACGCATTAAACTAGGTAATCATACGTGAGAGTTAAGACATGTATAATGTTACAAAAGCCTTTTTTTTAATTTTAGATTAATCTACTTTCATCCCTCTATTCATCAAATAATCCTGACTTTAAAAAAAAAAAGTAGGGCTGTCAAAACGATTAATCGTGATTAATTGCATCCAAAATAAAAGTTTGTGTTTACATGATATATGTGGGGGCACTGTGTATATATAAAAACACACATGCATGTATATTAAAGAAAAAAATATTATTTATATATAAACTATTTATATTTATATATAATATAAATTATATATAAATCTATATACAGTATATATATGAAAATATATCCCAGCATGTGTGTATATATATATATATATATATATATATATAATAATTATACACAGTGCACCCACATATATTATGCAAACACAAACTTTTATTTTGGATGCGATTAATCGTTTTGACACGGAGAGAAATATACATGCAAAGAATAATAATTAAATACAAAATGTTGCATTTAATGTAATTACAAATGCATTTAAACATACATATTGCTTTTTTAAAAACGGCAACTTAAAATAAGTAAACACTTGAAAAAATATTACGTTGTTTGCATTCACCAAACAAAGTGTGTCTGTTATCAGTCAGTGCTTAGATCAGTGTAGCGGTCTATTTAATCGGGACAAGGAACATTAACAATTAAATT
The DNA here is from genome assembly GCA_038021265.1 of Cyprinella venusta. Taxonomy (NCBI): domain Eukaryota; kingdom Metazoa; phylum Chordata; class Actinopteri; order Cypriniformes; family Leuciscidae; genus Cyprinella; species Cyprinella venusta. Next base: position 27,329,280 of record CM075884.1, read on the forward strand.
AGGGCCAGAATACGGGACGTCTCGGCTAATTCGCGACAGTTAACAACTCTATTTGTTTGTTGCGTCAAGTTGCTGTTTGTGTAAAATAACAAACCTGTTCACCCAAAGGAACGCTTGACGAAGTGCTATTAGAAGACATTCTGTCATAGCTTTTTGGTACGTAAAGGCTACCGTAGATGCAACGCGCATTTGAAAAAGCGAGGTGGTGAATGCAAAATACATTTTCACTTTTAGATGGGAGAAATTCCTACATATTGTCCTTTTAAGAATATCGTTTATCGCAATTATTTCTGGGACGATATATCACCCAACAAAAAAGTAGACCGGCCTAGCCGTGAGTTTGGGTCGTCACTCCCATAAATAATTACCTGTGGGGTTGAATTACCAGTAACTACAGATCATTTCATGTGTGTTACCCTTTAAAGGTGCTCCGCCATCAAACTTTGGAGGCTCCCAGATAATAGTGGCACAGTCTTCTCCTACTCCAGTACACTTCACGTTTTCAGGAGGATCAGGAACATCTGCAAACGTGGAGAGAATTTAGAAACCTCTACAATGGCTTGGGTTTGACTCTCAGGGAATGCATGAACTGATAAGATGTTTAATAAGTTGCTTTAGACAGAAGCATTTGCCAAATGCATACATGTAAATGTGCATTTAAGACCCCGAAGGTGCATTCACACTAATAGTGAGGTTGAGTAGTGTTTGTAGCTAGTAGATGTTCAACTACTGGAAAAGTCAGGTCAGAACCACAGCGCCATCTGCAGGGGGAGAGAGGCAGTGCTGGAAACACACCTACGATTTTGATGAAGAGGTTGGCTTTGTCCTCGCCTGCCGGGTTGGTGACAGTGATGGTGTAGTTCCCTTCATCTTCTCGCTCGGCTCCTTCAATGACGAAACAGCTGAGATCTTTCCTGTTTTCCACACGGACACGTCCCTCTGCTTCGGTCAGTGGCTGTAACAAACAGGGACAGCGGTTTAATTCATTTATTTAGAACAATTATTGCATTGTCTCTTATGCTCACCGCATGTATTTGATTAGTAAAAACAGTAATATTGTGAAATAATATTACAGTTTAAAATAACTTAAGTAATATGTTGATGCAAAATATAGTACAATCACAACATTGGTTTATTGGAATCAAAGCAAAAATATAAAATATTAGGCGACATCCATTGATGTTGTAATCGAATTTTGGCGACAATGAATCTCGTTATCTTGAAACTTTCATGATTTCATGGATGCATTTCATTTAAATAAAGTCCCTCAAACTAGCATACAGAGGTGTTATAGTTTCTTTCATTTATTTATTTCAACAGGGACAATGTGTAAAAAACATTAATTAAAGATGCTATGCACCAGATTTAGCTTAAGCTAGTTTCCATCTGCAGTCCCCGAGCAGGTGAATTACAATACAAAATAAACAATATAAAAAGTTATAATTAGTCACTCAAACACAACTATCAATTCATTCATTCATTCATTCTCTATTTCAACCATCAACCACCATATAAATAATGGACTGCATTTATAAATACTATAAATACTATAAAAGTGTAAGATTTTATCTGTGCTAGTGCACAGATCCAACAAACCTTTCAGTGATTATCCATAAGGTTGCCAACAGCTGTATTTATGACTGATTTAATCACGTAGTAATCGTCATCGAATTTTCGTGAGTGTATGTGTACCTTATCTCCCTTCATCCAGCAGACGGTGGGAGCCGGATCTCCCGTGATCTCCACGTCCAGACGCAGTTTGTTACCAGCAACAACAATGATGGTGTTTTGAGAAACCATATTACCGGCCACATCCAAATGGATCTTAGGGGGATCTTAAAACAGGCAAGACAAAGTAAGAGACGCAAGCAAGTACGGCAATGGAGCAAAAGCTCTGATGCTATGAAGGCAAGAGAAGTTAAAAGTCTGGCAAAAGGATTAATCGTGGTTCTACCCAGGGTTACAACTAACTAAAACTATTATCTAAAACTAAAACAGTAACACTTCACGATCCATTTGTTAATATTACTTAACATAAAATAACAAAAAATACTCCTAAAGCATGTATTCATCTTCATTTTAGCATTTACTGATACATTATTGAATTCAAAAACTATATATTAATTAAATGGACCTAAACTGACAGGAAACTACAATGAACACTACAGTTCACAAAGATGAACTACTATTATAGCAAATGCAACTAATGGAACCTTATTGTAAAGTTTAAAACATTTAAAAACATTTCTGTTAATTGAAATAAAATATAAATAAATAATAGTTAAAACTAGGGCTGTGCAAAAATTAAAAAATTAAAGTCTGTGTTTACATAATATATTTGTGTGTGCTGTATATAATTATTTTGTATATATAAATACACACACATGCATGTATATATTTAAGAAAATGTGTTATTCATATAAAAAATATTTATATTTATATAATATAGAATTTAAGCGCAAATAATTCTTAAATATATACATGCATGTATACGTATTTATATATACAAAATAATTATATACAGCACACACAAATATATTATGTAAACACAGACTTTTATTTTGGATGCGATTAATCGCAATTAATTTTTGCACAGCCCCAATATATATATATATATATATATATATATATATATATATATATATATATATATATATAATACTAATTTATTAAAAATTTAAAATACTACTATTAATAATAATAATATCATAATTCTACTTTAATGGATCATACAATATTACTGTTTTACAGTAAAAAAAAATATTAATTTTTTAATGTATTATTATTTAATTAATTTTTTAATATTAAAAAAAATATATATATATTTTATTTTATATTATATAAAAATAATATATATTTTTTTAGAAGTAAATAATATATTTTTTATATTATTTATTTTTATTTTCAATAGTAAATGGTGTAAAAATCGATTTTGACCAGAATGGAGTGCATGGTGCTGGATAACGGCAAAACCCAGCGCAAAAAAAAAAAAAAAAAAAATCTCACATAAAAGCCAATTCAAAATATGAATAAAACTACAATAAAACTAAAACCTACCTTGTCTGGGAACATAGTCGATCTTGATTTCTGAAAGAAAGAGAATAATCTGATTATGTTCGGTCTCAACACATATGAGCTCGTTTTGCTCATTAGAGTTTATAGAGTTTCCTTCTCACCCAGGAAGTTAAGTTTAGCGGAGATGGAGAGCGCATAACCGTCTGGGACAAACGTGTAATCTCCAGCATCCTCTGGCTTGACATCATCGATGGTTAAACGATGAATCCTGGAAATGATTAACACACACACACATTTAAAACATGCATAGTTACATCCTCGAGCGAAGGGAACAGATGTGCATGCATCTGAACGCTCACCTGCCGATGTGGGAAATCTTGATGCGGTCACTGGGCAGAACTTCCACGCCATCCTTAAACCATTTCCCCGTGACCTTGTCGTCAGACACCTCACACTTGAACATGGCTTGCTCTGCCGATTTGACCGTCAGATCTGCGATACTTTGCAGCACCTCCAGTTCCTTCTCTGGGGTTCAGTTTGACAAAGACAAGATAAAAAAGAAAGAGTTTTAAACTTCGGCCCTCAAAACCACTAATTAAAGGATGGTTGTAAGGAGAGACCCGACGTTACCCTCAACGATGAGCTCTCCCTTCGAATGGCCTCCATTGGTGTAAACGAAGAACATCCCATTGTCCTCTAGTGTGGCCTCTTGAATAATAAGACAGTGGCGTTTCCCATCCTTTTTAAATCGATACTTGGAATTTTTATCATCTCGAGACAGCTCCACATCTTCAAACATCCTACAAGTGCACATGCATTTAAATGTTGAACAAGCAATCTCATTGGCTGCAGCATCAGCAGATTTTTTTTTTACATTTAATAGGCTTTAAAAAAGTTGCAAACTATCGTCTGTTTGTAATTTTTTGTGTTTTTACCAAATGACGTGTGCTCCCTCCTCAGACACTTCGATCTCAAACTCCACTCTTTCTCCGACCACGACGTGATAGTCATCCAGCAGTTTAGTGATGGTGATCGGTGGCTCTGCAATGCACAGATTTGGTGTGGAGATTTTTTTTTAAAAGATTTTAAACATTGCACCAGATAAAGAAGGTGTGATTAAATTGCATTATACATCTCAAAATAAAATAATTAGGGCTGTCAAAACGATTAATCGCATCCAAAATAAAAGTTTGTGTTTACATAATATATGTGGGTGCACTGTGTATAATTATTATATATATATAAAAAACACACATGCATGTATATTTAAGAAAAAAAATGTTATTTATGCATAAAATATTCATATTTATATATAATATAAATTATATATAAATCTATACACATGAAAATATTACTTAAATATATACAAGCATGTGTGTGTATTTATATATATATATAATAATTATACACAGCGCACCCACATATATTATGTAAACACAAACTTTTATTTTGGATGCGATTAATCGTTTTGACAGCCCTAAAAATAATACATTTGAATGCAAGTTGGAGTATAACAGGGTTGGACAGTTTTACAGTTTACTTTGACAATAGTTTCTGAGACTGCAATGTGCTTCTTAGAGGGAGAATTTTATGCTGATTAAATTCCACTTCACAATGATCCATCGTAAGAGAGCTGTTTTCTTAAGGTCGCCCCCTATTGACAAAATATAAGATGAACCCATCGAAAATAAAAGGCTTTTATGTGACTTCTTTAAAAGTTTATTTTAACATTATGTTTTTTGATTTATGGAATAGTTAATTACTTATAAAAAGGGAAAACTCTTAATAGGGTTGATGCATGTAGCAATTATGTTAACAAAAAAATAAAAAAGTAATGGCTTTTTTATATTACAATTTTTTACTAAAAATGTCAATATTTGGAAGTGGGAATAGGTCGAAAGCAAGTTCATGTCAAAAAAAAAAGATTTTTTTTATACATATATATATATATATATATATATATATATATATTAGGGCTGTCAAAACGATTAATCACGATTAATCCCGTCCAAACTGCAAGTTTCTGTTTACATAATATATGTGGGGGCTCTGTGTATAATTATTTTGTATATATATAAAAAAACACACATGCATGTATATTTAAGAAAAAAAAAATTTAAATATAAAATATTTATATTTATATATAATATAAATTATATATAAATCTATATACAGTATATACATGAAAATATTTCTTAAATATATACAAGCATGTGTGTGTATTTATATATATATAATAATTATACACAGTGCACCCACATATATTATGCAAACACAAACTTTTATTTTGGATGCGATTAATCGTTTTGACAGCCCTAATCTATATATATAGTAATTGATTTTACACACACCTTTAACAAAGACTTCAGTGAAGCATTTATCAGTCCCGCTCACACATTCATATGCTGCATCATCTGCCAGACTGCACTTGTTAATTGTGAGGGTTCGAGTGTTTCCGTTGGCCTCCATGATGTATCTAACACACAAAGAGTCGGTTACATCACAGAAATATGAGATATTTCCTTACAACATTAAACATGACAGAAGCCATAAGATAAGATTGGATCTACAGGCTTCTCATGGCCTGTATATAGAGTGCCGAAGTGATGACGCCACTTTGTAGGACAGTCACTTTGTTGACGTTGTAACTTCTTCGGCACTTTATTTTGACAAAATATTGTCATTTTTGCTATTTAGTTTGGTGCATGAATGACATACTTTACTAAGTCCAAAATATTAAACACTGGATGATCTTCAATAATCATAGCAGTGTTTTTGGTTAAAATTTGGCCATTAAAGGGTTAGTTCACTTTAAAAAAAATATCAAAAAAAACTTTTGCTGATAATTTAACGAGTTTGAACAGGAAAGTCACGAACGTGCATCACAGAACAGAGCAAGGCGAGCATTTGTGCTTATAAAACTAAAACTATTTTACTGAACCGTTTGGACCCCATTGAAGTCCATTATATGGAGGAAAATCCTGGAATGTTTTCATCAAAAACCTTAATTTCTTTTCGACTGAAGAAATAAAGACGTGGACATCTTGGATGACATGCGGGTGAGTAAATTATCAGCAAAAGTCTATTTAAAAGTCAACAACTCCTTTAATGTGTCTTTGAAATTGAATGCATGTCTATATATTTCCTGCATTCTCACTTGGCAGAAGGTTTGATCTCTTGGCCGTTCTTCAGCCATTTGACCTCAGCATTCGGGTCAACCACCTCCACAGACAGGACGATCTTCTTTCCTTTATTGACAGAGTACGCCGACTCCAGTCGTCTCAGGAATGCTGTGGAGACATCCCACACACGATCACACAACCACACACAGAAGCACGGAGACTGGATTTCTCATTTATCTCTCTTTCTCGTACCCTCGCTGACTTTGGGCTCCACGACCTTCATCTTCTTCAGGCGTTTCAACATTCCCCGCAGGTCAGTGATGCCGTACTTAAACGCGATCTTCTCATACTCGCTGGGATGAGCGTTCTTCAGAATCTCCCAAACGTCGACCTCCAACTCTGGCTCCGGCTTCTTCTTCCTGTGAAAGTGACGGGATCAATAAAAGTTATTAAAATAAAAGTTAAGCGGTTAGAGATAATGGAGTGTGGTTGAACACTTACTTTTTAGCAGCTTTGAGAAGAGCGCTGAAATCCAGACTTCCCTCGTCCTCCCCAGCATCACTGTACAACAGCACAAAACATTTCAGGCAATTTAATACATACTTTTAAAAGTTATATGCATATATACAGTACAATATACATGCTCATCTTTGAAACAAAAGTTCATTTATTTCAGTAATTCAACTTGAAAGGTGAAACTAATACATTATATAGACTCATTACATGCAAAGTGAGATATTTCAAGCCTTTATTTGTTATAATTTTGATGATTATGGCTTAATTTTTCACAATATACAAATTTTGAATTTGAGGTTTTCATAAACCATAAAAATTATGAAAAAAATTGTAACAAATAAAGGCTTGAAATATCTCACTTTGCATGCATTGAGTCTATATAATGTATTAGTGCAATGAGTCTATATTAATGTATTAATTAAAATGTGAAACTAATACATTACATAGACTCATTGCATGCAAAGTGAGAAATTTCAAGCCTTTATTTGTTATAATTTTGATGATTATGGCTTAAATTTTCACAATATACAAATTTTGAATTTGGGGTTTTCATAAACCGTAAAAATTATGAAAAAATTATAACAAATAAAGGCTTGAAATATCTCACTTTGCATGCAATGAGTTTATATAATGTATTAGTGCAATGAGTCTATATTAATGTATATAATTTATTAATTAAAAGGTGAAACTAATACATTATATACTCATTACATGCAAAGTGAGATATTTCAAGCCTTTATTTGTTATAATTTTGAGGATTATGGCTTAAATTTTCACAATATACAAATTTTGAATTTGGGATTTTCATAAACCGTAAAAATTATGAGAAAAATTATAACAAATAAAGGCTTGAAATATCTCACTTTGCATGTAATGAGTCTATATAATGTATTAGTGCAATGAGTCTATATTAATGTATATAATGTATTAATTAAAAGGTGAAACTAATACATTATATAGACTCATTGCACTAATACATTATATAGACTCATTACATGCAAAGTGAGAAATTTCAAGCTTTTATTTGTTATCATTTTGATGATTATGGCTTAAATTTTCACAATATACAAATTTTGAATTTGGGGTTTTCATAAACCGTAAAAATTATAACAAATAAAGGCTTGAAATATCTCACTTTGCATGCAATGAGTCTATATAATGTATTAGTTTCACCTTTTAAGTTGAATTACTGAACTGTATGTTTCATGTGTACAGTATACTGCGTGATTCACAAGTGTGTGTTTATTTGTTTTCCTCGCAGTCAATGTTATCATATACTTACAAATGTTTAAATATAAATTCGATTTAGATTAACAGTTGACTGATATGTGTTGATTCGCTTATTGAATTCAGTCCAGTCATAAATTGTGAGAAATATATTCTGTCAACTCAGACTTACGCTCTTTTGAAGGCAGACAGAATATCGGCTTGCTCCTCTTGTTCAGCGGCTGCAGAAAAGGAAGAATGATAAATATAGAACAGTCGTTTACAGATTCATACTAAGAGATAAAGTGTGTAAGTGTTATTTTTGTTGTGTGTGAAAGACACACTAACCCTCCACGGTGATCTCAAAGGTGCAGCTGTCACATTTGTCTTTGGCAGACACTTCACACCGGTATCCGCCCGCGTCTCCTGGGACCACCTTGATGATCTTCATCTCGTACGTGTAGATCTGGGAGAGAACCACTGAGTGAGTGTTCAATATTGTCACATGTCACCAAGTCGTTTTATTTGATCAACTTGGTGTAAAGACAAAAAAGCCATTCAATGTGTAGTAGGGGTGTAACATTATATCGTGCCACAATATATTGCAATACAAAAATCGTGGATAGTGACAATATGTGTCGTGCAAAATTGTTTTCAGAGTTTTAGTGTCAAACTACTATGGAAGCTTGTTTCCGCCACTGACTGAATAAAAAAATAAAATGAATAATTGTGACTTTTTATCTCAGAATTTTGACTTTTTTATATCTCGAGTTTATATCTCGCAATTCTGACTTTATTTCTCACAATTGCGAGATAAAGAGTCAGAATTGCATGATAAAAAGTCGCAATTGCGAGTTATAAAGTCAGAATTGGGTGAGATATAGTCATAATTGCGTTATATAAAGTCAGAAATGCGACTTTTTATCTCACAATTCTGACTTTATAACACATAATTGCGAGTTTATATGTCGAAATTCTGACATCTTTTCTCAGAATTGTGAAACTCGCAATTGCGACTTATCAGGCCAATTCTAAGGGGGAAAAAGACTAGTTTAAATCTCACAATTCTGACATCATATCTCACAATTTTGACTTTATATCATGCATTTCTGACTTTATATCTCGCAATTCTGAATTTATAACACGCAATTCTGACTTTATATCTCGCAATTCTGACTTTCAATCTCGCAATTCTGAGAAATAATGTCAGAATTGCGAGATGGAAAGTCAGAAATGCATGATATAAAGTCAGAATTGCGTGATATAAAGTGAGAATTGTGTGATATAAAGTCAGAATTGCGAGTTATAAATTCAGAATTGCGAGAAATAAAGTCAGAATTGCGTGTTATAAATTCAGAATTGCGAGATATAAAGTCAGAATTGCGTGATATAAAGTCAGAATTGTGTGATATAAAGTCAGAATTGCGTGATATAAAGTCAGAATTGTGTGATATAAAGTCAGAATTGCTAGATATAAAGTCAGAATTGTGTGATATAAAGTCAGAATTGCTAGATATAAAGTCAGAATTGCGTGATATAAAGTCAGAATTGTGTGATATAAAGTCAGAATTGTGAGATATAAAGTCAGAATTGTGTGATATAAAGTCAGAATTGTGTGATATAAAGTCAGAATTGCTAGATATAAAGTCAGAATTGTGTGATATAAAGTCAGAATTGCATGATATAAAGTCAGAATTGTGTGATATAAAGTCAGAATTGCTAGATATAAAGTCAGAATTGTGTGATATAAAGTCAGAATTGCTAGATATAAAGTCAGAATTGTGTGATATAAAGTCAGAATTGCATGATATAAAGTCAGAATTGCTAGATATAAAGTCAGAATTGTGTGATATAAAGTCAGAATTGCATGATATAAAGTCAGAATTGCTAGATATAAAGTCAGAATTGCTAGATATAAAGTCAGAATTGTGTGATATAAAGTCAGAATTGCTAGATATAAAGTCAGAATTGTGTGATATAAAGTCAGAATTGCATGATATAAAGTCAGAATTGCTAGATATAAAGTCAGAATTGCTAGATATAAAGTCAGAATTGTGTGATATAAAGTCAGAATTGCTAGATATAAAGTCAGAATTGCGTGATATAAAGTCAGAATTGCGTGATATAAAGTCAGAATTGCGTGATATAAAGTCAGAATTGTGTGATATAAAGTCAGAATTGTGTGATATAAAGTCAGAATTGCGTGATATAAAGTCAGAATTGCGTGATATAAAGTCAGAATTGCGAGATATAAATTCTTACTTTATATCACACAATTCTGGCTTTATACCTAGTAATTGCGACTTTATATCACGCAATTCTGACTTTATATCACACAATTCTGACTTTATATCATGCATTTCTGACTTTCCATCTCGCAATTAGAAATCAACTCGCAATTGTGAGAAAAAAAGTCGCAATTACCTTTTATATTTTTCATTCTATGGCGGAAACAAGCTTCCATAAACTACTATATATAATGTTGTTTATAATTTATAATAATGCAATGTGGGAACTTCTTGCTTTGTCACTTTAGTTTTTCTCCTCATGTGCTGGTTTACTAAGCTGAACAGCCGATCTTGATGGGCCTCAATTGGCCGGGCTAAGAGGGTTTTCAAGAGCACAACGCAAAAACTAGCCCAGAGATGCTCATCGACTGCTAGATGTTGTCCAACTGTCGGCTTGGTGTGTCCCCGCGCAGTCTTGACACAGCGGCTATGTTTATGCAACTGAATTTAGAAATCCTGTCATGGCGCATATGTTTTACATTATATATGACAGCACAATGCCCTCTAACCTTAGTGTTTCTGTCATAGGTCTCTTTAATCTGGATGTGTTTTCCCGCTTTGCTGCCGAGGTCCATCCACTTCCCCTTTAACCACTTCATGGTGGGTTTACGAGTGAGGTTGGTGGAGTCCACCTTCACCACAAATGATACATCTTTACCTGTGTACAAAACATCAGTGTCAATATCGTGTAATTCCCATTGATGGTGGTTTAGTTATGGTCTTTAATAATGTGTGTGTGGATGTGTATACCTGCGATGGCTACCACATCTTCTGGCTTCTGCACAAAAAGTCCTGTCAGCTCGGTTCGTTCTGCAAGTAATGAATGAGTAAATACAAAGATACACACTGATTCGGATATTGGCTGATAGGGATCCTGTGAATGACACGCCATGGTGAAAATGCTGTCAAGAAGCACGCTCTGTTCCCATTTTAAATATTCCTTGCAAATATTTAAAACAGTTATTAATTTCAAGCATAAAACAATAATACAATGGGTCGTCTAAAATTAATAACGGATTACATTAACGAGATACTCCACTTTTTTTGGAAATAGGCTCATTTTACAACTCCCCCAGAGTTAAACAGGTGGGTTTTACTGTTTTCGCATCTTTTCTGATATCAATTTTCTGATATTTAGAAGAATATCAGTAACCTGACAGTTTCTGGTCCCATATAGTGGAAGTCAATGGGACCAGAAACTGTCTGTTTACTAATGTTCTTCAAAATATCAGAAAATCATCTGAATGGGTTCGAAAATGGTAAAACTCGAATGTTTAACTCTGAGGGAGTTGTAAAATAAGCCGTTTTCCAAAAAAAGAGTGGAGTATCCCTTTAATGATACTATCACTGAAATAAATTAATTCTGGATGAACTTCATGCACAAGGTAAGAGTCAACCATTCTTTCCTCATCTCGTGTTTTTTTTTTAGCAGTCATTCATTTTTAATTAAAATGTATTTCCATATTAGGGAATTATATTTACAAACACCTCGATGTAAATATAATTGGAATTGTTGCAAATTATAGAGTATATCATGCACACTGGCTTAGAACTCGAAAATACGTTATAAGTGACTCGTTATTATTAGTAGTCAGTGGTTTATTTAAATAGGAAGTTGCTAAGGGACCATTCGGATTTATTACCATAATCTCCTGAAGCTTCTGCAGATGAAAGAACAACATTAAACTAAAGAAATCTACTTTGTGCACAGCTGTATATTTATAAAAGGTTAAATACTCTTGCCATTTGGAAACAATGCAAGCTCATGATGTCACTCACCCTCAGGGTTTACCTCTGTGGAAAGAAAAGAGAAAAAGTGACATTAGACGTGATTATGTAAAAATAGAAATAATTCATAATATAGGTAATGCATTCAACTATATATTTAGGATACCAATATGCTATTATTCGATAAAGTTCTCATTTCTAGGTAACTAGTTATGGACTTTCCTGAGGTAAATGTAACGTCATGTGACACGTTTTTTGCAAGCTGATTTATTACGCTGTTGAAACACTGATTATGTGATTACATGAGGATTGATGCATTTTGCAAGTACTTTATATTTCAACATACCTTCTGATGTATTTTGTGCTAAAATAAAAAGTATTAAGGAAGATTGGTTCACTCACGCGCCACGCTGCCAACATTTAAAAGCGACATTTATTCTAATAACATTAATGTAACTTAAAAGCTGAGACGTTCTTTTACCAAGTCAAAATTATCGTTTTTGATTATAATCTTGTTTCTCCACAACAGATTTTTCCGACCTTCAACTATGTGACCTTGTGACGAACTCATGAATATTAATAGGGTCACAAAAACATTGAAACATTGTGTAACAAAGTGACATTTGATGTCGGGTTCAAAATGTAATCAACTTAGAAATATAAATATTTAATCATATTTTCTGGCATAAATATAGAAATGCACGCTCAGTGAATTCTGTTCACACTCGTTCTTTTCACTCAGATGCACAAATCAGTGTCACAATATTTAGATTAATGGTTGACTGATATGATTTTTAATGGTTAATTCTTAAATTATTAACCTACATTAGGTCCTGCTCAATCCTAAATAGCCTACGTGGTTACATATTTGTGAGAAACACAATCAGTCAAGTGTATGCATAACTTTATATATATTTCAAATAGTTAAATGTCATGTAAAGTCAAGCTGATATCACTTACCCTCTGGGCTTCCCTCTGTGGGAAGAAAAAAGAAAACACTATAATTATACATATTTGATTACAGCCAACGATTTACAATTAGAACAGTGAATAATAATAGCACATACATTGAAAAAAAAAGTAATGTAGGATTTATTTTGCAAGTATTTTAACTCAGAAATTGCAAGTAAATGTTACAAATCATTACAAAGAAATGGCAACGTGAACTTTTTTAAAGGGATACTCCACTTTTCTTGGAAATAGGCTCATTTTACCCCTCCCCCAGAGTTAAACAATTGAGTTTAACTGTTGGAAAAAAATATACTATGTCAGTCTGTTTACTGATATTCTTCTAAATATCAGAAAATCAGCTGAATACATTAGAAAACGGTAAAACCCAACTGTTTAACTCTGGGGGAGTGGTAAGATGAGCCTATTTCCAAAAAAAGTGGAGTAACCCTTTAAAGTTTAGTGCGTTAGTGAATCATGACTGATGACAAGCGCCTATCTGACATCACCTGCCCTGATGATACATATATTCCAGACCTCTGAGTAGTAAGCGGATATGTTTTAGGCAGTCGGCCACATGGAAGCTCTACAATCCTAAAAATACCACGCCACAAGAATATAGGTGGAATAAACTGACCATCTTCTGTATATTATTACATGCACCTATACTGTCTTTGACTGAAGATCATTGACTGAGACTGATATGCTTTGCACTATAAAGAAAATGCACTTGTTATAGAGTTGGAGCTGTAAATGTGATTGAAAGTGATGCTCTTTGCTGTATAAACATGGGTTTGATTCCTAGGCTCTGGTTTAATGCACATGCAGTTTGTTTAACACTCTAATGCTCTTCATGTGGCGGTCAAAAATTACTGTTTTTTTATTTTTATTTTTTCATGAAATGATTCTATATTTTAATTTGATAATTATTTGTTAGAAGACTTTATGGTACTAATTGTATTTATGCACTCTAAAAAAATGCTGGGTTGTTTTAACCCAACTTTGGGTCAAATATGGACTAACCCAGCTGTTGGGTTAAATTTTTACATTACATTTTTAACCCAACATTTCAGGTATGTCCATATTTGACCCAAAATTGGGTTAAAACAACCCGGCATTTTTTAGAGTGTGGAATAGTTATGATCCAAACTACTTTTCGAGCATAGACATAAAAAATAAAACGCCCAACTTGAACTGTGATAAATCTTGAATGCTTTGGAGGACAGACTTCAATTTGATCTATTTGAAAGAAGATCTTGGTCGATTATCGCTGAAGTGAAACAAATGTAAAAAGTGAAAGTTTTAGAAGTTTAAGTTTATAATTTTATAAAATGCACTTTGAAATTTTATGTGAAACATTAATTTTCCAAAACATGTTTTACTAGGAAAATCAACGCCATTAATCTTAACTTTTTTTGACATATTTATGACTATATTTTTCAGGAACATTTTTCAAATCACGTCCATATTGGGTTATTATGTGTGTGTGTGTGTGTGTGTGTGTTTTCACATCAAGTGCCAAAACCTTTACCAAGTTTCGTAAGTAAAAAAAAAAAAACTTTTTTAGGGTTTTATTTTCGAGAGACTTTTTGAACTTCTTTAAACAAGAAATGTGCTGAAAATTCCTATAAATATTAGGGCAGTCAAAACGATTAATCGCGATTAATCGCATCCAAAATAAAAGTTTGTGTTTACATAATATATGTGGGTGCACTGTGTATAATTATTTTAGATATATAAACACACACACATGCTTGTATGTATTTAAGAAATATTTTCATGTATATAGATTTATATTATATATAAATATTTTATATATAAATAATATTTTTTTCTTAAATCTACATGCATTTGTGTTTTTTAATAAATAAATATATTTAGCCTGATAAATATATTTTATAAATATAAATATATTTATATAAATATATTTTAGCCCTAATAAATATATTTCCTATTATCAGCATCTGCGTTTGACACACCCATATCGGTTCGAGTGCTAATTTATTGGTTTGGCAATTAAGGCGTTGATGCAACTTCAAGAAGTTTCCACTGGGATGATGAAAACTGTCTGTGATCATGTGGTCTGAAATAGCAGCATGCCTAACGTCCGCCTCATTCTCGGGAGAGCAAGATGTTGCCATGGCTCTAATGAAAAGGCCATGATAACACCTAACCTCTCTCGTGTCAGGCCAGGAATCCAACGAGCGACCACACCGGTGTCAAATAGCAAAAATATCTCATGGTCAAGCTGTTATGGTCAGACAAACTGTCAGAAATGACTGACCCATAACCACAGATATGCAGCAGTGTATAAGAGGATGTGCCGGCAGGATGTTTTTATGTTTCCACTTTTGATTTAACAGATTTCAGATAAACTAAGTGACCCATTTATATATTTTTTCGGGCCCACGATCTTTTTGAAAGCATGGATCAGTGCAGCACCGCTTGCTTTTGAAGGATGTTGTTACTCTTGTTAGGTCTCTGTAAAATCTGAACCCCAATGATGATGTCATTAGTGTGTGTTACCCATGCAGCCTCTTTTTTAATGCACCGTATCACTTTTCAAACCACACACACACACAAGTTAAAACAGTAAAGTTATAAGCACTCAAAAACCTCTACTGGAACACCTTAAGTTCATAACATCCCATGTCATTTCACAAAAATAACAACACAGCGAAATCAGAAACTAATTTTGTCCCAGAAGAACTGCAGTTCAAGCGTTGGCCCGGTGTTATTAAAGGTGAAGTGTGATTTATGCATGCGGAAACACAGCCACATAATGTAGATTTGTTAAAGTTGCTCCAAATTTTGTGGCATTTCAAATTTGGAAATTTTGTTTCAATCCTTAAAACGGGGGTGAAAAAATAATTTCTTTAAAACTTTCTATGCGATATATATTGATTATGCCTGCCTTAAGTTTAATTTATGTTATAATCTGCTTTTATAATTTTAGTATTTATAAGCATTGGTTTTGCTATTTATATATTTATTTAAATGTATGCAGCTTGAATGAAGGTTGAATTATTTTTTTTAAACGTAAAAATGCAGAATGTATCCTGTGATGGGCACGTTTAGGGGTCGGGTTTGTGTAAGGCGACAGAATATACAGTCTGTACAATAAAAAACCATTACGTTTATGGAGAGTCCTCACAAAGATAGTAAACCAGTCATGTGTGTGTGAGTGAGTGAGTAAGTGTGTGTGTGTGTGTGTTTGAGGCAGTACTCAACACAGTGTACTCTATTCTGGATTTAGCACATTAGGACGGTAAGCTCTTGTCTTAGCACAATTCCTCTGATGGCTGTTCCCAAACCTCCATCTCTCACTACAGCAATTGCGATGTTATTCAGGTTATGTTATAAAAGCGCCTGGTCACACGTTACCAAATCAGCAAATCTGGGTGGCAAATAATGAAATGTTGCAGAGGCTGCGGTCTATATTTGTGCATGGAGACGCCTGAGACACACACAACCTGTCAGTCAGCATTGTGCCCTGAGCAAAGCACTCGATCCCGGGTCACTCCATGGGAATGTAACAAGTGATTTCACTTATACTTTTCAATTTCATAAACATTTATCAGACGTTTCCTGTGGATATCAAGGGGCAACCTAATTTCTCTCTGCACTAAATATTTACATAAATAAAAACACATGCACTTTAAAGAATGCTGGGTTGTTTTAACTTAAATTTGGGTCTAATATGGACAAACCCAAATGTTGGGTTAAAAATGTCATTAAAAAAATGTACAGTTGAAGTTGGGTTCAAATTTTTTAATAACATTTTTAACCCAACATTTGGGTTTGTCCATATTTGGGTTAAAACAACCCAGCATTGTTTAGAGTGTGGGAACATATTTTGATAGGCAGCCCATTCTATATATTTTATAAATGTTATTAATTTAGTTTCTAGAATGCTGCGTAACGAGAGATACATTTTTTCACTGTTGTTTACTTAAATTTATTTGAACATCTCCATTTATTGTGCATGCATTAAATATTTGTCTGATTTCGATCAGCTCCACTGTGCTGGTGTTGGTTATCGGATTACGTGCTGGTATTCGATGCGCTTGTCTTTAGCTAGTTGGGGCTCTGCAGTGTTTCCTTAGATACAGGTGGTTGCTAAGGGTGTTGCGCAGTGATAAATAGAACTAAATTTTAAATGTTACCGCAAACATTCCGAGAACATTCAAAAGTAACGTTCCCATGATGTTTGCAAAAGGATCAAACGGAACGTTCCAATGTTTTTGTGTATAACCAAAAAAAAAAAAAAAGATTTTAAAACATTTTCAGAGAATATTCGGAAGTAATGTTTTCATAACTTAGTGTTAACAAACATTATGTAACATTTTTGTTACCTGGGTTAAATCTGCTCTTAGGTTTCTAGCAAGTGTTAAGGTTTTTATTTGCATTTTGGGCAATTATTTGCTCATTTTAAAATTAGCAACCCAGAACGTTATTGTTATTTTTCTTTATATATATATATATATCCTAAGATATTATTTCACGTCTGCACTGAAAAATTATTAGTGAATGTAAGATTTTTTTTTTTTTTTTTTTTTTTGCTAGGACACATTAAATTGATTAATAGTGACAGTAAATACATTTATAGTGTTACAATTTCATTCTTTTGAACTTTCATCAAAGAATCCTGAAAAATGTATTACGGTTTGCACTAACATATGAAGCATCACAACGGTTTTCAAAATTGATAATAATCAGAAATAAGCATCAAATCAGCATATTATAATGAAAAATTCAGCTTTGATCATCAAATTTCAAAATATTACGGTCTTTACAGTATCTTTGATCAGATAAATGCAGCCCTGACGACCAGAAAATAAATAAATATCAAAAAAAACTTATCAAGGAATAGAAAGCAAACACTGCCCTTTCTGCCGTGAGTATGATTTGTTTACTCCACGAGCAATTGAGTGAGTCAACATGACGTAAGATCTCCATGTTGAGTTGGCTCCATTTAAAACAAATGATCTTTAAATGACGTCACAGTCTTCGTTCCTCGCAACTGCTTTAAAACAAGTTATTCATGACACCTTTAAATAGAAGACACAGCTGTAACTGTGCATTTGATGGTGGCAAACAGTGTCAAATCTGCTCAGTGTGTTCTTTCACACTATAAAGTCTCTGAAACTGAAGTGGCGATTATCAGATGCTATTTTTAGAGCTCGTCCCTCCCCGGGGGTTCGGTGCCATTACCATAACGGACGGCGGCATCTGGAAGAAGCCTTACAAGTGTGTGTTGGTGTGTAAATCAACACTTGTGACAGGCTGCTGATCAGATTTACTGCTGTCGGGATGCATTCATTGAAAAGGTGGGGCGAGGTAACGGGATTTCAATGTGAGGGATCGATTTAATGACGTGATATTCATTGGTGTCGAGTCTGCCGCATAATCACATTATAATAACAGTCGCATCTTTTGTTTTTGCTCCGTTTGTATCTCAATTCATGAATAATAAAGTTGTGATTTACAGACCGGATGATGAGGTCTGTAACACTATATTTACTGTCACTATTAATCAATTTAATGTGTCCAAGCTAAATAGAAATGTTCATTTCTTCTTTTTTTTTTGTAAAAAAAAAAGAAGAAAAGGTTTACAGACCGGATGATTTGGCTCGTGAAAATAGAAACGCCAGAGGTCATCATGGGATATTTATATCTTACTCTGGAGTGTCAGAGAGGCCAACAATCCTAGATACTGAAAACGTTCATCAAATTCAGTTTGGGTTTTGTGTTATACGATATAGCGTCTGTCATGTGGCCGTAGGCATGGATTTAGTGAAGGTCTCGAGGGTCACTCTTTTATTAGTATGCTAACTGCTAATTGGATCCCAGCAGGGACTTGTACACTAACTCCAGATGAGATAAAGTGCATCTCCACGGATGTGGCTCGAGGTTTCGGATTCATCTTAAATTAGGGGTTGCCCTTTTACCAATTTCTCAAAATCATTTGATAAATGTTTAGTGTTTAAGCTTTGTGTGCAATTTGAATTGCATATATACCGTACGAACACTCAAAATATATTTCAATATATGAAATACTGGGGTGTTTTAACGCAAATTTCGGTCAAATATGGACAAACCTGGCAATTGGGTTATGTTTTAATTACATGATTTAACTGGGGCTGTGCAAAAATTAATCGCGATTAATCGCATCCAAAATAAAAGTCTGTGTTTACATAATATATTTGTGTGTGCTGTATATAATTATTTTGTATATATAAATACCGATGCATGCATGTATATATTTAAGAATTATTTACGCTTAAATTCTGCATATATTTATAACTACATAATCTATATTATATAAATATTTTATATATGAATAACACATTTTCTTAAATATATACATGCATGTGTGTATTAATATATACAAAATAATTATATACAGCACACACAAATATATTATGTAAACAGACTTTTTTTTGGGATGCGATTAATCGCAATTAATTTTTGCACAGCCCTAGTTTTAACCCAACATTTGTTTGTCCATATTTGACCCAAATTTGGGTTAAAACAACCCAGAATGTTTTAGAGTGAATGTGCAATTTCCAGTTTTAACACACACAAACTAATAAACGTATTGAGATGCATATTTGTCAGTCACACATAAATGAATATGGTCAGTTTCCTGGAATTTTACTAATAAACTTTTTAATACATAACAAGCTGGTTTATATTTAGCATCAATAAATCCAGTTTGTTTTAATTGATAGCTTGTCTCACAGCTAGCTATATATATTTAATTTTCAAAATAAACTGATTCTAAGACATTTGAATTAATGCATTGATTATTTAAATAAATGAATGCATGAATACATTTTTATTAACCATTTGCATCTCTTTGATTTGTATGTATATGACTGACAAATATGCATCACAAGTGTATTAGTTTGTTGAAGTTAAAAGTAATCCAAACAGATGGACAAATGCATGAATCAGAATAAATATTTGATGCGTGCAAATAAAGTTGCTGAAGACATTATCAGGCTTGAGGTCTGAGTCATTAGTAATCCGTCGGTCAGTGTGGAACTGTGCTAAGATCTGAAGATGACCAGCGGACGCGTTCATCTCTGTCCCATTCACACACCATCAGCGGCTTCTCGTCTTACAGGCTCGATAAAGCAGGACGCTTTAAAAACGTAAACTAGTATGACAGGAGCAAGAAAAATATTTCACGACTGTATAAATCACTGTCTGTCTGACAGAGCTATGGTTTTATGTGCAGCGCCTCCGATTTAGTGAACTGTTAATGGATAGTTTAACTACAGACAGATAGATATATATATATATACGTCTGTCTGTCTATATATCTCTCTCTGTCTGTCAATCTATCGGTCTGTTTACGGAACGCAGATGGAAGTTATGACATCATGCATATGCTTAATAATAAAAAAATATGCATGATCATTATAAAATGTGATATGTGATATAGTGCAAGTTTTGTTCACTTCATCCATTACAATGAAAAAATATTGTGTAAAGAATTTGCACTCATAAAAAGCAAGCAGCACATTGAATTAAATGTAGAAGTAGATTTTGTTTATTATTTTTTAAATATAACTAATAATCAGTGTGTGTATGTGTGTTTGTGTGTGTTCCAGCTTTCCTCAGCCAGCGCCGGTCTGGAAGGTTTTAATTTTATCATCTGTGCAACTTTATCTCTCTGCCCTGTGACACATCTGCTCCACTCTTTCTCTTAACACTGAGCCCTTCCTCATTCACGAGCAACCCTTCCTCCCCCCCACGCAGTTTTTATCCTCGTGCACGGCTTATACTATTAATTTGAGGTGCGCATCCACATGTTTAGAGACATTTAAAGCCTCCAAACTAATTATAGTGCATGGAAATATTGTGAAAAGTGATTAGAAGCAATGACAATTAGGAAAAGAGCAGCACAATACATGCCAGATTACAATAGATCAGTTTGAAATAAGCAAATGCCAGTTTTGTTGAATATAATATGAGCACAAATACATGCAAAACATGCTTTTGTCTCAATTTGCGCAATTTCTTGTGGTAAGTATTCCTGTTATTGTCCCCACCGATATTGTTACTAAACATACTACTAATTAAACAGCTGAAACAGCATCAAACGCCAGAAAAGAGCATGATTAAGAATGAAGGGAAAGGAGAGATGTACCTTCTGTGGGCTCAGGCATGGTTGAGGCTGCGTCTTGCTTGTCTTCCTTCGACTGACAGCTTGTGTCACTTTTTTTTGCTTTTTATTTCACAGTCCCTCAGTTATTCAAAGCGTTCAGGGAACTCAAATTACCCACCAAGCAAGGAGAGGAGAGGGAAGGAGGGAGAAACCAGGGGGAGACACTTGAAACCCCACTTGGATCCTCCAAGTCCTGGAGCAAAGTTTGGAGGGATGGAGAGAGAGACAGAGATGAGGGCCGAGACACGAGGGTTCGCTGACAGACGTGTTAAGGTGTTGTTATTTTACGGAGAGTTTTACACCACCTAAAGAGAACATTGCTCTTTCAACACCATTTCTTACGAGAACATCACAACAGTTCTCTATTCGCATCCATTTGTCTTTGATATAATCTGCTTCTCTTTTTAAATTTCTGTGGTGATTTTTGTAGAGTATAAAATATTATTTATACTGTAAAATATATTAATATATTGTACATATAATCTTATATATATATATATATATATATATATATATATAAAGAGTTCAGATGCAAAAGCCTCTAAGTGCCATTTGAAAATTTCTTCTAAAATGATCATTTTTATCAAGCTTGTATATTTAAGTTCAGTAATTTCTCTTAAATGACAATTAATAGGTAATCTTCATTGCCATTTAAGTGAAATTACTGAACTTAAATATACAAGCTTGACAAAAATTATCCTTTTAGAAGAAAATTTCAAATGGCATTTAGAGGCTTTTGCATCTGAACTCTTCATTTATATACTGTATATATGTGTGTGAGTATATATATGAAGAGTTCAGATGCAAAAGCCTCTAAATGCCATTTGAAATTTTCTTCTAAAATGATCATTTTATCAAGCTTGTATATTTAAGTTCAGTAATTTCACTTAAATGACAATTAATAGGTAATCTTCATTGCCATTTAAGTGAAATTACTGAACTTAAAAATACAAGCTTGATAAAATGATCATTTTAGAAGAAAATTTCAAATGGCACTTAGAGGTTTTTGCATCTGAACTCTTCATATATACATATATATATATATATATAGTTTACTTTAGTAAGCTCTGGCTTTTGTAAGACTGTTCTCCGCCCCTTAGGAAAATGATCCATGATTTTGTGAATAGAAAACTTCTCTATTGCAAATGCAAACCCTCTGTCAGTTGCCCGAGAGTTGCATGGACTCACAAATCGGACCTGAACAGTTGCGGTAAACAGTGTGGACATCATTTTAGATCTGCTTGCTTCTCTCAACAACAAACGCCTTCTTTCATCAGTTTTCTGAACTCTAGTCTCTCCTCTTTAACTTTTGACAGTCTAAAGAACACGAAAGGTATTTTCCCGATGCGACCGATTAGTACAGACCAAAACTCGACCGTTTTTCAGCAGAAATAATCAGCCAAATTTGCGAGTCAGCTCAGTTCAATGGCATTGCTTACGTGCCTCCAAAATGGCCAACTTCCGGAATGATGACGCATCGTGAAAACCCTCTAACTTATGTGATTAAAATGGTGGATAACGTCGTTTCTATAATAAGTTTAGAGAAAAACACATACCCCTCTGAAACGTCCTGTGAAATTTGTTCTGCACGATCCTCTTTTTCGTTCACATTGTCAGGGTCTGAATCAGCCTCGAAATGGTTTGAAATTGACGCCATCTTTGATATTTACTTCTGAGTGGAGCTCACGGACGGCTATGAAGGGGCGGGACAATTCCCGAGCACGCGCTGTGAGCGGCCAATCACAATACACTGCGCCAGCTAACCGATCACAACACATTTCATATTTCGGAAAAAGTGGCTTCATCAAAGACGACAGAATTATATTTTATATATTGATGAAGTGTTTAACATGACTGTATATTGACTGTACTGGATTCAGGCAACTTCACTGTACATGTGACTTTAGGGATGAAGACACTTGGTTTAGATCCTAATGAACTACTATTATTGCTGCTTTATTCACACAATCCCCTGTGAGTTTGAAACTCAATTCATATTCCCAAGCTCATGCTGATTTTATTAATAGAGTTCTGGTCCCATGTCTGATGTGTATGGCTGGTGAAGAGAGACAATCTAAAGTATGTGTCTCATGCTTCTAGTGACATCACTGTTGTTCATTTGGGTTGTACACACCACGTGGATATGAGTGAGTGACAGTCATATTTAGTTGCAGCAACATGTGGCAAATGTATTTTTATTTACATGAATTAATAACCAGCGTGCAATTAGGAAGCATTTTGAATTTATTTTATTTTTCTTTAAAATTGGCTATATTGTTTATATAATTTAATTTATTTGGGGTCGAAAATGTTTGTTTTAAAATCATACTATACACATAAAGCAGATATCTCTACATTGAAGTTCCAGTTAATTTGCACATTCTATTTTTAGCACGGAGAACATTTTCACCACAGCCATTAGGCTATTTGAACCTGTATTTTCACAGGTATGAATTATATATAATTTTAAACATGTTTTGAATATCACGTTTGGCTCTTTTGTTTGCTTTCTAGTTACACAAGCAGCATTTTATCGACTATAGTACACACACTCTGTGTTTTACCTTGTTTTTACTTTAATATTTCCTTCAAACTGATATTATTGTTTTCTTAAAGATCACAAACATTTGAAAAAAAAGTTGCCACATTATTCAGGGATTAGTGACAAAATTTTTGATCATGATGGAAATCTTTTTTTCTTTTTTATACAATGACACTAATTATTATTCAACAATAAAAAGCATATTGTACTGTACATGCCTTTTGCAGGTAACCAAACAGTTGCTGGTCCCCATTGACTTCTATAGTGGTATTTATTTTTTTCATACTATAGAAGTCAATGGGGACCAGCAGCTGTTTAGTTACTGACATTCTTCAAAATATCTTCTTTTACGTTCTACAGAACAAAGAAAATAATACCGTTTTAAAACTTTTACCGTCTATGGGTTTTTGACTACACATCTGGTCAGTCATGGCTACTGAATGCTGATGTGTAAGAAGAAAAGAAAAAAAAGCACAATTCCAGCTCTTGATGAGAGACTACCCGTAAATCCCATATTTGACCGCAGGACCTCGTGGCGCAACGGTAGCGCGTCTGACTCCAGATCAGAAGGTTGCGTGTTCAAATCACGTCGGGGTCAGAATTTATTTCATCTTTACACTTAAAGTTCATATCGCTGTTAAATTAACAGCAATGTTACACAGTACGCTTATTAATTTAAGCTATGTATTTATTAGGCCTACACACTCTTGCGGTTGGTTTTGCTTGCTAAAACATATTTATAAGAATTAGGCTTATTTAATTCAGAGATTTGTTGATCTTCGACAGATAGACAGTTTCTAAGTACATTTTGATTTACAGTAAATTATTTATTTGTCGATATTTTAAAAATTATTATAATTTTTAAACCTTAAATCACATTTACGTGGCAGCTCGCTAGATGGCGCTGTAGCCCAATGAATGAAACTGAGCAGAGTCTAATCTGAGGTTCTCCAGCTGCAGTCATCTGTCCAGATCGTTTAAAGCCCGCCCTGGCTCGATCATTTTTTGCCTGATCATAATTACTCCCCAATGGGTCGAGTCCAGACCGAACTTCCCGACCAAAAAATGTTGTGGGCGGATTTCGGGCTGGCATCCAGGCCAGAGAACATCTGCATTCAGCAGGAAATGTCAAATGAAGCTCTTGGGGTTTGAACATGGTCACTGGAGACGAGCTGCTCTATTCTGAGACATCACAATCACTAAACCTGACGATGCAAATCACATTTTCAACTGAAACTCACAGTTTCTCTCTTTTACTGGTTCAGCGCTCTGAACTGGAACAGTTTCACTTCTGCTGATGCATTCATTAGTCCGTTTGTTAATAAGATTTCATCTTCATGAGTTACATGTCGGCTCATCAACACACTATATATTCACACATGCATATAAACAAACTGCAATCTTTAAAATAAAAAACTGTAGCTACTTGGATGTGTTAAATTGCACAAAAAAAACATCAGTATGAAATGTTTAGATGTTTAAAATGTTGATATTTATCCAATGTTTTAAAAAGCTGTTATATAGGCTACTGTTAAATTGCTAATTTTTAGTAAAAATAGAAAAAATAAAAAGATTTTTGATGGTGGTCGGACTACACATGGTGCTAATCTGGTCTTTAATTTTAAAATGACTTGTAAAGTTCTATGTAAAGATATTAATTTAAATGATATAAATGGTCATCTAATCTGAAATTGAGGGCTGTGTTTTATGATGCTGTTCATATATGAAGGATGAACTTAAAAAAAAAATTGTGATTCAGTTTAGACAGAAGAATGATGATAAATCATAAATGCAGAAAAACTCAAATATGGTGAAAAGGACTGAAAGTAACAGGAGAAAAATGACTTCTGTTGTGTGTTTCAGAGTGTAGAGGACAGATCAGAAATACAGCAAGGTTTTACTCAAGTTCTAGACAATTAAGAACAAGGAAACGTGCATCAGGTGTGTTTGGTTAATGTTTTTAATTAATGTATGAAGCCACTGCAAACATTATCGTTACATATTATAATGCCATCATATTCTGTGCAGGTTTAGCTTACTTCGCTGTTAATAGAAAAGGCTGACAATGTCTCTGCTCAATACCTTTCAGTGTTGTGTTATTCCACCATGTTTCTCACTGACTCGCCCACAACTCGGAAAGATCGAGAAAATCCAGAGTTTCCCAAGACATTGTGGAGTTTTGTTTAAACTCGTAAATACGATCAAGATGAGTTGAACACAAAAGGTCTTATAGCTTATTTTCAGCTTTCTGTTTTGTGTTTCCATGGTTTCTTACGGATTACGGATCCGCTCGTTTTAAAATCTCTGCTTCAAACATTACAACGCTTATGATAACTTTAAAAGTGACTGTCACTTCACCAACTGATTTTACATCAAGAAGAACAAATAAATATTCAGAATTACATATTTGGATAAAATTTCTAACACAAAAAGTATTGTGAATGCATTGATCAAACGATGTAGAGGACTGAAATAGGCTGTGTAAACGGTAATGCAACGCTTTTTCACACAATCTCATTTGTAATGTTATTAAAATAAGCCTTTAAAGACATCTTGGATTGAATTACTTCCAGATCATTTGATGAGATTGTTCACTTGAGCTTTCTCAATCTCCGTCTGATCAGTGTATTCTGTGAAAGTAATGAGAAGATAAATATATATAGGCTATATATCTTTGATCATTCGCCAAATACAGAAATCATGGTTTCAGATGTTTGTCCTGCTGACTGGTGAAAGTTTATGAGAAACATTTATAGAATAAAGTTTAGATATGTGTACCCTACTTGATCTTGTGTGTGTGTGTGTGTTTGAGCAGCTGCAGTTTCAGTTCAGTCACTGTGACTCTGACTGACGGAGGTTTTTGTACGACTCTTTATCACTGTGTGAACACACGATCACTCACACAATCATTATCAGAATCTGTTGTGCAATGGAAACTCTGACAGTAATAATGTCCAGCATCTTCAGTCTGGACTCCACTGATGCTCAGAGTGAAATCACTGTTAGATCCACTGCCACTGAATCTAGATGGAGTTCCTGACTCGAGGGTTTTTACGTAATAAATCAAGAGTTTAGGAGCTTCTCCAGGTTTCTGGAAGTACCAGTTCAGAGCGGGTTGTCCATCATCATCATCACCATAACAGCAGTCTGGATCACTGCTAGTTTTACAGGTAATAGTGACTGATTGTCCAGGTTCAGAGAGCAGATCTGAGGGAGTTTGAGTCACTGTCACCTGACCAAGAGATTCTGACAACAGAGAAAGATTAGAAATCACAAACACAGCCATATATCTACACAACACACATCATAAATAATGTATATAATCACGAATGACACAAACCTCGACATAACACTGCCAGCGTCCAGATCAATATGGTGATGAAAGTCATTTCTGTTGTTGAAGGTTCAGTTCTAGTGAAAAACAGTTGTTGATCATGTTTGTGTTTGGCAGAGTTATAAACACACGCAGAGCACTGAAGTGTGTGTCACTCATGTAAAACACACTCTCTATGCAAATGCTTCAGTTGGAACAGATTTAACTTGGTTTAAGGTTCTGTTTCATTGCAACATGACATCATGACTTTTGCGTAAACATACACGCCACTTTCGAGTCAAGTGGCGTGTTATCTCTACGCATTTTGAGCTATCTGCGTGTATGTCTACGCCATTAACGTCTGAGTGATTCCGTGTGTCTGTATACGCCATCAAATCTCCAGTCAAAAATGCCATTAACCCCAGTGACGGTTAGGTTTAGGGACGGGGTTAAGGTAAGTCATATATTTATATAACGTTAAGTCAACAGCGTTCATAAACACGCTGAAAACCGATTATGCGTCTTGATAGCACGCCAAAAATGGAAATACGAATTGGCGTGTCATACACACGCTACTTCATGAGATCAGTCTGTTCATTGAGACTTCACAAACATTTCACGAGTTCACATGTTAATATGATCCTTTATTCATATAAAGAAACATCAGACGAGCAAAAGCGTTTATTTTCTGAATATCAGACCAACAGCGAATCACCGACCGTGAGTGTAATATTGCTTTGATAAAGTTTAAGTTTATTGAACAAGAATCTATTATTGAATACTTAACATTTAATTAATTTATATTGCGTTTGCTGACTGGTGGAAGTTTATGAGAGGGAAACTATTTATAGAAGAATGTTATATGTGCATTTGAAAACACGTTGTTGTTGTTGTTGTTGTGTGTGTGTGTGTGTGTGTGTGTGTGTTTGAACAGCTGCAGTTTCAGTTCAGTCACTGTGACTCTGACTGACGGAGGTTTTTGTACGACTCTTTATCACTGTGTGAACACATAATCACCCACACAACTATTATAAGAATTTGTTCTGCAGTGGAAACTCTGACAGTAATAATGTCCAGCATCTTCAGTCTGGACTCTACTGATGCTCAGAGTGAAATCACTCTTAGATCCACTGCCACTGAATCTAGATGGAGTTCCTGACTCGAGGCTGTTTGTCCAATAAATCAGGAGTTTAGGAGCTTCTCCAGGTTTCTGTAAGTACCAGAATAAATTATCATCCCCATCATCATCCCTGTACACATCTGTGCTGGTTTTACATTTGATATTGACAGTTCCTCCTGGTTGTTCTGCTGTTATTGAGGGACTCTGAGTGACGGTGATCTGTCCTCTACACTCTGAAACACACAACAAGAAGAAAACACACTCAAAACTTGGACAATATACTTGAAGAAATGAATGAATATCAAACTTGTGCTCCACAAACCTTGAGCAAACGCTGTGAGAGTCCAGATGAAGATGATGATGAAGGTCATGTTGATGAAGATCGCTGTGTGTGTCAGTGATGAAGTGTTAAACTCACAGCACTATAAACACTCTCACACACTGAAGATCGGATCAATATGCAAACACACTCCACATCATTTCCCTGAAGACAGCAGAAACACTGTTTTGTCTTTTAGTGTCTTTGCTAATAAACTTCTGTTTATCATTTTCATAAACACACACTCATGATTTACTTCATGTTATTTTGGGTCGATCTTCTCGCTCTAAACAGTTTTAATGATCAATTTCACTCAAATTTTGAGAGAATTTAAAACCCGCTGCAGATTTATATCATCCACGATACTGTAGGATTGAAAATAATACACGATATTAGAAATGAACAAACACATTTGTTTTATTGTTTTCCACACACTCTTTCCCCAATGACCATTTGGATTGGCTGGTAGTGATCAAGGCCTGTAAGATGTGTGTATTCCGGGGGGCGGGGGGGGGGGGGGGGGGGGGGGGGTTGTAATAATCTGATTGGTCAGCTTGAATGTGTCACATTTGGGTTTTAGTCACATGGTCAGGGAAAGGATAACAGAAGATTGTAACTGTTGCTCTATCTCTTTTATTCTCTGGGTCCCTTTCTTTCTTTTTGGGCTCTCTCTTTTTACCTCTCTCTCTCAGCTAGCATTTTACATATATGCTGGGTACAATTAAAGGGATAGTTCACTTTGAAATTAATTTTTGATATGTTTTATCTTACCTCCAGGGCATCCAAGATGTAGTTGTCTTTGTTTCCACAGTATCTTCAATTTTGATCATTTTAGGTAAAACCGTTGTTGTCTGTCAGTCATATAATGGAGGTCTATGCTCACCACCTCACAGAGCAGTCAAAATTAAACATGATTTAATGACTCGTAAATGTAAGTACACATTGATGCCCTAAGAGACAAAACGAGCGGTTTTTGTGAGAAAACCAACAGTATTTATATATTTTTTACCTCTTGTAATCACAGTGACGCCCAAGTGATCTGAATCAGTAGTGCAGTGTCCAACTGAACCGAACTGAATCAGTTCAATGTTACGCCGGAAGTGATCGCTTGCGTGTGACGTCACTAAATATTTACACGGAGATTTCGGAAGTTTTACCTTTTACTAAACATATTTAGATATACCGAAATCGTCTTCCATTGCGGTTTCACGTATATCTAAATATGTTTAGTGAAAGGTAAAACTTCCGAAATCTCTGTATAAACAAAGAGTGACGTAGGCATGCGAAAGCGATCACTTTCAGCGCATGCGCTGACCGAAGCGCACTGCCCTGAGATCAGTTGGCCGTCGATATGGTTATACGAGGTAAAAAGATATAAATACTGTTCGTTTTCTCACAAAAAAACCACTCGTTTAGTCTCTTAAGGCATCAATGTGTACTTACATTTACGAGTCATTAAATAACATTTAATTTTGACTGCTCTTTGAGGTGGACCCCCTGCACCTTCAGTGTATGACTGACTGACAACAACGGTTTTACCTAAAATGATCAAAATTGAAGATACTGCGGAAACAAAGACACCTACATCTTGGATGCCCTGGAGGTAAGCTAAAACATATCAAAAATTAATTTCAAAGTAAACTATCCCTTTAATGATATAAGTTATAATCATCTCATACTTTTTTTTAAGTTTAACCATAACCATGTTTTGTCATTAAACCTTTTCATTCCTTTTCAGATCCTCCTTTGAGCAGCTGCAGTTTCAGTTCAGTCACTGTGACTCTGACTGATGGAGGTTTTTGTACGACTCTTTATCACTGTGTGAACACATAACCACTGTCCGTCTCATGGAAACTCTGACAGTAATACTGTCCAGCATCTTCAGTCTGGACTCCACTGATGCTCAGAGTGAAATCTGTTCCTCCAGATTCTCCATTCCCACTGAATCGACTGAAACTGTTATCATAGAGTTCATCAACACGCTTAATGATGAGTTTAGGAGCTTCTCCGTGTTTCTACTGATACCAAGCTAAACCCCATTCATATATCCCAGAATCAGTTTTACACTCTATAGTGGCTTCTTGTCCTTCAGAAACAGTCACAACTTCAGGCTGAGTCACAGTGATTCCTCTGGACGCTGTTGACAACAACATTATATGAGTTTCATCAAATGAAATGAACATTAAAGACTCAGAAAAGATGAGTTTTGACTTCTGTTACCTGGGATAAAAGCTGTCAGAATCCAGATGAAGCCGCTGAAGAGATTCATGGTGTTTGATGGGTTTGTAACGTGGTGGTAAACAGCAATGTGTTGGAAAGTGTGCGAGTCTGAAGGCTATAAACACTCGGAGAGCTGAAACACGTGCCGATGCAAAGTGACTCTCTGAGCAAAAAGCAGCTGGAGGAAAACACACATGAACATGCAGACCAAACTGATCCAGTTTATGCCTTTAATGTGTTCGATTCTCATCATCCAATGAGTGCGTTTTAGAAATCAGTTCTTCTTTATTCTGCGTGAGTCTCTGGTTCACAATTCAGACTTTCTGATGAATCGAGTGAGAGTTTCACCTCTAAAAGAAACGAGTATTTCACTGTGAACTCCATGAGAGGTCAAAGGTCATTCCAGAGGTCACAGGACATCAAAACTTATTCAAATGCCTCGAGAAGCACATGATCATTTAGAAACTCCTTTAGATTTAATAGTTTTCATGCATTAAGACACATTTAGAGACAATGAGTCTGTTTCTGTGAACGTCACTTCAGTTCAATAATCATGATGTTGAGTCTCATATCAGTGTGTGTGTGTCGGTCGTCTCTATCTCTGCTGGAGTGTGTGTTCAGTTGAGTGTGACGGAGGTTTTTGTACGACGCTTTCACTAGAATGAAACACTGTGGTGGACTTTCGGTGGAGGAACTAAACTGACGATCAGTAAGTGTCTTTAAATCTCTAAAAATGATTTAATTTTTATGTATTTGTTTTGTTTTTTAGATTATTTTAGCAAGCATTTGGCAACAAGATGATTTTTTTTTCAAGTTTAAGTAAAAAAAATGTAACTGCAATATTTCATGGCGAATTTGATTGTTTTGCAATTTCTTTAAATTTGTCTATTTTAAAAAAAACTTGAATATTCTGTGATATTTTATCACGTTTATCTTTTTTTATATATTTCAAAGCATATTTGATATTGTTTTCATATTGTACATGAGTAATTTCATATATTATAAATGCTAACATTCATTGTTTTTTAATATGTTGATTGAAATATTATTGTAATATTATATGAAGAGTTCAGATGCAAAAGCCTCTAAGTGCCATTTGAAATTTTCTTCTAAAATGATCATTTTTATCAAACTTGTATATTTAAGTTCAGTAATTTCACTTAAATGGCAATGAAGATTACCTATTAATTGTCATTTAAGTGAAATTACTGAACTTGAATATATAAGCTTGATAAAAATTATCATATTAGAAGAAAATTTCAAATGGCATTTAGAGGCTTTTGCATCTGAACTCTTCATATTGAATTTAGTTTGTAATATTGTTATATTTTTTATCATATTCAGTTTTTTTGAGAACATAATTGTGTCCATAATTCTTGGTAAATTTAACTGCTAATCCTTTTTAAAATCCATGACACAAAAGTTTGATTTTACGGCTAAAATAATTCTATCATTAGGCGTCGACATCGGACAAATAGAAAGATTTTAAAAATTCATCATTTGAACTGAAATTTGCTGATCATCATTAGGATTGTGAGAGTCTGAAGAATTTTTCAAAATACAATTGCAGTAATAATGAAATGATTATTCAGAAAATATCAAATTACTGTAAGATTCGCTGTACATCATGTATTACAGAACGGATTTATATTTAGAATTGCATGATAATTTTTGAGTATTAGTGAATATTGATTTAACTGAGAATATTTGAAGAGTTCAGATGCAAAAGCCTCTAAGTGCCATTTAATTTTCTTCTAGAATGATCATTTTTATCAAGCTTGTATATTTAAATTCAGTAATTTCACTTAAATGGCAATGAAGATTACCTATTAATTGTCATTTAAGTGAAATTACTGAACTTAAATATACAAGCTTGATAAAAATGATCATTTTAGAAGAAAATTTCAAATGGCATTAAGAGGCTTTTGCATCTGAACTCTTCATTTTTAAACTGAATTCAGGATATTTGTGATTTATGAATGAAAGCAGTTATGTGGAATTTCTGCAAAGATAAAGTTATTGTGATTTCTACTACGTGACCGAGTCTGACATCTAACTGTGTGTGTGTTTCAGCGGGGCCCTCCGTGCCTCCCTCAGTGTCTCTGCTGGTCTCTGGAGACTCCTCCGCTCTGCTCTGCCTGCTCAGCTCTTACTCTCCACCGGGGGCGACGGTGAGCTGGACGCTGGACGGGTCAGAGGTCACCGAGGGGGTTCAGACCAGCGCAGAGAGCGAGCGGGACGGTCTCTACAGTCGCAGCAGCGTCCTGAGTCTCAGCAAAGCACGCTGGGAAGGCGCAGGACGCTTGGTCTGCAGAGGAACACACGCCGGAGCTGCTCACGAGGCCTCGTTCCTCAAGAGCTCCGAGTGCTGATGTTTCTCCAGTGAAGACCAGCGGATCTGAGCCAAGTCATGTGATTTACAGCTCAATACTGAAGCAGTCTGTCAATGTGCTGCCATTGCTGTTCATTCAATAAAGCTTCATCTGAACGCCTTACGTGAGTGTGTGACTGCATCATTGATCTGTGTGT
The DNA here is from genome assembly GCA_038021265.1 of Cyprinella venusta. NCBI lineage: Eukaryota > Metazoa > Chordata > Actinopteri > Cypriniformes > Leuciscidae > Cyprinella > Cyprinella venusta. The sequence continues at coordinate 27,362,325 of CM075884.1, forward strand.
CGTTCCACTAAAGTAGTTTCATCCGCTTTTGATTGATTGTAATAGTTGAGAACAGCTGCATTCAGCAGGAAGTGAAGTCAAACGAAGCTCTTGGGGTTTGAACATGGTCACTGGAGACGAGCGACTCTATTTCTGAGACTAAACCTGACGATGCAAATCACATTTTCAACACAAACTCCCAGTTTCTCTCTTTTACTGGTTCAGCGCTCTGAACTGGAACAGTTTCACTTCTGCTGATGGACGGATGAGACAGATGTGAAGTTTGAGTGCTAGTTTTATACGACTTATTTAACGTAACGAGACTAGATACATGTGTGACTAGATGTGTAAATCTTTGGGTAATAGTGATCTGATTCAAATTATAGATTTTTGATTATTTTCAAGAAAGATTTCTTTCTAATTAATAATTCAATTTACCATGAGATTAGATATGGCTACTTAAAAACAAAGAGTGCAATGCGCTTATATAAGATACTTAGGAAAGGTATTGCATTTAAAGAACTAAAAATGACTAAATAAATAAAACTAGAAATAAATAAATATATGCAATAATTTAGTGAAGTATTTTTACCTGTATTTATTTATTTATTAGGGCTGTCAAAACTCACGATTTATCGCATCTAAAATAAAAGTTTGTGTTTACATAATATATGTGGGTGCACTGTGTATAATTATTTTAGATATATAAATACACACACATGCTTGTATATATTTAAGAAATATTTTCATGTATATTATGTATATAGATTTATATTATATATAAATACAAATGTTTTATATATAAATAATATTTTTTTCTTAAATACACATGCATGTGTGTTTTTATATATATATATAATAATTATACACAGTGCCCCCACATACATTATGTAAACACAAACTTTTATTTTGGATGCGATTAATCGCGATTAATCGTTTTGACAGCCCTATCATTTATATATTTATATACATATAGCCTATATTCAATGGACTGCATTTATATAGCGCTTTCACAGCCCAATGGCCACCAAAGCGCTTTATATATTGCCTGACATTCACCCATTCACACACCGACGGCGGTGTCAGCCATACAGGCGCCATCCAGCTCGTCGGGAGCAGCTGGGGTTAGACTTTCTCACACACACACACACACAGCTGGGGTTAGGTGTCTTGCCCATGGACACCTCGACAGTTGGTCAGGTGGAACCAGGGATTGAACCAGCAACCTTCCGGTTTGTAGACAAACTACATGAACCACTGCCGCCCCTGTTTATTGAGTTCATATTTTGTGTGTGTGTGTGTTTGAGCAGCTGCAGTTTCAGTTCAGTCACTGTGACTCTGACTGACGGAGGTTTTTGTACGACTCTTTATCACTGTGTGAACACACGATCACCCACACAACTATTATAAGAATTTGTTCTGCAATGATAACTCTGACAGTAATAATGTCCAGCATCTTCAGTCTGGACTCCACTGATGCTCAGAGTGAAATCACTGTTAGATCCACTGCCACTGAATCTAGATGGAGTTCCTGACTCGAGGGTTTTTACGTAACTAATCAGGAGTTTAGGAGCTTCTCCAGGTTTCTGTAAGTACCAGGATAATAAATATCCAAAATTACTATCCCTGTACACATCTGTGCTGGTTTTACATTTGATATTGACAGTTCCTCCTGGTTGTTCTGCTGTTATTGAGGGACTCTGAGTGACGGTGATCTGTCCTCTACACTCTGAAACACACAACAAGAAGAAAACACACTCAAAACTTGGACAATATACTTGAAGAAATGAATGAATATCAAACTTGTGCTCCACAAACCTTGAGCAAACGCTGTGAGAGTCCAGATGAAGATGATGATGAAGGTCATGTTGATGAAGATCGTTGTGTGTGTGTGTGTCAGTGATGAATTGTTAAACTCACAGCACTATAAACACTCTCACACACTGAAGATCCGATCAATATGCAAATGCACACATCCTTTATTTAAATGATGCTGTTAATGAAAGTTCAGGAGCTGGTCCAACATTAAATATATCACGTAATCATCATGATTCGACAATAATCATAGGCATAGTTTTTTTCATTAATGATGCTCTATCCTCACTTCATCAGTATACCATTTCACAATATATATTCTTTGCTTTATACTTGAATAGTTTGTTTTATAACTGATGAACTTTGCAACATTAAAACTTCAACTCTAACTAATTTGAGCTGAATAATGACAGCTGAAATTGGATTAGTTTAATTATTTTGCAACTTTAAAGTCGACATGAAATGGAAGTTGCTAGTCTTTTCTTCCCTATTGTGTCGCATAATCAAAAAATATAGATATAGAAAGATTTTTCACTCCTATATAGACCCTTTTCACATTTCCAGGTTTCTCAGAAGCAGAAGTCGTCTAGCTCGAATAGATTTGATAGACATTTAATGCAAAATAAAACTACGTTAAGTGTTATAAATGTACATAAAAAATGAAATATAATAACTTTGCAAGATTTACGATGACGATGACCATTAAAATGCATCGTTTGCCCAAAATATAACTGGAGTTGCAAATATAACGAGTGAACAGGCGAGGCTTTCCTTGGTATAATCGAGTGAAACTGTTTCTGGAATAAGATCAAATGTAGGGCGGGGCTAGATTGATTGTTTGCTATTGGTGGATCTCATGTGAGTGACAGGTCACTCCCACTCTTTTTCCCGAAGGACATCCTGGGATTTTTTTATGACCACAGAGAGTCAGGATCTCGGTTTAACATCTCATCTGAAGGACGGTGCTTTTTGACAGTATAGTGTTTCTGTCAGTGTACTGGGGTGTTATAGAGAGCGCCCCCTGCTGGCCTCACTAACAACTCTACCAGCAGCAACCTAGGTTTCCCAAAAGGGCTCTTGTCCAGGACCTGACCTGAGTTTAACTGGACAACCAGTCTTGGGCTACAAGGGGGATACCAGGCTGATGACTTTAAGAACAACTGAATCTGGGAGATTTGGAAAACTCATCCTTGCAATTGGTAGGCAAGACAGAAGCACTTTTTGTTTAAAATTATTTATCACATTATTTGGAAAGTGTCATTGTTAAACATATAGCTTCATCAAGCTTTTCAAATTGCTGAAAAAAGCTTGTTTAAGGAAGGGTGAAAATATTTTAAAAAATGTGATAGAAGACGAATGTCAGACTGGGTCTCATCTTACAGGAAGTTGAATGGAAATGCAAACGAGTTGCACTAAAAAAAGCCCTATGAAACGACATGTGATGAGATGTCATGATAAGAGCTGCTGTTTACTTCACTGGATAGAGATTCAGATAAATACTGAAGATTTAGTGGATCTGGACCAAATGTGAACGTTTAAGTATCTACTCTACACTCTCGCAGTTTCAACGCACTTTAGACATTACACACAACACAAACACATAAATAAATAAATATTAATAATAATAAAAATTAAAAAAAAAAAATAGTTAGGAGAAGATAGGGACTGAAGAGATGTGGGGGAGGGTTATCATATATCATCTTATTATTATCTTATTATATCATCTTTTTTATAGACCATTTCAAAAGATGCAAACAACACTGGCCCAGAAGCACTTCCTGTTTCAGTTTTTTAACACTACATAAAAGCTGGGATAAAATACAACCAACAGAACATTTAAAACTGAATCAAAAAGTTAAACAAAGATCTTTAAGAAGTTTTCTTTACATGTGAAATAAAGAAAACAGTAACTGAAACAGGAAGTGCTTCTGGACCAGTGTTGTTTACATCTTTTGAAATGGTCTATACAGGGTTGACAACGGCAATTGGTGCATAGGCGAAAGGATAAAAATCGACTAATACAATATTGGCAATATGTTGGTAATGGGGAGTGGGGGTGGTGATGGTAATGACAATGGTAATAAACAATAAATGGTTACTTTGTTTACACATACACACTTAGATCAAACACTTAAATCACTCTTATGTCACTTCTGGGATTATGGAATTACAAGATTGCTCACTACTGCACTATGTTGGTTTGTATGTATGTCTGACTGTTTAATAATAATAATAAAAAGAATCTACTCTGCGTAATTGCAATTTAAAAGAGAAAGCCTTGTTGTTTTGAATTTTAATACAAGTTGAATTAGTAGTTAGAAAGTAAGCAGCTGGTGCAAGTCACCTTTAGTTCCACAGCACTATTGTTTCAAAGCATTGATTCAGTGATGGAAAACAGAATTCGTTTTGGTTGAAGAAAATAGTGTCAGAATAAAGTCAAACTGGTCAGTAATAAGTGAAACTGGTAATGCTGAGTTGTTTAATCCTCCTCTGCTGAGAATACAAGAGATTATGTATTTTATCTTGAGTTGATTTAATCTAAGGTGGCTGGAAGTGTGTTGTAGTTCTTGTGTTTCTGCTCATCACATTTTCTGCTCTTGTTCGTCTTTCATTCAGGCCCGTTTACACGAGAACGCTCGCGGGTGAAAACGTAAAAATATTTTATCGGATGTGCCTTTCGTTAACACGGCAACGGCGTTTTTGAGGCTTAAAAACGCAAAAAAGTGAAACCACCCTCCAGAGTGGAAATCTTTTAAACGCTCCACCGCCGCGTTCCCGTGTAAACGGTAAAAACGCAAAAGTCTGTTTAACTGTGAAGGTTGTACGCAGGCGCGTGGACTTGGTGTTGTTGTAGTATGCACTCCTAGCCGCCGTGCATACTACATTGAATTTCACACACTTTTGCGTCACCGTTTGCACGCGGATTTCCCACACAAAACGTTCGTCTAAACGCAGAATAAAAAGTGATGACGCAACGCCACTTTTGCGTTTTCTCTTCAGAATCGTTTCCGTGTAAACATAGCCTCAGTGATTCTGCTTGTTAACAGCAGGTGTTCATCAGAAATGCTTAATTATCACTCTGGTCTTGGAGTTCTGGTCCTAAAAACACCTCTGACACGTTCACATGTTTCATGAGTCCAGTAACTTGCAAATGCAGAATCAATGGAAATGTTGAGGTTGCGTATGCAAAGTCAAAGTGTGAGTAGGTTGTTGTTCAGACTGTAGAGCTCAGAATCAGATCAGTGGACAGGAGAGTTTTGCAGACTGAGTGAGTCAATGAATTATCTTATTCTGAAGCGTCTAGTTAGTATTGTTAAGTTGTTAATTGATGATGCTGTTTTCATTACTCCAAAAAGGTGTTGAACATTTCCCATCCCGACTGAGATTGACCACCAGCGAATCATCAAGAGGCAGATGTGAGATGAAGACACTGTGGCTGCCACTTCTCCTGAGTAAGTCTGTAACTGACTGAACTTTTTACTTACTTAGGACACACACATATAATATTGCTCAAAACAAGTTTGGATAATTCAGATAAAATAAGGTAATTTTATTTGAATCGAAATACAGTAAAAACTGTTAAAATTTCCCCATTTTAATATCTTTTCAAATGTAATTTATTCCTGTGATTTTCAGCATCATTACTCCAGTCTTCAGTGTCACATGACCCTTCAGAAATCACTCAAATATGATTTTTTGATTCTCAATAACTCTTTCTGATTATTATCGATGTTGAAAACAGTTGTGCTGCTTCATATTTTTGAATGTAGCTTCTTCAAAATTTTTTTAAAAAGATTAATTATTCCAAACTTTTTGACCACTTATTTCTGGAATATTAAATATCAAAAGGACACCTTGCATGTTTCTTAAGACTTCTGCAAGGTTCCATCATGTACAATTATTAATTTATTATTACGTTGGACAGTTGTGCAACAGTTCCTCTCATGATCAGCTTTCATAGTTTGCATTTACAGCTTCCTGGAAAAACTCCCTGGCTTGCCTAAAGTTTGCATAACCATGCCGAAATGATGAGCAACATTCCTTATATTTGCATTGTTTTCACAGTAACATTCATAAATGGTGAACCATTAACAGTTCTCTAAGCTTCAAATGTGCTTTGTTGCAACGTTTGATGCCAGTGCAGTGAGACAACTTTAATTTTTATTGAGGATTTGATCTATGAAGTATTTCTAGATATTTTACCTGGATAGTCACTCTTAGAAGAAATGGTTCTACTTAGAACCAGAAATGGTTCAATCCCCCGCTTCATATATGGAACTCCAAAATGGTTCTATATAGAACCATTTTTTTTGGTAAAAGGTTCTATTGGCCATGTATAGAACCCCAGAGTTCTATATAGAACCCAGAGGAACCCTTTTTTAAGAGTGTATAGAACCTTTTAGGGGTTCCAAATACGTAACGCCTTTTAAGGTTCTATATAGAACCTTTTCTTCTAAGAGTGTAAGACAAACTTAACCCTCTGGTGCTGTTCAGTCACTTTTGAAAGAAAAAAAATGTACATTTTGATTTTGTAAAAAAAATTTAGGTCATCAAAATGGTATGATATTTGGTGACTTTTGTGTCACTTGCTATGTGAACATGATTCGAAAAGGTTAAACGGTCTTAAAAAAATATTCACACTTGTACTCCTTTAATGGTCACAAATAGGCGGCATAGAAATAAATGAGAAATACAAAAATACAGTAATTTTTAGAGGGGTGCAATCTACAAATCAGCTGCAATGCAGGGAAAAAAGCGCACATTAATGAAGGGGTTAATTGGAAAATATAGTAATAATATGTTAATTTAATAACATATTTGTCAAAATATTTGGGTTAATTAATTGTTATTGTATTAAAAAAAATTATGTAAACAAATGTATCATAATTATTCCATTGAAATTACGTGGAATCATTTTTGTGGATTCGTGTAATTAGCAATCAATTTTGACAATGTTGTCGTCTATGCATGAAAAACTTTCCTTTTATTGCTATGATGTAAACATGTCCCAAATTTAGCAGATTAGTTCATAATTTAGTACATGTTACCATCATGTGGAAACACTGTCCACGATTGACTCAAAGATTTTTTTACATTTTTAGTATAGCTAACAATGACACAAACTGACATTTTTATAGCTTTTCTTTACATGTTAGTGTTACCAATCAAAATATGGTATGGTTACATCCATGAAATTTCAATAATGGTTGTTTTTATATTAAAGCAAATTATTAAATGCAACAGATTACATAAAAAAAGTTACGTACATAGTTAAAAAGTTACATTTGAGGTGTTCAGACACTTTTGACTGGGAGGAGTTTGAGTGTGATCCCAAACTGAGGAGCACCAGAGGGTTCAGAGATATATCAGTGATATTTTTTGAAGTGTATGCAAATGTTACGATTGCTTGTTTATCAATTGATCATATTCAGGCTCAGTCACATGGGCAGAGGAAGATTATTTTTTTATCTCGCCCGACGCCGCATGGAATGGCACCGGACTCCTTCAGTCCAATGGCACATTGAATGACACCGGACTCAATCGGTATAATACCACATGGGATGAGGCCAGGAACCACTGTCAAGCCTGTTACAAAGAGCTGGCGACCATCAACAGTAAAAACGTCCACCTCATCGTCCAGAACCTCTCTTTGGACTACTGGACTGGGCTCCGCAGGAGCTACAATGGCACCATCCCATGGTCCAGATGGTCCAATGGGGATCCTGTTACATATCAGAATTGGTACCCTGGTCATCCTCTACCAAATAAAGTAAAGAAAATGATTCCTATATGTTCCTCAACTACACAAAGTCCACTGAGCACCCTAATAACTACTCCAGTGACGAATGCCTCAACACAAACCACAACACAAACCTCAACGCAAAGCACAACACAAACCTCAACAGTAAGTTCGCCGGTAACCTATCCACAGTTTTCCACATTATCTGAAACTAACAACACAGATGTGTGTCCTATACTGTATAACGTCCTGGAATGCTTAAATATGACATATGAAGAGCTTGAACGTACAGTGCATGAGTACTCATCGGTCACCCCTAAGACCACAACATATACCACCACCACCAATCCCACAACGTTTAGCACCGTCTTTACAACAACTGGTTATGAGACACAGAACACCACGATGAACAGCACCACCACAGAGAGCACCACCGCCAGCAACTGCATCTTCGAACCCGAGCCAGATCCTGAAGTGTACATCGAGGATGCCTGTGTGGCCCTGCTCAGCTTTGGCATGTGGAAGGAAAAAAATTGCAACGAAACTCTACCCTTCATCTGTTATGATGGTAAGGACTTTGTTTTGGCCCAGTTTACACCTGGTTTTAAGATGCGTTTTGGTCGATCGGATCTCAAGTAGACGAGGGAGGCCCATTTCTGGTGTGTAGATCTCTCTCTTTTGTCCACTTTCAAGCACTTCTGTCCTAATTTCTTTGAGGGGAGGGTCCATCAGTAGGGTTGGGTATCGAGAATCGAGTATCAATTGGAACCGGGACTAACTTTTTGTTTTTCCCGGAATCGTTCAAAAGTTAAAATTTCGATTCCTAGTTTCGATATTCACAGTCCGCCGAGCGGAAGAAGAAACCGTTGAACAACACCAATGAAGAAGCGTCTACCGGAAGTGTTGGCATAACCGCGCGAGTCGAACATGAGTAGCTTACGTCGGCGGTCCAAAGTGTGGCTTCACTTTTCTAAAAATAACGAAATCTCGGCAAAATGCAAAATTTGTGACAAAAGGAGTATTTCCTTCAGAAAGGATTATTTCATTCAGAAAGACCGTTGGTTAGCAAGGTTAGCTAAACTTTTTTGACCCTGCCTCTTAAAAGAATCGGAATCAAGAATCGTTAGGAACCGGAATCGAAACAAGGAATCGGAATCAGAATTGTTCAAATTCAAAAGATACCCAACCCTATCCATCAGTGTGTAAATGAGTGGGCTTTTTCAAATATTTTGATCTAATGGATGAAATAAGCTCACACAATTTAAAAATGAATGTGCAGGAATGGTGAGATGTGTTTGTGTTTGGTACGTTTTCCCTTTTTTACTAAACTTGGGTCATTCGCTGAGAGTTTAAATCCCATGTGGCTAGAGCACTCCTCATGTTTACGCATTAGATCAGTAGACGGTCTTGGCTATTCGATCACATGAGCGTTTACACTATGAAAGCAGTCCGGTTGAAATGCATTTTATGCTACCTGGAAGTGGTTGAAAGTGGACAAGCTCATGACATTTTAAACATCATTTACACCTGTATTAGTATGTGAATGTGAATGAATGAGGCTTTCATATACTCCCATAAAAAAAGGTACAAAAGTTGTCACTGGGGCTGTACCTTTTCAAAATGTACACTTTTGTCCATTTCATGAGCTAATAAGTACATTTTAGGTGTTAATATGTACATTTTAGGTGCTAATATGTACATTTTAAGTGTTAATATGTACATTTTAGGTGCATATATATACATTTCAGGAGCTAACATGTCCATTTAAGGTGTTAATATGTACATTTTATGTGCTAATATGTACCACTAAGGTACCAATATGCAGCCTTTGGGTACAAAAGTGTACCTTTTGAAAAGGTACAGCCCCAGTGACAGCTTTTGTACCTTTTTTTCTGAGAGTGTATGTACTACTGTACACCCACAATCAGGCGTTATTAGCGCCATCCATCCACTTGTGATCAAATCGATCAAAATGCATCTTAATACCAGGTGTAAATAGAGCGTAAGAGCACAGGATCATACTGTAAGATTTATATTGACTCTCTTACTCTCTTAAAATAAAGGTCCCAAAAGGAGGTTTTGATAGTGATGCCAAAGAGCAGAGGTTCCCAAACTTTTCTATTCCAGGACCCGCCTAGACAAGTACATATCGAGACAAGACACACCAAAATGTGACAGAAAATAATAATTATATTTTATAGCACAACTCTAAGATTTCAATACTAATCGATATGATCAATTCTTCATTTACAGACAAAACATGTACATAAAAAATGCAGTGATTGGAGTGACTGAGTTTCTTCTCATTAATAATGCAACATGACATCATGACTTTTGCATAAACATACACGCCACTGGTTATCTATATGCATTTTGAGCTATCCGCGTGTATGCATATTGGGGGTTGGGGTATATATACAGTAATGTAATGTTAAGTCAACGCCGGTGTTCATTAGCACGCTGAAAACATGCCAAAAATGGAAATACAAATTGGCGTGTCATACATATGCCATTTCATGAGCTCAGTTTGTTCTATGGCAGTGTTTCCCAAACTTTTTTTCTGGGGACCCACATTTTAAAGTCGATAAATCCTTGTGACCCAATAAACATTAGGCCCATAGTTCATATATCACGAAGAGAATTTATGCATTAACAAAATATGTATGACCATTTTTAAGGTCAGTTAAGCTTTCAGTTAACTATTTAAAAGAGATACAGATATTTGACAAAGCACATTTTTTTTATTAACCCGTTGTTGACAATAAGCGAAATGCAGAGGTGAAATGAGAAAGGAAGAGTTGACAGGGCATCTCATTGTTTTGATATTCTCATCATTGTACACAATTTATTATAATAATTATTATAGGCTTAAATTGAAATATCCTGACAGTGAGACTTTGTAACCATGCATGGCTCACTACCACTGTATAAAAAAATGCCTAAACAGGTAAAAAAAACCTACACACAATTAATAATACCTACACACAATTAATAATATATATACCCCCCTAATAAATCTAATGCAATATAAATTACTATAATATAGTATTCAATATAAATATTCCACATTTATCCCCAAACCATGGTAAATTATTACATTCATATTACATGGTAAATGTTTGTAAGGGTGGTGATTAGGGCATTTAGTCTTCTAACTTTGTTCATGTTTCTGCTATTTACCTCATAAGTGGTTTTGGGGAATGTAAAGGCTGTTTCATCCGATTTAAAACTAGTTAAAATCATTGAGGGATTTGTGGTTTGTAAGAGAGAGGATTGAGTGTCCGATTTAAACGCTTCTCACTATATGTCACAACGCTGTTTAATAATAGTGTCCGGGACCAGGAGTAAACGCGACTCCTTTAAGCTTTGCGTTCCGTTATCCACTGGGCCGTGCTGCCTAGTTCAAAGTAAACTAGTGAAACAGCTGAAACTAGCGCTATTTTGTTCTCTATTTGTTGTTACTGACCGAGAAACTGCTTCAGGTGAACGAATCCGAATCGTTTCAGACCGTTATGCACGCGCGTTTGGCCAATTCATGGAAAGGAAATAATCAAACCAAGGAATGATTAATATCGCTGGTTCAGTCGACAGAAATACAGGACACACATAAGAACTGCTGAAATATTCGGACTGTAAACGTTTCTCTCAGGTCAGTCGGAGCGCTCATGGTACACACACAGTGCGTATAGTCGTCCAGCTGCGCGTGCCACTGCGGCGACGCGCATATCTAATATATAACCAAATTTAGCCGCACCACCAGAAAATAGGAGGAGGGAGGTTGGGGTGCCCTCGGCCGTATGGAGATGTTTGGCGGGCCGCACTTGGCCCGCCAATTGAATAGCCCTGGTCTAGAGAGTAGCTAGCCTATAGCACACTGAAAAATAGTGCTCGACTTAGCAACCCATACAAAATCTACCGCGACCCACATGTGGGTCGGGACCCCGCCTTTGGGAATGACTGTTCTATGGCATCACGCCTCCTTTGGTAACCTTTTATTTTAAGAGTGCAGTCAACTTGTATGTTTCTGCTGATATGCATTGTCGCACTTATCTGTCCGTAGACCAATTTTATGGGCAAATAGACGTTTCCAATGTGAACACAAGTGCAGGCAATGTGAGCTGGAGTAGTCCACCGGGTAACATCACTCACTACAAAGTGGAAATCACTAGGAACCAGACCAAACTGACGTCTAATGTGACTAACCCGTATAAACAAATACTGGATCTGACTCCAGGAAATCTCTACAAGGTTCAGGTGTTTCCAGTGAAGTGTGGCAGGGATCTCAATCCACAGAACATCTCCTTCTACACCAGTGAGTAGACTTGGAGTAGTACAGCACAAATATGTACAGTAATGTACAGTCAATCACCATGAGTTTATGTTGTGATAATCACCAGCTGACTGTACATTATCTGGCTTATTACACGGCTACTCGCAATATAAATAATTGCATGGACAAATATATTGATTTGAGTTTAAATAGTTTTATAATTATACCTGCAATCATCAAGAAAAAAGTCCATTACAACATAGTTAATACTCAAATCCTACATATTTCCACCATAATTGGAAATATAAGTACATAATTGACCAATCAGAATCAAGTACAAGAGCCGTATAATAAGATGCAAATTGTATGACATTTTTTTTTAGATTTAAAGTGCCCTTATTATGCTGTTTTACCTTTGTTTTGGAGCCTCTTATGTTAGGTTTACATGCATAAAGTAGGTGTTCACGGCCAGCCAATGAAAACCATTATGCAAATTGATTCCAAACCTCATGCGGGAAGAAAGACTGGAATCACTAACGACTCATTTCAGACAGTTCAGAATTGCTTCTTTCTTTTAAGAAAAAAATTATCTTTACAGGTGAAACTCAAAAATTGGAATTTCATGCAAAAGATCATTTATTTCAATAATTCAACTTAAAATGTGAAACGAATATATTATGTAGACTCATTGGATGCAAAGTTAGATATTTCCTTTATTTGTTATAATGTTGATGATTAAGGATTACAGCTATGAAAACCTTTCCACAATATTCTAATTATACCATTATAGAATTTTTAGAATTATAACAAATAAAGGCTTGAAATATCTCACTTTGCATGTTATGATTCTATATAATGTATTAGTTTCGCATTTTAAGTTGAATTACTGAATAAATGAACAGCTGTATTACACATTACCTGAAAGGTAATATCCCAAAATAGCATAACGGGGCACTTTAAAACATCTGAATGCCATTCTGTAGACCTATGAAGTACTTCGTCTTAATTATTTATCAAGTCAGTTTCTTAATTTTCAACATAATGAGCTGAATGCTGTTCCTCTTTCAGAGCCTTCTGATATTGAACATCTGACAGTCGTGAACATGACAAATGTTACTGTCAGCCTCAACTGGAGTAAATCAGAAGGAGACAGAGACGTCTATTCAGTCCATATCAAAGACATGGATTCAGAAAGTGATCAAGAATGTAAAAGTGAAGAGTGCACCATCACAGGTCTAACTCCAGGAAACAACTATACATTCACAGTTACAGCTATAGTGAATAAGACTACTAGAAGTGCGCCAGTGAACATTTATGACGTTTACACCAGTAAGTGCAGAACGACTCATGCTTGACTGTTTCATGAATTAAGAACATCATTAACTATATTTCCAGTTGCAAATGTAACTTTATTATGCGCAGAATTAGAATGGTGCATAAAACTTTTGTGAATTTGGCCTTTCAGAACCATCAAACTTAGTCAAGTTAACCATCAATGCAATCACATTCTCTTTTGAGGCAAAGTCACGAGTTGTTTGTTGTGCATTGCAGATTTACTCAGTTAATGTGTTTACATCGCATAAGGTTTTAAACAGTTTTTTTTTATACATGCAGAGTCATCTTGCCTGCATTTCCATTAAGCCCTTTTTTATGTGACAACCTACAATTATAATAAAATAGCTATTGACAAAGTAACAAGCATTCCTGTTACCGGAGCTTCTCGCAAACAGTGCAACGAACTGATGTTGACTAAAGCTACATGTTTTTAATTTACTAACTGCCTTTTTTTGGTATTTATTTTTCAGGGCCTTCAGTTGTCTTAAACTTAAAGTCAGCAGACAATGACAGCACAGTCATAATAGCCAATTGGAGCAAACCTATTGGTCATCATTCAGGTTACAAATATTGTCTTTACAACAGCAGTAGTGTCTGTACTAACTGCAGTTGTCCAACAGACTACACCATTACAACAGATACGTTCATAAAAGTGGTAAATACAACAGACAGCACCATGTATTGCCTGTGTGTGGCAGCACTGACAAACAATAACACCCTATCAGGAGAAATGGTTGTAATCCCAGCATTCACAAGTGAGTCTCATGCTCAGTTATTACATCGAGGCATCTCATATCATGCATATCAATTAGAACTGACATTTATTAAAGTTGAATGTGAGTTGACTGTCAAACAACTATGGAAACTATTTCCACTATCGAATAAAAATTAAAACAGGAATTACAATTTTAATAATCTCACAATTCAGAATTTGTTTCGTGCAATTTTTTAGAATATTTTGCACAATTCAGATGATTTATTGCAATTGCAGTTTGGCAATTGCAATTCTGAGGGGAAAGAAAAATTAGATAAACTAACAATTTCAAAAGGTAGTTGCAACTTTTATAGCAGCACAAATCTGACTTTATTTCTCACAACTGAAAGTTTATATCCTGCAATTCAGATTTTATAACTCAGCAGTTTTTGCAGAATTGTAAGACAAAAAGTCGCAATTACCTTTTTTAATTTTGAGTTTATATCTCGCAGTTCTGATTTTATTTCTTGCAATTTGGAGTTTATATCTCAAACTTTTTTCTCAGAATTTGTTACCAAAATGTATATGAAATACACTTATTTTATGCCAAGTATACTACAAATTTACATATGTATGTACTTCATTTAAATACCCTGAAATTTGTACTTTTGCAATTGAACATGATTTGAACAACTAATTTTGCACTGAATGCACTTCCGTTTTATCAGAAATTTTAAATATTTGATTGTGCTAAAGTGGAACTATTGCAATTGCAAAGTATACTTTAAATATCTTGCATTTTAACACTGACAAAGGTCACACTATTGTTACTAATACCCTGAAAAAAATAAATGCTTTATCTAATCAATAAAATTGTGGCAACATATTGCAAGCAATATTATTGATTAAATTGTACAAATTAGAATATTAATTTGATTAACTATTACTCAATTCTAATTTGTTCAATTTAATAAATAATATTGCTTGTAATCTGTTGCCACAATGTTATTGATTAGATAAAGCATATTCATTTTTTACAGTGTACTAATAGAGATATAAAAACAAATTTCATGCTTAATATTTATAAATGTGTGGAGAAGTACTCCAAAAAGTTTAATAATGATATTTATCTTATAATGATAATATATATATTTATTTGTATTTAGATATATAGGTCTCAAGCGATATTTCAGTAAATATGTTAAAGGATTTTTAGTACACTTAGAATTAAATAAATGTATTTTAAATACATTTTGGTATAGGTTTCGATTGGAAGCAAAAAATTGGGTTATTATTCTTTGGCTAAAACAAGTGTCCATAAACAGCCAAAGGAGTTTTTAGATGTGAAAAATATTGTGTTGTCCAAATGAATGCTTAGATTTGTTCAAGCCTGCATGACATTTCCTAAATTATGACTTTTCTTCTTTTTTTCATGCAGAACCAAAAACCGTAACACTCTCTTTGAGTTCCACCAGCAAATCCATTACAGCCTCCTGGACAATAGAAACAAATAATCAAAAATTCGACTTGACAATAAACGGATTAACTGACAATACTAATCTAACAAATACTTACACTACTACAGACAAAACTTACACTTTCACAGGCCTGAAGCCAGGAGTTCACTACGAGGTTTCAGTTGTCACTATTAATGGCAATCTGAAAAGTGCCCCTGCTACACTGTTATGTTACACTGGTGAGGAATTATTACGTTGCGATGATTTTTTAGACTATTTCTCCAGCCCGATCTCACTAAAGTGCGTATCTATACAACGAATGTTATTTCTCGTGCCATTTCTGTGCCAAAAAATGTTTTTTGCGTGATACGCACTTTATGCTGTGTAATACGCACCCTCCCTAATCCAACCCGAGGGGCTTTCAGTGCGTAGCATATTATGCACGCAAAAAAAAAAAATATAGATATGCACTTTCATGAGACATCAGTTTGTAGTCATCAGTTTTTCCTTTCAGCTATATAACATCTCACAAATCAATTCACAGCACCTACTGAACCCGCGTGGGTAAAGGCCACCTCTTACAATACCAGCATACACGTGACCTGGGGAGCTCCAGAAGATTCAGCGGGGGCCACGATTAACTATAATGTGACCTGTGGCTCTGCTTTTTGGGGAGAAAATACGACTACAACTAATACGACATCTAGAAACACCATCTTTACTGATTTAAAATCAGGAACAAGATATACGTGTTATGTCCATGTAGTGGCGGGCAGTATGACAAGTAATACGGTCACTGCTCATGCAGACACAGGTAAAGAGAAGACATTCAGTTTATTGTTCAATGATATTCTAACATGATGTGTTTATTTGAGCTGCGTGTATTTTTGCAGATTCATTGCATATTTCTCGATGTTTAAAACTATGTTTATATCCAGAGCCTAAGAAGAAGACGCTGACCCTCACAATGTTGTGTTCCTCTGCAACGCCACTTCTTTGTGAAAAACAAACAACTCAGGATGAACTTTTCGAGAAGGTGAAGAGTTTCTCAATGACTGTCAATCTTGTTCTTTATTATCCTGGAAGTAATGTAGGCTACACATAAAGAAATACCTGATCATCCCTGCGCAGCAGTTATATTTAGATTAATATTATGAAAATTAATTCATTTGCACTATTGATGACAAAAGCTTAACCCTTTTATTTTGAAGGCTCAATTTAAATTAAATAACTAAAATCAGCTTGAAAAGTCAAGTGAAATCAACTAAAATGTCCTTTCTGTCTTTCAGCTGAATCATACATTTACAGCCAAATTTCATGACGATGTCCACTGGAAGCTGAAGTGGGTGGACAGGAAACCGATCAATCCTTAAAGCAAAACTAGGTTTGTAAAAACAGCTGGATATCCAACCAGTCACACCTGTTGTTGTTTAACAAGATTAAAAAATGAGTATGATTTATATCTAACTCTGAGTCTTATTTCACAGAAACGATGTCCTTTGAATCCCTGTGACATGGTCTTATCTATATCATAGTGATGGCAACATGTTTTTACATTACATAACTTACAAAGCAATTGTTTATATGCTATACAAGATTTGAAGTCATTTTAATATAATTAAAGTTGAAATAGCTTGTAAAGCCAATTTGATTATGCTTCAAAACTCAAGCCTGCAACTGAACGCAAGTTTTCCAGTTGACATGTTTCACAATAATTATTTAGGCGGAATATTTTGAGTTTGAGTGTGCAATGCCAATATGGTTTTCTTTCTCTTTCTGTGCATTAGCAGACTAGCTTTTATTCAAAAAGAGGAACAAAAAGCAATTTGTCAAAGAGCCAACACTATTTGTAATATTAAATGCCATGTTTAGACAGATTTCTTTGTGGGGAAATGTTTTGGTCTTTAAGTTTAGAAATCATACTTTTTTCCAATTTTATTTTTTAAGTAAAAGTGCAGGAAGATTGTGTCAAGCGTTAGGGGATATAATATAGGGTTTGTATGTTATAAAAAAACACTATGTCTATGGAAATACCCCATCCAACATGAAAACCCAACGTGTTTATGTGTGTGTTGGTTTAAGGGTGTCTTTAGCTTCTTCAAAGATGATCTCTGGAGTTTGGGCCTATTTTTAGTTTATTTTTTGTATAACAAATGCAGACATATGCTGTGAATAGTGTGGTGTGATGATATCTGCTATAGGTGAGGGAGCTATATCATTCTTGTAACATTAACAAATATTATTATCAAAAGACATTTACTTGCCTCATGTGAATTAGTTTTAATATTCATGATGGATTGTTGTAAACTATTTTTTAATTTTTCTTGATTGTTTTATTATAAATAAAGCTATTATTACACATGGGTTTATTCACTTTATTCTACTATACAACCATAAGTTCTCAGTATAATGGCCTTCTTTCAGACTTTTTCCTCTTCTCTCCAATCATAATCTCCCTAATCATACACACAGCAAAAAGGGATTTTCTTACTCTGTGTCTGTCTTTTTTACAGTACAAACATTCTTAAAACAAAATACATTTACTTAAAAAGATATTAAGCTTTGTTTTTTTTACTGGGTGAAAAAAAAATGTGCCAGTTGTCAGAAAACCAATCCTGTTTTCCCTTTGAATTAAGTTGATTTTGTCTGATTACCATGGCGTATTTTTTCTTCTTCTTGTATTAAGGATAGATCTTTTTTTTTATTGACCAATACTAAAATGTTGCCATTGTGTAATAAAGGTCCTGTATGTTTGGGCCATTTTAGACTGCTTTACAGAAGTAATTCAAAATTATAAAAACAAACAAAAAAAGGGGTTTGAGCGATTCTATATAGTGAAGTAATGTCGATGCTGAATTCATTCCCAAACCAAGGACCTAGAAATTTTACATCTTGATTTGTACACGTCTCATATCTGGTACAACATGAGCTGCCATCATTTTAATAAAACTGTTACACTGAAAAGCAGAATGTCACCATCACAGAACTTGCTGTAATACAACACTTCCATCTTGTGGTCTATTGCTGTAATGCCAGAAGTAAACATTGACAGAAGACATACTTAACATAATTACAGTACACATTACATCCACATTGGTAATATACCACTGGTTTCACTTGTCTCTTCAAATCCAGCACAATCCAGTTTGTAGAATCTGAAGTGCTTTGGTAATTTGCATTATTTAGATTTAATTAAAAATACATTGCTGGATTCAGTTTATGTCATTAAAATCTCACTCTCGACAGGTAAGCAAATGTGAAATCCTGGTTTATTCCAGAGAAAGAACACCATTAGACATTCTCCCAGACTTTCTTAACCTCATCATGTCTGATATAAGGTTTTCCTTCACATGTACAAAACACAGTGTGATAGCTCAAAGTTAACACAGTGTTAGTAGTTACTGGCCTTTCAGACAACAGGCATCTGTCACCACTTCTAAACACATCCACAAAGCATTCAAACGGGAGTGTGTACACGCCAAAAAAAAACCTCGATGATTCGGGAACTCGTGGGTAGGCGTGAGCACGATTTGTGAGGGAACAGTTTGAGAATTCGTGAGTACGGTTTATAAACTGAGTGAACGGATTGCAAAACTGTCGAAATGGATTGTCAACAGATTTCAAAACATCAAACACCATTTCAAAAGATGTAAACAACACTGGTCCAGAAGCACTTCCTGTTTCAGTTTTTTAACACTACATAAAAGCTGGGTTAAAATACAACCAATAGAACATTTAAAACTGAATCAAAAAGTTAAACAAACATCTTTAAGAAGTTTTCTTTACATGTGAAATAAAGAAAACAGTTACAAACTGAAACAGGAAGTGCTTCTGGGCCAGTGTTGTTTACATCTTTTGAAATGGTCTACGTTCTAACGTTAGATATCAGCAACTACCTCGTCTTACAGACATACTTTGACTTTACAAAGATCGGAAACAACACAAACATGGCCACTTAAGTTGTGTATTATTAACTCACCTTTGACGAAGTGATCACTGCACACACGGCCATTTTCCCATTCGGCTCCCGCTCCTCCCGACCAACCGCAGACGTAGGTTTGCAAGACGTTTTTTCCCGGAGTTTTTCGGTCAATTTCAAGCATTTCCGCCCTTATGAACAACATCTTTTGGTACACGATAAAAACTCCTCGTGGTTTGATCGATTTAAGTAACGATAAACGACGCAAATCACTTCCTCCCCTCCATTTGTATTTCGCTTCATGGCAATGCAGTGGCGTGACGTCATAAGAAAACGGTTAATTTTTAAAATGCTGATTTCGCGCTTCAGGGCAGTGACGAGTACGTATGTAGCCTATATCAAAGAACCATATATGGTCATTATTACCATAAGTATTACATAATTATGTGTAATTGTTTTATAGTAGCTATTATTACAAAATCACTAGTAACCCGAACATACCAGAGAAATTGTACAGCCCAATGGGGAGTGAAGGTTTGAAAATCGTATATTTCCTGTATTGTTAGTATGTGATGGTAATACTCCATTAAAATACATTAAATACAATTTTGTTAAATTATTTTCAGTACTCCCCAAACTATTATTTTCATATGTATATAGAAGACTAGCGAATGTGAGCCATGAAAGTAATTTGCATGTCAGAATATGCAGATTTCATGCATAAAGCCACATTGCAACAGCTTTGGAGATTGTAAACGTCCAGGAGACTTCATGTAGAAGAACAAACACAAGATTAGCAGAGGATAAAACATTCACAACTGATGGTCAATGGGCACTGAATGCTTGTGAAGAGAGAAAACCACAGCCAGACGTTTAACTTCTGAATCCGTTCTTTAATGGTCTCCATCACACACAGCGTGGACGAGGATACAGTAGATATTCACATACACACAACGAGCCATATCTTACGTCAAAACATTTCCAGTTGTAACATGGTTTTTTCAAAAGTTCAAGTTTGCAGTTGAAGTATCGTTGAGTTTTGTTCAAAAACAGGAGAGCTCAAGCATACAGTATCACGTTTGACTCCAGTTTGTCCATGTTATATCTGGGATAAACCGATCTGATGATGACCAAACGTTCCTCTCACATCTGCAGATTGACATTAAACAGCGCTTTCATTCTCAACATCGCTGAAGAAACACTGAGTTTTGAGTCTCAGGGAATCAGATGTATCAGTCTGATGATTATCACAATAAGAATAGAATAAGGAATCTGGGTTCAATGCAAGTCTTTAAACTTTAAACTTAAAGGAGGAGTTCAGGCCAAAATAAATCCTGTCATTATTTTCTGACCCTCATTCCAAACCTGTCAGACATTGTATTTATGAATATTTTATGATGTTAGGCAAAAAATGCAGTCAACAGAGCTTAACTTCCACTGATCCTAGATCATTCCATCGAGTTTCATAGATGTAGATGATGGAGAAAGCTTCTCCGTATGTCTCTCAAAATTAATAAAAATCAAGCCCTATTTTTATTGCAGCCTTAATATCGCACATCATTATTAGAAAAATCCTCATTTCTGCCACATTAGAATAATCATGCTTTGGTAACTCATAATGATGACATAAAATAATGACATACTATGTCAGAAGCATTTTATCAAAATTAACAAAAAGTCATGATTATGACTGTATTGCATCATTTATTTTCTTAATTGTGACTTTTTGTGACTCATAATTTGCCAAAGCATGTTTTTTTTTTTTATCTTATGTGGTGGAAATGGGCTTCCATACAGCGTATGCTATGTTCATTTCACATCATAATTATCATTATTATGAGATGACATCACTTAAGAGCTTTATTTTAACCTCCTCAAACTCAATTATTAATGGACTCAATTATTCACATCCATGGTGACATTCATAAAGCCAAAATGGATCCATGTGCAGCTCTGATGTTGATCTCATCACATTAATTTTAAAGTATATGCCAAAATATGCATTTTTTATGCATTTATTTAGAAGAGTTCAGCAATTATGTAATGTAATCTGACTTCTCGTAAATTAAACTGAATACTGATCAAGTATGTAATAATTCTCAATGACTCGCTCAACATGCTAATTTTGTTAATTTATGGCTCTTATTGACAATTTAGTAGTCGATTTGCTAGCTTTATTGACATGCTGCTTGTATGAAACAGGCCTGGGAGAGATTGATATTAAATATGTCCTTGAATAAACACTTCCATTGGCTTGATCAAGTGTTCAGTGTTCCAGTAGGTTTGTTTGGGTCGGGCCTCTATTTACCGTCTCACAATAAACACACTTCCAGATTCGATATGAAACATTCAGGAATAAAAAATAAATAGCATCCATAAACTACAGAGTGTTTCCAGTGAGGGACAGCAGGAATACAGCAGATGCACAGTGACGGACACAGTCCACGCACGTCTTCAGCGCATGCATCAAAGCATCACAGAAAACAACATTACAACTTCTGGAGGTTCATCATCATTTCCGACTCTTCATAACAGAATCTCCAGCCACACAGACACACACACACACACACACTGCAAAGGTTCAGTAGTGACTAAACTAGAGATGCATTATTGACAATGACCAGTACAGGCATCATGTCTCTAGACCGAAAGATCTCGAGCACCTTTAGCATGTCTGAAAGATATTTTGGTTTATATATTTTAGGCTTAAAATTGACTATGCATTGACTAGCCCTCAAAAAAGTGCAACGTTCTTCAACAGTCTTCAGCAGCCGTCCTCAACTGGGGGATTACAATCGTAAAATAATAATTGATAAAGACAACTATGAGTAACTGGGCTTTAAAATGGCGGAGAAATGCATCATTCGTCCAATCAAACTACACAGTCAAATTCATCTGACTTTTGGTATCAAATAGCGGTCAAATGATATTAGATACAGGTTTGTGTATTTCCTATACACCTTATAACTTGCATTTACTGTATTTGAGTCTAAACAGTTCATGATAATATTAATTTATTACATATTAATATTCTAAACCTTACTGGTCAAAAGTTTAGAGTGATTTCTGAAGGATCATGTGACTCTGAAGACTAGCTGGAAACTCAGCTTTGATCACAGAAATAAATTACATTTTACTATATATTGAAGTAGAATATGGTTATTCTAAATTGTAATATTTTTTCACAATATTTTTTGATTTTACTGTATTTTTGAGCAAATAAATGCAGCCTAGGTGAGAGGAAGAGCGTCATTTCGTCATTTTTCAAACTTTTGACTGACAGTTTTTAACATTATTTCAGTGTCTGATTGATTTAAGTTTATTTTGCGGGTCATAAAATGTCAAATCTGGATCCTAAAGCAAAACCAGCTGAGAACCGCTGGGTCCAAAACTGCTTTACAATTCAAAACCTTTCAGACTTACAGCAATAATGATCAAGATACCACACACACATTGAGATTATAAATATACACGTCTGAAACATCTGACATTCCTTGTGTTTTGTCCAGATCTAGCTCGTAACACACAGCGAATCCTGTGGTTTACGGTCGGTCAGTGGAGATTTCATGCATTTGCAGTCATTGAGTCCATGTGCATATTGAACACACACTCACGCTAGCATGCAAACACGTGCTGACAGACGCCAGATGAGCTGGACTGGGTTGCACTTACACCAGTAAACAATGTTAAAAAATTGGTACCTTCAAACTGAAGTCAGACTGTGAGGCGAAAGTGCATGTTTGTTTTTTGCCCTCCGTCGCAGGAACAGAGACATGTCAGCAAAGCCTAGCCGTGTGTGTGTGTGTGTGTGTGTTTCTCTCCCGACAGCAGGTTTTATTGCATACTTGACCAGCGCTTGGACACTCAAAGTCCCAGAAGCCGATGTTTGAAGATCAACTCGAGGCAGAAACGCATGTTTCCTCCAGGTTACAGACTCAAAGTGAAGTTTTCCAGAATTCCCAGAATCCTTTTCACAACAATTTGTCTGTTCAGACCAATGCATAAAAACAGGTTCACTCGATGACAGTAGGTGGCACTTGAAAAGCAGAAATAATTGACATACTTCAGCTAAAATACTTTTTTAGAAAAGCAGAAATACTGTTTTACGTTGCAGCTCAATGGAAAATATGATAAAAATGTCATAATTTTGACGTTTTTCAGATTTCTTAGTTTACATCTCGCAATCTTTGCGGAAAATCTTCATCTCCCAGCTTTAACTCGTCATTCTTAGACTTGAGGATCCAGACAGAAATATAGAGTCGGCACAGATCCGGTCCACATCTGGTGTGGGTTGAGTACCAGATGTGGGCCGGATCTGGACCGGCACTATGTTGCTGTCTATGTATGATCTCAAATCTTTAATTAATTCGATATGCATTTCTAAAAACACATGCGATTAGAAAAAAAAATGTGCAAACAAACATCGCGTATAAAAAAAAAACAATGGTTAACACTACGGCTGTCAAAACGATTAATCGCGATTAATCGCATCCAAAATAAAAGTTTACATAATATATGTGGGTGCACTGTGTATAATTATTTTAGATATATAAATACACACACATGCTTGTATATATTTAAGAAATATTTTCATGTATATTTTGTATTTAGATTTATATGTTATTTATATTTTATACCATGGTCTGGGTGAATACTCGATTCTGATTGGCTGCAGGGTGTCCGTTAAAAAGTGATATAGGACACCTAGTAAAGTAGTTCCGGTGAAACTGCCTGTTTACCATTCGAAATTAATAAATAAATGCGCTGCCTACAACGGCTGTGAGTAACCATAGCAACAGGCAGTCACATGCTCTATCATCTAACGTTAGATATTATAGCCTAATACAACAATGAGCGACGTGCTATTTCTTTTAACATTTATGGAGAATATGGCAACTTTGACGACTGGTGTGCTGCTGAAGAAAGAAAAAATGTAGCTAAATAAAACGGAGAAAATTACACCGCTGCTGCTCTGGTCCATTGAACTCTATTGGTAACGACGTAACTTGCGACCATAGTTGGCTATGCTTTCGGGAAACGCGCACCCCTGAATGAGACCCTGCGGGAGTTTTACGCAGCTGTCCAGACAACCAAGGCAGGAGAAGGCTCAACGTTATAGCGTTTCAAGCCTAAGGAGCCTGAGGCAAATGACCCTCTCTTTGATCTGATTAATTTATTGCCCTCTATAACGTTAAGCGCAAATCGCTGGAGCTCAGAGCTAGCTGTTTTTTCATTGTTGTTTGATTAATTGTTTTATGTGTAATAAAAAAAAAAAACTATGCCTACCTTTGTGTTTCATGAAAAAAAATGCATTTGCGAGCCTGAAGGGATACGAGCTAAACGGACTATATATCTCCGGTTGCTAAACAGTCAGGCAATGCAAGTTATTATTTGTAAAAACTAGATTTAGCCTAATTAAAATATAAACTAATGTTTTAAAAATATTTTATTTGGCAAGTGACCATGGTATAAGCGGGTTAATGCCCTCCGAGGTGTCCGTTGTCAGGTTTTAATGGACTTCGGCGGAGGCGGTTTACGCCTCGCCGTCGTCCATTAAAACCTGACAACGGACACCTCGTCGGGCATTAACCCTTACATATATAAATACAAATATTTTATAAATAAATTAGGGCTGTCAAAACGATTAATCACAATTAATAGCATCCAAAATAAAAGTGTGTGTTTACATAATATTTGTGGGTGCACTGTGTATAATTATTTTGTATATATATAAAAACACACATGCATGTATATTTAAGAAAAAAAAATTATATATAAAATATTTTTATTTATATATATATAATATAAATTAGATATAAATCCATATACAGAATATACATGAAAATATTTCTTAAATATATAAAAGCATGTGTGTGTATTTATATATATATAATAATTATACACAGTGCCCCCACATATATTATGTAAACACAAACTTTTATTTTGGATGCAATTAATCGCGATTAATAGTTTTGACAGCCCTAAAATAAATTTTTTTTTTCTTAAATATACATGCATGTGTGTTTTATATATATATTTACAAAATAATTATACACAGTGCACCCACATATATTATGTAAACACAAACTTTTATTTTGGATGCGATTAATCGCTTTGACAGCCCTAGTTAACACTTTATTTTACAGTGTCCTTGTTAAATACAGTATTTTCAACCCGATCTCACGGGAATTCGTACGAATTTTACGAGGTGGCTAATTCGTAACAATTCGTACGACCTCACTCGTACGAATTAGTTCGATTTTGCTAAATTGTACATATTTTACGAATTGGCCAATTCCTACGAATTCGTACGAATGACCTACCCCTGACCCCGCCCCTAAACCTAACCATCACGTGCGTTTAAAACAAATCGTACAAATTAGTACGAGTGAGGTCGTACGAATTAGCCACCTCGTAAAATTCCTACGAATTCCCGTGAGATTGGGTTGAAAATACTTTAATCACTCGTACGAATTGGTCGTGATATAGTCAACTAACCCGCAACCAACTCTAAACCTACCCTAACCGTATAGTAAGTAGATAACGACACCTTAAAATAAAGTGCAACCCAACATCGCATTGGTCTGAACAGTCTGAATTTGGCCTTGAACTCTTGAAGATGTTTGGGACTATAATCCATTTCCAGTTGCTAGCATGCATGATCCGCATTAGCATTAGCATTAGCAGTACAGTGACATCCGGCTGCGTCTCATGGCTTCGCTGATCAGATACGCGGGACTGACCTCGGGCTCTTCCGTCATCACCTCGATGTTCTGCCACTCTCCGCACCGATTGGACTTCTTGATGGTGTCCACGACGCACAGCGCGTACAAACAGTCCTCGAAGGTCGCGGCCATCGTGAGCGGCCGACCGTCCCACGTGCGCCGGTCGTCCTGCTCCTGAAACGCCTGGCGGACGGCCTGGACCATGCAGATGGTGCCGGTGAGGTACGGAGACGGGATGTCCCGGAAAGCCTTGTCGGGCAGGGAAGCGTTTTCGATCTGCGTTTGGTCCTTGAGGAGAAGCTCCTGTCCACATTGGCCGTCGTTCTTCTGCCCGTACAGATCCGTCCCGCAAACCCTCAACCTCCCGGCCGTTCCCACGACGACGACCTCCTGCCGGAACTCTCCGGGGACGTTGAAGTTGAGCGTCACCGTGCAGCACGCGCCTCCCTCCAGGACCATCTGGAAGGTGCAGAAGTCGTCGCTGGTGATCTGCCGGATCCCTCGGATGTGGTCGGTCTGCTTGACGAAGGTCTTGAGGAAGCCGTGCACCTTCGCCGCGCGCTGGCCGGTCAGGAACGTGAGCAAGTCGATGATGTAACTGCCCACCGAATGCAGTCCCCCTCCCCCCATCAGGTCGTCGCAGCTCCAGTTGTACTTCTTCCCGAGAAGGCTTCCGGAGTGGACGTGCGCCTCACACACCAGGAGATCCCCCGCGTACCCCTCCTCCAGGAGCTCCTTCATGCGCACGAACGCCGGGAGGAACCGCAGCACGTTTCCCATGATGCTCAGCAGCTTCGGGTAATACTGGGCGGCCGACATCATGCGGAAGGCGTCCAGCGGAGTCGCCGTCCGGTCGCAGATCACATTTTTACCGATACCTGGAAGAGGAAACGAGAGGTGTGGATGATACTGTAACAAACTCACGGAGAATACATCACGAAAACAGACATAGAGCGCTTTAAAATTCTGATAATTTACTCACCCGCATGTCATCCAAGATGTCCATGTCTTTCTTTCTTCAGTCGGAAAGAAATTAAGGTTTTTGATGAAAACATTCCAGGATTTTTCTCCATATAATGGACTTCAATGGGGTCCAAACGGTTCAAGGTCCAAATGAGAGTTTCAGTGCAGC
>CM075884.1:27394390-27664390 GCA_038021265.1 Cyprinella venusta
GGTACATATTAGCACCTAAAATATACATATTAGGACCTGAAATGTACATATTAGCACATAAAATGTACATATTAGCACCTAAAATGTACATATTCACACCTAAAATGTACATATTCACACCTAAAATGTACATATTAACACTTAAAATGGACATATTGGGACCTAAAATGTACATATTACCACCTAAAATGGACATATTAGCACCTAAAATGTACATATTAGCACCTAAAATGGACATATTAGGACCTAAAATTGACATATTAGCACCTAAAATGGACATATTAGGACATAAAATGTACATATTACCACCTAAAATGGACATATTAGCACCTAAAATGTACATATTACCACCTAAAATGGACATATTAGCACCTAAAATGGACATATTAGGACCTAAAATTGACATATTAGGACCTAAAATGGACATTTTAGCTCCTGAAATGTACATATTAACACCTAAAATGTACTTATTATCACATAAAATGTACATATTAGCATTTAAAATGAACATATTAGCACCTAAAATGAACAAAAAGTTTACCTTTTGAAAAGGTACAGCCCCAGTGACAGCTTTTGTACCTTTTTTTCTGAGAGTGCAAGAACGATTCATTGATTCACTAAATGATTCACTCTTATGAACATGCACAGGAGAGATAGGGTTAATCTGAAGCTTTTAGTGAATAACAACCTAAAGATTTGACTCTGTTCCTCATATAAACTACCATATGCACATGAACTGGAATATGCAGAGACTAATGGACTTTTCCTTGAAAGCTTCAATCCCCGTTCACTGCACGAAAAACAGCCTTCAAAATACTTACTTAGAGAATTAAACAATAATATTTTCATTTTAATTTTTGGGCGAACTAACAGAATTAGTTGAACATTCCCAGAATATGTGGAGTTTCTCTCTCACTGCTGACGTGTTTCTAGTTCTGCTGGTTCTTCAAAGACTACAGATAGAATTACAGTATCATAGATAGAGTTTATCTGAAGAGCATTTGACTATCACGCATGCAAAGCCAAATGTTTGCATAGACCAGCTGAAATGACACTTTATCAGAGCATGCGGAGGTCAAAGGTCACTGCGAGCGGCCTCAGTATGATGTCATCTGATTGACAGGTCAATTTCTGTTTTGTTCTCTTTGTTTTCTTTCTCTTTGCTGAGACACTGAACCCGTCTGGAGGAGTCAAGCCTTCATTACTGCACACACACACACACACACACACACACACACACACACACTGAAACTGTCAGGAGTGACTGAGCGCTTCTGGTTAATTCAAGTTCAACCGTACTATATTTGGTGCAAAACCAGACAGTATATTTAAGACGAGTCTGGAAGGTTTTAACACTTTATTCCGAATTGCTACTCATACTATGTGTTAAGTATATTGTGCAATGGCAAACATACACACTTTTACACTAAAATGGAATAGAAATGCAACGTGAGAGTGAGAATATGCTGAATAAAACCTAAAAGTAGCCAAAGTAGCACATAATTGAAACGTTTGTCTGTTTTCAGAATGAAATACTAGTTTAATACTGAGTACTGCCAGTGCTTAGGGAGCATCAAACTAGTATTCAATAAATTCATATTTAAAAAAAGGTATTTAAAGCAATGTTCTGTGTTGTAGTCACATGACTTCATTTACATACCAAAATTCACCTATACATACTGCATAGTGCAGAAACAGTAGTGTTATGATATTATAGCGCAAGAAAGAGCATATATGATGAACATTATGAAATCAAAAGCCTCACAGTAACTCTAATCTAAAGCCTGGAAGATTAAAGAGAAAAACACACAATCTATGATAATGACAAATCATATAAGCCATCTGTTCTTTACTGAACTCTCAATAAACATTAAATATCTGCATTTATTCAAATGCAAAACAACTAATTTTAGATTTTGAATGCAAAACTATTATTTTCCCGTTTTTGCATGAGTTCCATAAAAGGCGCTGCTGTGGAAAGGAAGGATGTTATCAGACGTTGTGGTTTGACCTTCTTGCCTTATTAAGACAATGACAGCATTCTGAGTCCGCTCTTACATTAGCAGTGCTACCCCTGAGCACTTCCTGTTGCTCACTTCCTGTGACATCACGCCACGTTACCAGGACAGCAGAACCTCTGAAAGGTACGAGAGTCCACCCACACACACAGACCCTTCTCCAGCTCTGAGGACAGGATGTAGTCACTAACCACAGGAAGTGAGATCGCATGTGGCTTCTCTAACCTGCTGCTTTCAGTGACATTCAAAACCAGCGCTTTTACTAAATATGTGTGTGTTTTTACACTGCGTTACTTCACCATCACTTAGACACTATTACAGTTTATATTATTAGTTTGAGTTGAATTTGTATATTATCTGTTTTCCTTTAGTTTTAGTCATTTTGTTGCATGTTTTTTGCCATTTTATTTCTTTTTTATTTTTATTATATTATTATTTTTAACCCAAATTATTAAGTTTTCCAATAACCAAAAAGGATGACTGAATGAATATAATTTAACAGTTCAATAATTTAAAATTTTTCATAATAGGGCCCAATTCTGTTTTTTTTCTTCTGAATTTATGATTAGCAGTAAATACAAATTTATTATGAAAAACAGTTTTAAATTTAATTTAAAGTTTTATTAATTTTGATGTGTTTTTTACATTCTTATTAGGTTTTTTATTTAAATATTTTTTTCATATAAATTGTTATATCATTTTAGCTACTGAACTAAATTTCAGTAATTTTTTTTTTTTTAAAAGATGATTTTTTTCCCTCGGCTGAAATAAAATAATTAGATTTTTTTTATTTTTCATTTTAATTTTTTTTTTTTTTTTTTTTGCTTTGGCTGAAATAAAATAATTAGATTTTTTTTTTTTTTTTTTTTTTTTTTTTTTTGCCTTGGCTGAAATAAAATAATTAGATTTTTTTATTTTAATTTTTTTTGGCCTTGGCTGAAATAAAATAATTAGATTTTTTTTATTATTTTAATTTTTTTTTTTTGCTTTGGCTGAAATAAAAAAATTCGATTTTTTTTTATTTATTTATTTATTTTTTTGCCTTGGCTAAAATAAAATAATTAGATTTTTTTTATTTTAATTTTTTTGCCTTGGCTGAAATAAAATAATTAGATTTTTTTATTTAATTTTTTTTTTTTGCCTTGGCTGAAATAAAATAATTAGTTTTTTTTTACTTTTATTTTAATTTATTTCAGTGAATGTTTATTTTACTTAATTTATTTTTTATTATAATTATTATTTAAGTATGACATCACTTTGGACACAGCCAGTATGTGAATCATGAACAACATAAAATTTAACTTTAAATTAAACTAAATAAAAGATTACATGATAGTGTTTTAGAGTCAGTTATTCTGCAGATGTTGATCATACACCGAAAATAGCATCATTTATCCTCCAGTATTTGCTATGACACATTTATACTAACAATCAAACACTTCATCTTCTAAATGCAGGCAGTGAAGTATCTGCACAATCTAAGCGGCGTGTCCCCTTGCCTTTAGCGAGTGTCCCGGGCTGAAAGGCATGGAGCAGACAGTGGATATGAGCAGCACATGCTCCAGTGCACCGCTGTGAAGTTAAGTCATGCTTATACGAGACGGATAAACAGTGTATGAAGCCACAGTCTCAGGAATGCTCAGAGAAAGCAGACTGAAAGAGTTCATTTCAGCCAACAAAGAGAATTTCACAGGACTCAGAGCGCAGCACACATTAGCATGTCTATAGCGGAGCAGGAGGCTTAAGGTGGCGGGCCGGGGGACTCCCGAAACAAGAGTGGTATTCAGCGGGAGCATGGGAACGGGAGGCTCCGGGCCCTCGGACGGTCCAGGCCTGCGCCTCAGCGCTCAGATATATCACAGATCCACAACACGCCACACAAACACACACTTCAACTTTATCACAGAACAAGAATATCACACGTTTATCTTCAGAAATATTCACACGTTCTCATTTTTTGATAATGCATTAGTATTAAAGCATTCATTTAGAAAAATGTATAAACATTTTAATAATTGTAATATAACAGAAGTATTATATTGTACTTATTATTAAATTGTAGGGCTGTCAAAACGATTAATCGCGATTAATCGCATCCAAAATAAAAGTTTGTGTTTACATAATATATGTGGGTGCACTGTGTATAATTATTTTGTGTATATATAAAAACACAGATGCATGTATATTTAAGAAAAAAAATTATTTATATGTAAAATATTTATATTTATATATAATATAAATTATATATAAATCTATAAACAGAATATACATGAAAATATTTCTTAAATACATACAAGCATGCATGTGTGTTTATATATCTAAAATAATTATACACAGTGCCCCCACATATATTATGTAAACACAAACTTTTATTTTGGATGCGATTAATCGTGATTAATCGTTTTGACAGCTCTATTAAATTGCTTTATGAAGTAATTTGATTAGACATGCTTTTTTGAGAATAAGTTAAGAGCATTTTAAATGGGAAAAAAATGGAATTTGGGGAAAATAAATTAATTTGATAGTGCCCTAAAAATTACTTATTGTAAAACTTTTAATAAACTGTACAAGTTTACAATTAATAAAACATGCTTTTGATTGCTAAAATTTTAATGTACTGTAAGCATTAAGACGGAAAAAACGGAATCAGAAAAAAATAGTAAAAAATGGATTTTTGGGAAAAAATGTTTAATAATTTAATAATTTTATCATTAAAATTAAATTAAATAATTATTAACAATAAATTATTTATAATAATAATAAAGTATTATTATTAATAATAAAATAATTAATTAAAATTTTTATAATTAAAATTAATAATTAAATTAATTTTAATTTTTTTTTCTGGGGGTGTAACAGGGCCCTGCACACACACTGCTGTGTCATCCCTTGTGAAACAGTGTAATTAGTCCCGTATAGAAACACACTCGTCACAGACTCGTCTATTCTTAGACCGTCCCTGCAGTTCACACAGATGAGCAAGAGTGTTTGAGCCGGTGGACCGAAGCCAGTCTGACATCTGACACACACACACACATCAGTGGGACAAATCACAACAGAAGGAGGACACACTGGTCTCACGTAGATCGGCTCCATCAGTTTCCTCAGCACACCTCTTTGTGCTCACCACCTCACAATGTGCTCAAAAGTTGGTTTCATTTTCAAACATTTAGTATTTTTGTGGAAAGGTGGGTTTCTGAAAGACATACAACATATTAAACAAACTGCAATGCATGTCAGATTATAAATAATAACCCGTTCTAAAGCCCGAGGGGAGTCATGTGAGCATCAGGATAGAGACGCAGAAACCCACGGGACAGATGCTGGAGAAATCACGCTTTCATAATCCGCCAGCAGAGGAGAAGAGGACCTGATTGAGCACAGCACTGCCACATTATTCAACAGCCAAAATGGAGGACGAACTGAGGTCACTGTCACTCATCGTGTGTGTGTGTGCACAAGTTCTGATATAATGCCAACATGGATAATATTAATAATAATACAATTTTTCATAAATTACAAATCTGAATCCAGTGCAAAACCACATGAAGAACCTTCTAGATGACGTACAAATCAGCTTTTTTTAAAAATGTATAGTAAACATTATTGTAATTATATATATTATATTATATAGTATAAAAGCATTATTGTAAATATTTCATATTTAGCGAAAATAATACTAATTATTATTATTGCACAATGTTGTGATTATGTATCAACTTGATTATTATTATTATAATAGTCAAATTTATATATAATGGAATTTTGCATCAAATTATACCAAAATATTATTAATATTCTTTTATTAAAATAAAAATACGAAATAACATTTTTTTTTACAAAATAATAAATATTAATAAATTATATTAATATTAATAATATAATATATTAATATTTTTTACATTATTGCAAATATTTCATATTTAGGGAAAATAATACTAATAATTATTATTATTGCACAATGTTGTGATAATGTATCAACTTGATTATTATTATTATTATAATAGTCAAATTTATATATAATGGAATTTTGCATCAAATTGTACCAAAATATTATTAATATCATTTTATCAAAAAAAAAATACGAAATAACATTTTTTTACAAAATAAGAAATATTAATATTATAATATATTAATAATAAATATTAATAAATTACTATATTTACTATAAATATAAAAGTACTCTTTTATTGCATTTTAAATTGCAATCACAATCAGATTCTCCCTCAGATAGGCCTGAGATGAGACGACTAGGAGAATATGCCTTCAGAAAAACTTCCCAGAATCCCCTGCACTCTGGCAGGAGCGCTGTATGAGACCACGAGCATCACACACACTTCATCCAAGCTGTTGTTGAGTGACTTTACAAGCGTTTCTGCCACTTAATGTCCAATCTCACTTCACCACACACACCTTTAAAAGAGGAAGTGACTGACTGAGGTTAGACTTTCAAAATCAGAAATAACTGCAGCTTGTGTTAAAGCTTCTCATCATCAAGAGATGGAAGAAACGAGAACGATGTTGATTATCCCATCAGAACAACCTGGATAATGTTCTAATGTGTGTGTGTGTGTGTGTGTGTGTCAGCAGATCCGCCGTCCTTGCTTTAACATTATCTTAATGAGATAAAAAGGAGAAAAATCAATCATCTTCTTAAATGGATTAGCAGAAACACACTGACACAAGCACAACTCAAATATTTGCCCTAAAGTACATGTTTACTCAGAGCTGAACACTTTACCTCCGTTATTGACTCATTTCACAACTAGAGCAGGCTGAACAGGTGCTGACTAATCCTACAACACAACAGGCCTGAAACGCAGCGTTTACGACAGCACATGTTCGGGAATTTATGATCGTAATGAACTCTATAGATAAACAATCTTCATGTTATGAGTTCTTATCATGGTAAATCACAGCTAGAGTAAAGTTTCCATGATGTGAACGTGACTAACCTGACTTGAGGAACAGGCGAGGTCACGTGACCCGACAAGAATGGCAACATTGCTATTGGTAAGAGGAAACAGCAGCGATATTTCTCTCAGGCCACATGTACACACAGACAGGTATTTAGAGAAACTAATATTCCCCCTCAGTTTTCAATAATAACATCGTTTTCAAAAACATTGTGATTTACATCAACCCGCGTTCGTAGCCTACAAACCTTATTCACTTTATAGCCCTTAATCCTGTAATTGTGGACTCAGGTGTGATCCTAATTTTTATTTATTATAAATGTTATATCACTGTCTTCGATAAAGTTTTGTCTATCCATTATGCTGATTTTTTTTAATTTTGGGGGTATTTTTGAATTTATTTACTTCAAAAAGTACCATATTTTCTATGTAAATTATTCTTATTTGTATGTTTTCTTTTTTTAATGACATTAAAATATCATTCCAATAAGTTCTTAGAGCTAAAACTTAAAGATGAAGTGACTTTGCTGTCACCTGGTGTCTTATTTTCGCTTATTTTAGTATGCTCTTTTGCCCATTCATTTCTGGTGCCCATTTTAGACCCAAATACAAGATTACGGAGTTTTTCTCACACTCTTAACATTGTAGAATTGAGTCAAAAAAAAAATGTGTGTGTTCAGGAGGCAAACTTAGGAAAAGTAGCCAAGTCTTGAACCGCTCAGATAAAGGGAAGTATTTTTAAAAAATAAATCAAAACTATTTTGTCCACATTTGTCCAGAATACGGTTTTAGGGATAAATACGCTATCGGGCGCCATCATAACTGGCATTTTCTGGCGTATAATGTGACGTTTGAGAACCAAAAACCCCATTTCTCCCAGTCGACACGCCAACACATAACCAGAGTTATCAGAAATCTCCACTTTGGCCGGAGTTTTTAAAAACAATCGTTTTGTGTGATAAAAACTGGGTTTTCGTGAAAATGAGAGACCAAACCGCAGGGAAATATCTGCGTCGGGGCATCATTTACTCGTTACACTACATATAACACTCTGGGTCACTATAATCTAATTATAATCCTGATTTAATGCTGTGTAGAGCTAAATATAGGGATTTCACCATGGAGAGAATGAGTGCGGATAAACACTGTTGATGGTTCCCGTCTGAGGTTATTTTGGGGTCCTCACAGATCAATAATTCCTCAGGTTATTTCAGACTGTTACTGGACACCTGCAAACGTCTCTACTACTTTAGAAGCGACACACACACACACACACACACACACACACACACGTCTGAGATGCTCTGAAGATACGAAAGCACTCGCGCTGACCTCTGGGAGATCTCGTCTCAGGCATGAACACATGAAGCACTTCCTCTGAACCTCAAATCATTCGCATCAAGTCTCAGATGCTTCTCCTTATAGTGTGTTTTGGACTCGTTGTCGTCCAGTGAGTGTATAGAGATATGAACTGAATGTGAAGAGGCTCAGATCATGTTTGAGTTCATACACTCTAAACAATGCTGGGTTGTTTTAACCCAAATTTGGGTCAAATATGGACAAACCCAAACGTTGGGTTAAAAATGTAATTTAAAAAATTTGAACCCAACTTCAACTTTCACTTTCAACTGTACATATTTAAATTACATTTTTAACCCAACATTTGGGTTTGTCCATATTTGACCCAAATTTGGGTTGAAACAACCCAGAGTGTATCTCTGACATTGCTGAAACTCATCTCAGTCTTTTTCTTCAGAGAAATTTGCTACTATTTCATTTCACTGCGGTCTAGATCCTAAAGAGAATTTTAATAAGTTGATTTGCAAAAGAGTCCATTAAATGACGATGAACCCATGAAAACACACTTCCTAAAGGTCTTTTTGCACTGAATGTGTACACTCTCAGAAAAAAAGGTACAAAAGCTGTCACTCGGGCTGTACCTTTTCAAAAGGTACACTTTTGTACCCAAAGGCTGGATATTGGTACCTTAGTGGTACATATTACTAAAATGTACATATTAACACCTAAAATGGACATATTAGCTCATGAAACGGAGATATTAGCACCTAAAATGTACATATTAACACTTAAAATGTACTTATTAGCACCTAAAATGTACATATTAACACTTAAAATGTACTTACTAGGACCTAAAATGTACATATTAGCTCCTGAAATGGACATAATAGCACCTAAATGTACATATTAACACTTAAAATGTACTTATTAGCACCTAAAATGTACATATTAACACTTAAAATGTACTTATTAGCACCTAAAATGGACAAAAGTGTAACTTTTGAAAAGGTACAGCCCCAGTGACAGCTTTTGTACCTTTTTATCTGAGAGTGTATCGTGCGCCGCTTCAGACTTTGTCATAAAGCGATGGTTCAGGCTTTGTGTGAATAAAACTTTTGGATGTGAAAATGGCCTTTAGTCGGCTGCGCACACACTGTTTCTCAATGGACTGACCAGAAAACACAACTCTGATGTAATGGATGGTGATGCAAGTCCAATCTCTGTTTTCTGAAGGAGTCGTATATTAAAGCCACACCTAAGCTGACAGAAACATGATCTGACACGCGCTCTTCTTCATGAGAACCGGCAGAGGAGCATTGAGCAATTCCTCCACATGAAGCGTATTAGATACACATGCTGTGAAGATTAAACTAAAACATCACCAAAACATCTATGAAATCTAAAGGCTTGTTCCCAACACAGAATTAAAGGATTACTGCAACTTTTATCTAACAATTCAAACTTCTTGCAATTTTGACATTTCTATGAATTCTGGGGCTACATCTCACAATGTTTACCACAATTTTGATATTTCCTGGATTTCTGAGTTTACATCTCGTAATTTTTCACGTTTGGCTGGAGTTCTTGCCCAGAACAGAACCATATCGTTGATCCTACAGTAAATGTATGTAATTGCCAATCGTATTTGATGGAAGTGATCCTGACAGAACTCACCGTTTAAACATGTTTCTCCGAAATCTGTTACGTTTCTCGGAATTCTGGGTTTAAATCTCGCAGTCTTGACATGTACGTTTCTCGCAATTCTAACACGTTTTTTGGAATTCTAAGTGTAAATCTCACAATTTTGACATGTTTCTCTGAATTTTGACATGTTTCTCGGAATTTTGACATGTTTTTTCTGAATTTTGACGTTTCTACAAATTTTGACATGTTTTTTTTCGTAATTTTGACGTTTCTCCAAATTTTGATATGTTTTTCGGAATTTTGAAATTTTTGTCCAAATTTTCAAGTTTCTCCAAATTTTGACATATATTTTTTTTCGGAATTTTGACGTTTTCTCGGAATTTTGACATGACTAAAAAATGCTGGGTTGTTTTAACCCAATTTTGGGTCAAATATGGACAAACTCAGCCATTGGGTTAAAAATGTCATTTAAAAATGTAACCCAATGGCTGGGTTTGTCCATATTTTACCCAATTTATTTTACCTGAGTGTGTTTCTCAGAATGAAATTAAATTAACGCATACATTTTTTTTTTCTAAGAATTGCAAGATTTTTTTTTCCCCACACAAAACAAGCTTTCATCATCTCTGATGTCATGACCCTCACCTAGTGTCTTGACGGCGATCTGTCTCGTGAGCGGTGGCGGAAGGTTAATGCACACCAGGTCCACATCCGGATGCAGAAGCACGTCATCGATCCGGTTAGTGTAGAAAGGCACCTCCATGTCGTGCGCGAGCTCCTCCGCCTCCTCCTGCGTGCGACCCCACAGCGCCTTCACCGAGAAGCCCTCGTTCTTCAGCAGAGGGATGATGACCCGGGCCGTCAGACTGGTGCCGAACACACCCACCCCGGGCAACATGACGGCGGGCTGAGGGAGTGATGCTCACACACCTGAGGGGGGAGACCCGGCGGGTGCAGGTTCGAGCCCGAGCAGAGTGCATCCATCAACTATGACCATTCCTCCTTCCTGTATTCAATCTACTGCAAACTAGAGTGATCAATAACTATTCATTCAAATGAAAATGAGAGATGGTGGATTCATCTTCCTGAAAATCATCATCCTCCTCCTCCTGCACACCGAGACCCGCGTCTGCGCATTTGTAAACGCTCCGTAGTCTGAAAATACGCGATGATGATGATTTAATATTATATTCACAAATGGATTTGTATCCGCTTAGGTGTCTGCGCGACGCGTCGCGTTCACTCTGTATCATCCAAAAAGACGCGAACGCATCACTGCCGAGGTGGCGTCACGATCCCATAGCGATGCAGATGAAATCCAAATAATATTAGTGAAATGTGTCTCCGATAAGCGTTGTCGCGTCTCCGCGCCTCTCGCTATCAATATTGCGATCATCTGCTCCACTGGCACTGCAGGCGGGCGCGTTAACTCCCCGTTAACCCCTCCACCGCCGGAGAGACTACGCCAATCCTACTATGGCGAAGGCGTGGCGCGTGAATATTAAAATACGCAGCGTGACGTTAGATAAAGAGGACGTTCTGATTGGCTGACACGCAGGTGTGCGCTGGGTAAGCTGGCGAATCCTACGGCGTGGTTTATGAATATTAATTATGTTGCGTAATAGGACGCTGAGAGGGTTACCAAGCAACGTCAGCTCGCTTAAAGGGTTAGTTCACCCAAAAATGAAAATTTTGCCATCATTAATGTTTTTCCTAACCTTTATGAGTTTCTTTCTTCTCTTAAACACAAAAGAAGATATTTTGGAGGAACCAGACTTTTATTCCTACTATGAAATTCCACTGTATGGTTACCAACATTCTTCAAAATATCTTCTTTTCTGTCCAACAGATGAAATAATATTATAGAGCATTGACAACATGAGGGTGAGAAAATGATTATAAGTGAACTGTCCCTTTAAATGCTTAATATTCATAAGCAAAGCCTAGCTGTGTGATTATGCATACAGCTCGTTTGATCACAGCGGGAGACAGTGACTGCAGTGAACGGAAACACAATAACCCAGTGAGGAGACCACAAATGAATCACTGTTAGTTGAAAAATCATTTCATAAGAGAATAAGGAGCGAGAAGGGTTAAAATACCATAAGCTCTAAACATTGCAATCATCACTGCATCACTGTTTCCAAAGGAAGTCCAGACCTGCCCGTCATCATGATGTGTTCATCTGTGTGAGCATGAGTCAATATTCAGATGGAAAGTACAGTAGCAGTGAGTCAATAACGCCATTGTTTCTGCGTGTTCATAATGGCAGAATGGAGGACCATGGTCGACACGATACTTGACCAACGACCTTTCTGATCACCTCATCAGAAGAGTTCAAACAGAATTTGAGTTCTAACATCTGATATTCTTATTGAAGATTACTTGACAGAATAAAAATGCGAGTAAAAAGAGAGGAGAGCGTTTAGATGATGCAGTGTTAGACTGTGTGTGCTCTTCTGATGATGATTTAATCTCTGATCCGACTGTGTGCGCTGGATCATGTGACGTAAATGTGAACACACACACTGCAATCTGCAGAATAACACGCCAAGTCTCCTATGTTGGTAATACTACCTTAGTTAACATCAATACTTTATTAATCGTAGTTAATATTAATTTCAACATAATACATTATAAAACTCAAATGTTGTATTTGTTAACAATATATAATGCATGAACATGAACAAACAGTTGTTGTTGTTTTTTTTACCAAAGATGAATAAACACTGTAATAAATGTATTGCTCCAGGTTAGTAAATACATTATCTAATGTTATCTAATGAACCTTACTGTAAAGTGTTATCAACATCATATATTAACCAAGGAGAGTTGCTGTGTGTTATTCTGTAAACCAGAGAGATCATATTCCTCTCACACATTACAGTGTGTTTCTATACTGATAACTCAGAATATTACATTATTAAGGTGGACATTATAAGGTGGACATTATTAAGGTCAGTGGACATTATTAAGGTGGCCATTATTAAGGTGGACATTATATGGTGGACATTATAAGGTGGACATTATTAAGGTGGACATGATTAAGGTGGATATTATTAAGGTGGACATGATCAAGGAGGACATTATAAAGGTGGACATTATAAGGTGGACATTATTAAGGTGGACATTTTTAAGGTGGACATTATAAGGTGGACATTTTTAAGGTGGACATTATAAGGTGGACATTTTTAAGGTGGACATGATTAAGGTGGACATTATAAAGGTGGACTTTATTAAGGTGGACATGATTAAGGTGGACATTATTAAGGTGGACATTATTAAGGTGGAAATTTTTTTTTTTGCACACTCAGATTCCAGATTTTCTAAAAGTCATATCTCAGCCAAATATTGTCCTATCATAACAAACCATAAATCAATGGAGCACTTATTTATTCAGCTTTCAAAAATTGATGTAGTGACTGTTTTGTGGTCCTGGGTCACAATTGTGCTTGATACATGCAACTAAACCACACCCGAATCATAACCTTAACCCTTTAGTTAATTATTATTACTCTCTTAAATGTATAAATTACACTATAA
Source organism: Cyprinella venusta (assembly GCA_038021265.1). Lineage (NCBI taxonomy): Eukaryota > Metazoa > Chordata > Actinopteri > Cypriniformes > Leuciscidae > Cyprinella > Cyprinella venusta. Next base: position 27,407,811 of record CM075884.1, read on the forward strand.
CAAGGACACCTTAAAATAAAGTGTAATCAAAAATTTTAATAAAATCATAATTTGGAATGAATCCTGTTAGAAATAAACGAGAATAAGATGGTTTGTTTGTGAGTGAAGAGCATGTTTCACATCATATATTCATATGTCCTGAAACCAAATAATCCGAAGAGCAAATATTGATTGGGCTGATGCTCTTGACCTCGGACCAGCAAAGGTCAATCGATGCGTTTGAATAGAGAATAACAGTTCACTTACTGAGAGAAAACACTGATGCCATTCTCATATCAGTTTATCAGGCAATGCTTTAGAGCGCCACCTGGTGTTGGAAACATGCAAACCACAGGTTTCATATAATCTCATACAGTATATTCTAAATACATATTTGAAAACTGGATGTTGTAAAATGTGTTTTTGGCTGAAAGTACAGTACTCTAAAGTCTGAGAACACACTGATAATCTGACATTTCATAAAGCAAATGTAAACAAGTTTTAAACAATGTTGTGATGTAAACTACAGGCTATTAAAAATTATAAATTATATATATATATATATATATATATATATATATATATACATACATATAAATTATATTTTATATTTCTAAAAATAAATATGATATATGAAATGTTTATTTATAACATACATAAAATATAGTTAGGGTTAGGGGTTTTTCACTCAAAGCGCAACGCTGATAATATCATTTGTAATGGAAAAATGTATTCAATGTGAAACAGCTGTAATTTCACGAGGGATCTCAGATTTTTGGAATATATAAAATATTTAAACAAATTTAACAAATTTAAAATTATATGTAAATCCACAGTTTCCGAGTGGGTCTGTTTATGATTAAACAAACTACATGAGAAACTCCCAGTTTTATTTTATTTTATTTTTATTTATTTATTTATTTATTACTTTAAAATAACATAAAATAAAAACATTTTACCTAAAGTAATAAATAAATAAATTAATTAAATTTATATTTAAAATTTATATTTTTCAAAAAAATATCTATTTATATTTAATTAAAAAAACATAAATAATACTATAAAGGGAGAATAAATCTCAATGAAAATAAGAATAAAAGTCTTTGGATCTATTAAATTAAATGTAAGCTAAATATTAACCATGTATTTCATGTAAGAAAACAAAATAAAAATACTTTACCTAAAAGAAATACATGGTTAATATTTAGCTTACATTTAATTTAATAGATCCAAAGACTTTTATTCTTATTTTCATTGAGATTTATTCTCCCTTTATATTATTATTTATATATATATTTTTTTAATTAAATATAAATATTTTTTTTGAAAAATTTAAATTTTAAATATAAATTTAATTAATTTTTTTTTATTAAACAGTCAGACAAACATACAAACGAACAGCTTTATTTTAGAGGGCGTTTCAACCAGTCATCCTCATCCTCATCATCATCATCATCATCCTCTGCTCTTTAGCTGTTGTTTTATTTTGGTTTTTACATTTTGATCTACACATCTCTCAGTGAGGTTATTTGTGACACGAAACCCTTAGTGTATCTTTGGTGTCTGAAAGGACAGAAAAGAAAATATGTCACGGTACATTTGTGTGAATCAGTTCAGTAACTCCAGGTCCTTTAGATGGGAAAAAAGACTCACGATTTCCAGTTTACAAAGAACTCGGATGGAAAACTATGGCATGTTGAATGAGTAAAAGAAATGACCACATAAAATAAACAAAATTCAAAAAGCAATTTTACACAATATCCCCGTCCTAAAAAATTCACGATTTCTCCTAAAGGGAAACACAGCGGAGCAGAACTACATCCTCAGATAACACCAGATACGGGATCTAACCACATCATCCGCCTCCTCCAGAACACAATGTAGAAGATACTGCAGCGCTGACTGGTTCGAGAGAAGCGGATACGAACACTCCTGATGTTTCTTAGCAGATATATTTTGGCACACAAAAACATATCGAGAGGACACACAATCTACACTAGCGCTCCAAAGTTTGGGGTCGCTAAGATTTGTAATGTTTTTGTCTCGTCTGCTCAACAAAGCTGCATTTACTTCTTAAGAAATACTGTAAAAATACTGAAATATTATTACGATGCAAAACAGCCGTTTTCTACGAGTATATATTTTAGTGTATATTTTATTTTATGTAATTTATTCCAGCATTTTCAGCATCATTACTCCAGTCTTCAGAAATCACTCTAATATGATTCATGATTACGCTCTAAAAAATGCTGGGTTGTTTTAACTCAATTTTGGGTCAAATATGGACAAACCTGAAATGTTGGGTTAAAAATGTAATGTAAAAATTTAACCCAACGGCTGGGTTAGTCCATATTTGACCCAAAGCTGGGTTAAAACAATCCAGCATTATTTAGAAACAGCATTTATTCGAAATAAAATAAACTAGAAAATGTTAAAAATGTTTTTACGGTCACTTTAGATTAATAAGCATTAACCCCAAACTTTCGAACAGAAGTGTCTTACATCATGTGACACCATGTCCAACCGAGTTCAACAGCCAATCAGGACACACGTGCTGTTTAATATGCAGTGATTGTGGACCAATGAGGCGCCTGGTAAGAACACAGTGTAGAAGAACGAAAAGACAAATAAAATGTTGTAAATTTTGGTAAAACTGCTCTGAGATCTGTCCGAGTCTAAACACAGTAGTTCCTAAACCTTGTAAAGTTGAAGTTTGTAATTTAAAAAAAAAAAAAAGTAAAATACTCCTCAAATCTGCTATTGGTCAAAAAAGGATAGCCCCGCCCCCAATGCCACTCCATTGGTCGAGCCATTATTATGTCCAGCTCACTCAGCGTCTGTGGCTAAAGAGAGTACAGTAGATTGCTATGGCTGAGGCTAACTCAAAGGGTTTGATCAACAAACAAATTTAGTTCCAGCTTATGAGAAAACATGTTTATTGCTGAGAGATTGCAGTGCTGGTTGTGCTGGACGGGTCAGCTGTGCCTTTTGCTTTTATCATACAAACTAAAAAGTGCAAATACAGCCGAAATCATCCCCATTAAACTCATGATTCACGCCGAAACCAAACCTCAGTACTCAATACTAAACGTCATGGCTGTTCTCCTTCAACATTTATAATACAGAACCCTTGGTCAGTGATGCCTTGATAAAAATAAAAATAAAAGTTATTGCACATTTCATATCATGAAGTCGGAAACGTCATCCGACACACTCAAGAAAACCAGCCGAAACATCCCCTTGATATCCGAAAGCCGTCGTGGATATGGATCAGCTCTCTGAACATCGGTGTTATTTTGGGTATCGAGCGACAATCTGAACGTCCGCAAATGAAAAAAAAGCAATGGAGACGTGCAGATGAACGAATCGATATTAAACAGGCATTACCAAACGCTCCTACTCGTGAAACTAAAGCCATCGGATCTGGGAAAAGCCTTCGACAGGAGAGCCACTGCCACGGGCGAACGATGCACAACACGGACATAAAACTAGCATAGCACGAACAAATAAAAGAAGACGAGGAAACAGTCAATGAGCATAAATTAAAGTGTCGTTACGGATCGTGTCTCCGCTTTCGTATGTGCTTCACGTTGAGTCTGTTCTTCGGGAGATCAGAAATGTCCCGTCTCCTCGTAAACGCCGCAGCTGGACGGGGGAACCCCTGGGTTTTCACGACGCCCCGCTCTGCTCTGGGAAAAAAATAATAAACAGAATTCCTGCCGTTGGAAATCCGCTTTATGAATATATGGTGATGACCTCTCGACCCCCGCCGCGCACCAACAGGACCCGGTTGAGACCCTCCATCATGACCTCCATAAACTCCATGTCTGAGACGCGTCGGTCAAGGACAAGTGATGCTTCTGGGAAGACGTTTGTGTATCATTTTTTAGTATTATTGAGCATTAATCTTCTCAAGGTCGTGCATTACCGTGATTTTACCACCGTAAACGGGTGACTTGAAGACTAAACACTAAAATCTTACTAGAGGATTATTGTTTTTTTAGGGCTGGGCAACAATTAATCACGATTAATCACATCCAAAATTAAAGTTTGTGTTTATGTAATATATATATGGCAATAATTTATAATAATTTATATATATATATATATATATATATATATATATATATAAATGAATAAATAAAATGTATGTATAGACATAATTCATAATAATTTGAGATAAATAAAATGAATTAAAAAAGAAAAAAAATATTGCAAATAAATATAGAAGTATTAAATACATATACTGTAATATAATTAATTTGAATAAATAAAATGTAATACAAAAAATGTTTTATATATATATATATATATATATATATATATATATATATATATATATTAGGGCTGTGCAAAGATTAATTGTGATTAATCGCATCCAAAGTATCAAAAAAAATAAATTTTGTGTTTACATAATATATGTGTGTGTTGTGTATAATTACTTTATATATATAAATACACACACATGCATGTATATTTTTAAGAAATATTTGCATGTATATACTTTATATATATACGTAATTAATATTATGCATAAATATAAATATTTGATACATTAAGAAGAACGCATTTTTCTTAAATATATACATGCATGTGTGTGTATTTATATATACAAAATAATTATACACACTACGCACACATATATTATGTAAACGCAAACTTTTATTTGTGATGTGAATAATCGAGATTAATCGTTTGACAGCCCTATTGTTTTTATAAAACTGTAATGTTCAATAAATACTTACATTTCGGATAATAATAATCAATATGAGCTACAATAAAATAATAAAAATTTAAGAACCCTTTCTCCAGATACAGTAATAGTTCATTTGTTTTAGGCCATTAGAATTTAAAGAACTATAAGAGAACTATTTCTATAAACTGCATTAAAAATATCACTGCATTTAGTTGATTAAAACTTTAAATCTTAAATACACAATAAATATAACAAATAATTAAAAAAAATGAAAACATGGAAATAATATTAATAATTGGAAATAAAACTAAATCTAAATTGGTGTTGTTTTAGTATAATTCATATACTATAATATTTATTAATATTTGGAATAAGCTTTTCTTTTGTTAAATTTTGAGCTTTTGTCATCTTTATTCTTTTAAATTCATTTTTTATTTCAGTTTTAGTTCTTATTTCCAGTTAGTACACTGTAAAAAAAAAAAATATTTTCAAGATTTGTTATCACAACATTTTTTCTTTTGTCAAATCAACCTAAATAATTTATTTAGTTCAGTTAACTTATTATTTTTAGTTTCTGATGATTAAATCAATCTCCTTCATTGTATTAACTCACTTTTTCCAGTTCAATCAACTTAAAATTCAGGTTACAACAATATTTTTACAGTGTAATTTTAGTGCTTAAAAAATTTAAATTTTTGGTTTAGTTGTCCATTTAATTGAATTATATCATTATTATTTTACTCACTGTTCATTTTCTTTGTTCTGTTGAACACAAAATAATATATTTAACTTGTGAGTACAGTAAACGATGACAGAATATGTATTTTTGGGTGAACTATACCTATAACAAAGATGACATTTTTGATCTGATTTAGTAAATGTGAGTTTTGAGTTTGTGTGAGGATACAGTTTTCATCGCCGCCCCGGTTCTTCGGTGGGCCCGGCATGTTGAGGAGCACCAGATGTGCACCCTGAGACTTGTTGACCACCACTTCATTCAGTTTGACCGCTGTGTGCATACAGCGCACGTTCGACTGGTTCCTGTTTCAGAGTCACGTGACGAGGGACACAAACACACACGTGTGACTCAATCATATTAATACAGATTCAAACTCATGCTAAAAAGTGATGTTCAGTCTACATTTAGTGTATTACTACTCAGTTTTTGCAAAAGCACATTATATTGATTGATTACAGTGACATCAGGAGTCAAATGCAATCTTCTCTATTATCATAGAGCCATATTTGATCCTGATTTGTCAATGTAATCATAATATTATATAATGATGCTAAACTGTATGAAAGAGATCATTGTTTCAAACAGCTGTGCAATGCGTAAGCTTGGCATCATGATAAATGCATATGCACTGTAAATCAAGCATTATTATATGATATATTAGTGATATAATAAAGGCCGTTTGAGGTTAGTGTGCACAATATCTAGATTTGACATGCACAGCATATGCACATGCCTTTAATAAAGCATGAATTATGAAATCACAAATACAGTTGAAACACTTGTGCTCATCAGCGCCACCTTGTGCCCGTATGAACCGCTTTAAATACATTTTACTGTATATAAAAATTAGGGCTGTCAAATGATTCATCTCGATTAATCGCATCCAAAATTAAAGTTTGTTTTTACATAATATATGTGGGAGCACTGTGTATAATTATTTTGTATATATATATATATATATATATATATATATATATATATATATATTTATATATATTATTTTATATTATTTTGTAGATATATATATATATAAAAATATATATCATTATATATATATATATATATATATATATATATATATATTTTTTATATGTATTATTTTATATTATTTTGTGTATATATATATATATATATATATATATATATATATATATATATAAATAATTATACACAGCGCACCCACATACATTATGTAAACACAAACTTTTATTTTGGAAGCGATTAATCGTGATTAATAGTTTTACAGCCCCAATAAAAATATAAATAAAGCAAATAATAATAAAGATGCCACTCTTTTAACTGCAGCAAATGCCACAATGAATATACAATGAATAAATATTTTTCCCTATATATAAAATATTAATAATGATGTCACTCTACTAACTGTAGTAAATATACCACAAAAAACACAAAAAAAAAAAAAATAAAAGTTTTCCTGTATATAAAAATACAATAATTATTTGTATTACTTGCATTATTATTATAAATAAATGTTGAATGTAAATAAGAGTATCTGAGGCCCAGCAGGTGAAGATGAAGCACAAGTTTTCTTGTTGAGATCCATCATGCTGCACGTCTCAGGACAGAGGGAATGCTGGGATGTAAACGAAGCGCGTACACACACACACACACGTATATGCTGGAATAAAGCAGCGTTCTGCAGGGTTTGAGACGGGACAGCTCATAAACATGGACACGGACACGGCTACAGAACAGAGAAATGTGACTTACAGACTCTCCCATTCGCTAGAAAGAGGAAAACGGGACAGAACAACAGAGACAGGCTTAGACGCTTCACACACACGTCAGCACTGACACACTCGTCACATTACATTTCCTCCTCTACTGTGTTCTTGTACTTTTGGAGATCATGATTCTCAAATCACAAAAATGATGTTCTGCATTGACTTTAACCTTGAGGAAATATTTAAAAAAAGAATAATAATAACAATAGGAAATAAAAAATAAAATAAAGATAATAAAAAATAGAAATCACTATAATAAAAATAGATAATAAAAAATAAAATAGATAATAAAAAAATAGAAATTAGAAAAAAAGAAAATTCGTGATGAATAAAATAAAATAAAATAAGTAATGATAATGAAATAAAATTATGATTCTCAAATCACAAAAATGATGTTCTGCATTGACTTTAACCTTGAGGAAATATTAAAAAAAAAAATAACAATAAGAAATAAAAAATAAAATAAAGATAATAAAAATAGAAATTACTATACTAAAAATACATAATAAAAAATAAAATAGATAATAAAAAAATAGAAATTAGAAAAAAAAGAAAATTCATGATGAATAAAATAAAATAAAATAAGTAATGATAATGAAATAAAATTATGATTCTCAAATCACAAAAATGATGTTCTGCATTGACTTTAACCTTGAGGAAATATTTGTAAAAAATAATAATAATAACAATAAGAAATAAAAAATAAAATAAAGATAATAAAAAATAGAAATTACTGTACTAAAAATAGATGATAAAAAATAAAATAGATGATATAAAATAGAAATTAGAAAAAAAAGAAAATTCATGATGAATAAAATAAAATAAGTAATGATAATGAAATAAATGTAATATTAAGAATGATGATACAAATATATAAGAGCACTTTATTAAAAATATCATCTAAAGGTTATTAAAAACATCACAATGCAAAAAAAAAAATCATAATGGGCATTAAATTATCATAAAAAATATTTTAAAAATAATTTTAATTTTTAAATGTAAATTTTTGAACATAAAAAAATAAATGTTTGTGAATCATGATCTGCAGATGTTTTCGTGAGATTCATTAGTAACCATTGTAGAGAGGAATATAATTATCACTACTACTGTATATAAAAATAAATAAAAACATGTAAATAATCTGTTTTCCAGATTAGAATATATGAAGAGACAGAGACACAGACACATGATGACACGCTATGATCATGAAGTCACACACTCACACACACACACACAACATGCAGACTGTGTCCTTTAAATACCCAGAAGACCCTGGGCTTTTATTTGCTCATGCATCCCAGTCAATCGTTCATCTGAGTGTTTAAAGTCTTGCACACACACTCGAGCCGGTGTTTGAGCTGCTGACTTACGGTTTCATGTTGAAGAGGTCTCGCACGGCCATGGTTGCGTTCTGCTCTCGGTTGCGGTTGCGTTCGGTGAAGAACTTCTCTTTGGTCCAGGTCATGTGGACTCGCTCCGGCGCCGCGTCGGCCTTGTCGTTTAGCGCAGCGTGAGACGCTGTGTTCCTGTCGTGGATCAGCTGAGCCTGTGGCGTCATCACAACCACACGTTAAATATATATATTCACTACTAAAAATTAGGGCTGTCAAAACGATTAATCGCGATTAATCGCATCCAAAATAAAAGTTTGTGTTTACATAATATATGTGGGTGCACTGTGTATAATTATTTTAGATATATAAACACACACATTATATATAAATATAAATATTTTATAAATAAATAATATTTTTTTCTTAAATATACATGCATGTGTGTTTTTAAAATAATTATACACAGTGCACCCACATATATTATGTAAACACAAACTTTTATTTTGGATGCAATTAATCGCGATTAATCGTTTGACAGCCCTACTAAAAATACATCGATTTTTTTTAAATCACAATTTTTTTAGTCTCTGAACAGCAAATTATGAATAAAAAAAAAATCCCACAACACAAAAAATGTGGTTTTTTTTAGATGCATTAAATTGAACAAAACAAAAGTTTACAATAATAAACTATTATAAATTTCTTCTGACTATTCAAAAGAAAAGTATTTTAGACGAACTATATTAGTAATTACATGCAACTATATTAGTCTGCTAACATGCGGCATGAACCCTTTTTTATTCATTCTTTAAATATTTATTAACAGTTTCCGCTAAATACAGAGAAACACGAGGGAATGAAAGGAAAGAGGGGTCATTGACGATCACAGATGCTCGTGCATGAAGTCACGGACACATGCATGATGGGAAGAGGTTTCTGAAGGGAGGAGCACACGTTACAGCTACAGAGCCAATGCTAATGCTAATGCTAAGCACACACGTCTTCTGGCTCTGCACTTGTATGTGTTTGATCCGGGACGGTGGTCTTGCGTTCTCTACCTCCTCCTGTTTCTCCTCATCTAGTTGGCTGATCTGGTTATTGAGGCCTGAGCCGTGAGCTCCGCCGTGGTTCTTCCTCCGAATAGAGCTACGCGATTCGTCCGTGATGCTCTGAATCTGACGCGCGTTTCCCCGAGAGCAGCAGAAATGAAAGAGGGACCACAAGTCACAAAAGTGTCATCATGTGCCATCGCCACGAACCCTCAGTTCTGCTACATTATTGACCACAGCCATGCAGACGCTTTCTGGAATCTCGTGAAGAAATGCCAATGCAAAATGACAAACAAGAAACCATAGCTAGCCTATTTTTGGGGCAATTATGAGTTTTTGCATTATTTTTTTGCATTAATAATAGTTATTATTACTGTAATGTAAAAATAATATCATCCTGTCCAATTGAAATCAGCGTTAATAATAAAATATATAAATTTAAGTTAACAATAAATGCCAACATGATACATATACTTACAAATGTACTTAATTTATTATAAATATAGGGATGGGAAATAGCAAAATAAAAGTTTGTGTTTACATAATATATGTGTGTGTAGTGTGTATAATTAATTTGTATATATAAATACCCACACATGCATGTATATATTTAAGAAAAAATGTGTTATTAATATGTCAAATATTTATATTTATATATAATATTAATTATGTATAAATATATATAAAGTATATACATGCAAATATTTCTTAAATATAAAAATGTATATATTTAAGAAAAATGTGTTATTAATATGTCAAATATTTATATTTATATATAATATTAATTATGTATAAATACATATAAAGTATATAAATGCAAATATTTCTTAAATATAAAAATGTATATATTTAAGAAAAATGTGTTATTAATATGTCAAATATTTATATTTATATATAATATTAATTATGTATAAATACATATAAAATATATACATGCAAAAATTTCTTAAATATAAAAATGTATATATTTAAGAAAAATGTGTTATTAATATGTCAAATATTTATATTTATATATAATATTAATTATGTATAAATATATATAAAGTATATACATGCAAATATTTCTTTAATATATACATGCACGTGTGTGTATTTATATATAAAAATTAATTATACACACTACATACACATGTATTATGTAAACACAAACTTTTATTTTGCTAACGATTAATCGTTGCCCATCCCTAACATACACATACATAACACACAATTCCCTTTATACTATAATATGAAAATATATACTATATATGGATTTTTTTGTCTACTAATATTGGTTTATAAGATATAGCATGAAAATAATGTGACAATTTATAAAAAACAAATGGTTTTCTTTATGCAATATATCATATATTCTGTTTTCTAATGATTTTAGAGTGAAATATATACATATTTTGACATTTCTTGATAGTTTAGGCGAGATTCACAGGTGCAGTATTAACGAATATACTGAAGGCAGATTTTAAATGGACTGGTTGACTGAAGCTCACCTCTCGCTCGCGCTCCGTCCTCGAGAGCTGCATCTGCTTCAGCATCTGAGAGCGCTGCTCCATCACCAGAGTCTTCTCGTAGGTGAACGCAGAGATATCACTGTCATGCTGGAGGAACACACACACACACACACACACACCACAGGAGCAGTTACAGCAGTGAACACACATGAGATTCCTCAACAGGAAGATATTAAAGGTCTCGCCCAGTCTCAAATGCGTCCCAAATCCCTCTTAATTATTTTACTGTACAGGATTAGCATTATTTTTAACATGAAATGTTGCACAATGCACCTTTAACACATGATCAACCACACACAAAACTCAAAATGCTTTTGTAAAAATTAAAGCTTTAAATTATGACAGAAGTATTTCCTATGGAATAATAAAATATTAATATGTTAATAATATATATATATATATATATATATATATATATATATATATGTAAAAAAAAAATAAAGGTACATTTTATATTAGAACAGGTAAATAATATTTTAGCATTTTAAAGTAATACTAAGATAATACAAAATTAGGCACCAATCATACTAAATTATATTATATTATATTATATTATTATATAATACTTATATTATAAATAAATATAACATTATATTAAAATGTTAGATGAATAGTATTAATAAGAATAGTAATAATGACAACAACATTAAAAGATAATTCAATATTATGTAGCAGTAATATAATATAACAAGAAAATTAAAAAACTATTTTAATATAAAATAAATATAAATAACTTAATAAAATAATAATAATAATACAGATAATTCCATATTATGCAACAAAAATAAATAATTGTAATAATAACACAAACTAAAATAGTGTATTCATATATTAAATAAATGATAACTACTTATAATAATAAGATAATTCTATATAATATGTAGCAATAATACATATTTGGAATAGTTATAATAAACTACACAAAAAAATAAAACATTCTATTCATATATTCAATTACTTAAATGTATAATAATATAATAATGTATAATAATATAATATATATAATATAATATGATATAATATAATATAATATAATATAATATAATATAATATAATATAATATAATATATTAAATAAATGATAACTACTTATAATAATAATAAGATAATTCTATATAATACGTAGCAATAATACATATTTGGAATAGTTATAATAAACTACACAAAAAAATAAAACATTCTATTCATATATTCAATTACTTAAATGTATAATATAATAATGTATAATAATATAATATATATATATATATATATATATATATATATTAAATAAATGATAACTACTTATAATAATAATAAGATAATTCTATATAATACGTAGCAATAATACATATTTGGAATAGTTATAATAAACTACACAAAAAAATAAAACATTCTATTCATATATTCAATTACTTAAATGTATAATATAATAATGTATAATAATATAATATATATATATATATATATATATATATATATATATATATTAAATAAATGATAACTACTTATAATAATAATAAGATAATTCTATATAATACGTAGCAATAATACATATTTGGAATAGTTATAATAAACTACACAAAAAAATAAAACATTCTATTCATATATTCAATTACTTAAATGTATAATATAATAATGTATAATAATATAATATATATATATATATATATATATATATATATATATATATTAAATAAATGATAACTACTTATAATAATAATAAGATAATTCTATATAATATGTAGCAATAATACATATTTGGAATAGTTATAATAAACTACACAAAAAAATAAAACATTTTATTCATATATTCAATTACTTAAATGTATAATATAATAATGTATAATAATATAATATAATATATTAAATAAAAGATAACTACTTATAATAATAATAAGATAATTCTATATAATATGTAGCAATAATACATATTTGGAATAGTTATAATAAACTACACAAAAAAATAAAACATTCTATTCATATATTCAATTAATTAAATGTATAATATAATATAATATAATATAATATAATATAATATAATATAATATAATATAATATAATATAATATAATATAATATAATATAATATAATATAATAGCAGCATCAGCATCAGTACGGGCTCACCATCTCCACCACCTCCACCTCTGCGTTCAGACGGAGATGATAGAGGAACATCTGCAGGTCTTTCTTCATCTGGATGCTGTTATCATCTAACTGAGCCACGGTGAAGATGCGCATCTTACACTTCCTCCACACCTGACACACGGACACACAAGAGCATGATCTTTTAGAGCAGTGTCAGGATGAAGATCAGATTCACTGCTCACTCAGGGCCGAACCTTGTGCTGTCGCAGGAGGAAGGGCAGGAGCATCAGCATGCCCCCGTCGTGAACGATCCACCACACGTCGATGGTTCCTTCACTGAGACGCTCCTGATGAGGGAAACTGTCCACGTTCTTGGCCACCAGAAGAGCCAGATGGGCGGCAGTCGTCTCTCGGACCGTCTCTGAGGAGAGAAACACCACAGGCTCTTAACTAAAGGGATACCTCACCTCTGGAAACATGAATGTGTTTTTAAAATGGGTCATTATTAAGGCTGTCAAACGATTAATCGCATCCAAAATAAAAGTTTGTGTTTACATAATATATGTAAGTGCACTATGTATATTAATTTTAGAAATATCAATACACACACATGCTTGAATATATTTAAGAAATATTCTCATGTATATACTCTATATAGATTTATATGTGTAAATACAAATATTTTATATATAAATAATATATTTTTCTTAAATATACATGCATTTGTGTGTATTTATATATATATATATATATAATAATTATACACAGTGCACCCACATATATTATGTAAAAACAAGCTTTTATTTTGGATGCGATTAATCGCGATTAATCATTTGACAGCCCTAGTAATTATGTAGAAGAAATGTGAAATTATTTTTGAATTTGGAGCTTTCTAGACTGAGAAAAGCCAGAAAATGTACATTTTTGGTTTATGTATATGAAAGACAACAACTCCCACAATGCACTTGCTTCGCTGCCCTAGGAGGCCACGCCCACCGGTAACAGAGCGCAGTCGTTAAACAACACATCTAGGCTACTAGTGAGTCTCGTAATGAGTCTACGAACCTTTTTTTCGTGTCATTTGGTTGATTCAACGAACGAAATGAACAAAGTGACTCGGAAAAAGATTCGTTCGTTTTGATGATCGAGTTTGAACAGGAGAGTCACGAACGTGCATCACAGAACAGAGCAAGGCGAGCATTTGTGCTCATAAAACTAAAACTTTTTTATTTATTTATTAAATGAGTGATCGTTTCGCTTGATAAGACCCTTATTCATCGTCTAGAATCGTTTAAAGCCCTTTGAAACTCTCATTTGGACCTTGAGCCGTTTGGTCCCCATTGAAGTCCATTATATGGAGAAAATCCTGGAATGTTTTCATCAAAAACCTTCATTTCTTTCCGACTGAAGAAAGACAGAAGATGATGTCACGGCTCATGACATCTTCCTCAGTTCAACAGTGTGTGTGTGTCCAGTGTCTGACCTATGAAGTTCTTCCAGGTCTGCGGGTCGTTGGACTGTCTCCAGTTGGCGGGCCAGGCCATCAGAACAGAGTTGTGTTTCATTCCTCCGAGGCCGGCCGACTGGATCAGGTGAGAGATGCCGTCGCGCTGGTTCGACGACACCACCACATGGCAGAAGCCCTTCGTCTTCTCTGCGGACATGGCTGATTTGATGTTCTACAGTTGTAAATAAATGAAGAAAATAATCACTGATATCATTCATAAACAAGAAGAAAGATGGATTCTGGGTTGATCAGTTGTGTCTGTGGCCACTAGGTGTCAGTGTGAGCTCAACCATCCAGTCCTGTTTGCTCAGTTTATTTCAGGACAAACGGTCTGGATATTTTGTATTTGACTGTTCGTACGGTGGATGTTTCAGATCCATTTACATCAGAGTGAATCTTAAATTAAAGGATGATTTTAAAGACTAAATACTTTCACAAAAACAATCAGTGATTCTTGTTTTAAAATAGCTTTACACTCTAACAAAAAAAAAAATAAAAATTATATTAATATACTAAATAAATTCATAATAATAATAAGACAATTCAAAGTAATAATGCAGCATAATAATTATAATATAGTAATTTTTTAAACATATTCACACTGAAGAAAAATAATATGCTTTATCTAATCAATAAAATTGTGGCAACATATTACAAGCAATATTGTTAATTAAATTGTGAAAATTAGAATTAATTAGAATGATAATTTGATTAACTATTACTCAATTCTAATTTGTTCAAATTAATAAATAATATTGCTTGTAATCTGTTGCCACAATTTTATTGATTAGATAAAGCATATTCATTTTTACAGAGCATATATTAAATTAATTAATCTACTACTAGTAACATAATATACTATAATTGTGATTTTCTATTATTATTGTATTGTTTAGTTAGTTATATACCCAATAACTAAAAGCAACTTAAAAAAACACTTTAGATTTGTATTATCAAAGTTAAACAAAGTTAAATAAATACTGTAACAAATGAATTGGTCATTGTAAGTTAAGGTTAATCTTCTTACAAATGTTAACTAAATGAGAACTAACTGTAAAATGTTGCTAATCAGTTTATAAATGTATACAATTATTCAAATCATAAAAATCATATTTTCATTTGCAAGACAATTCAATGTAATAATGCAGCAATAATAAATATTTATAATAATTATAATATAGTTTCTTTTTTAACGTATTCATATATTAAATTAATTGATCTACTACTAGTAACATAATATACTATAATTGTGATTTTCTATTATTATTGTGTTTTTTAGTAAGTTATATACTCAATAACTAAAAGCAACTTAAAAAAACACTTTAGATTTGTATTATCTAAAGTTAACAAAGGTAAATAAATACTGTAACTCATTGTAAGTTAATGTTAATGTACTTACAAATTTTAATGGGAACTTATTGTAAAATGTTGCTAATCAGTTTATAATAAATGTACACAATTATTCAAATCATAAAAATCATATTTTGATTTTCATATTTGAAAATCATATTTGATTTTACTGTAACTAGTAACTAAAAAGTTTGAATGAATGAAACCTTTATTAACCCAAGGGGGAAATTTGTTTTACACTCATGGGAACCACAAGAAACATAACCACAACAAAACATAAAATAAACATAAAAATAAAAAGCAAAAAGTGATAGAATTATCAGTTCGACAACTTGAGGAATCAATAGATAAATATATATATTCAATAATACACCTCTAAAATGTTCAACAGCTTAAATGAATCAATAAATAGATATATATTCAATAATGCACATTAAAAATAAATCTATGTGCCCATAGATGATTCATTAAGTAATCGAATGCTCCTCGGCACAAATGATGTAATATGTCGTTTAGTTTTTGTTCGGGGCATCTACATCCAGAGTAAAAAGTTTAAGGCTTATCTAACTTTTTCTCCAAAAAATGTTGATTTTGAGTAGTAAAAAGGCCTTTATTAGAAGAATCACTCATGTTTGTCAGTGTTTGTTTCATGTTTCACACACACACACCTGTTCTGCTTGTTTGGCCTCAGTGTCTTTGGTGAGGTAGGTTCCCTCCAGCACCGAGGCGACGATGGTCAGGCCTTTGCCAGCCTTCAGCTGTGTGGTGAAGGACAGCAGACGGGGGTGTTTCACCGACAGCTCAGTGTCCAGATTGAGGAGAACCAGCAGCTGAGGTCTGGAGAACATCACGGACATTCATGTTATACATTTACCTATTCATGCTTACAACTTTTCATCGTACAACAACGTATATTAAATGTGCTGTGGATCATGCATTATACTCTTCAAATTGTAAGACGTATAAGCTATTAGTGCATAACCTTCAACCTTACAATTATTCACAAGAACTGACTAAAAGCTGGACTGAATATATTACAATGCACAAAAAACAGAAAGGATTCTCCATTGTCAAATCAAACTGTGGAGGTTTTTCTGGCTCGGGATTAAAGGATTAAGCAGGACTGTCGGAGGTGTGATGCTTTCAGGTGAATGATGTCAGTCTGAGGCTACAAGTCAAGAGATCAGCATATCTGCCATCATCATCAGTTTACTCTTTACTGAACCCCACAAAAGGTGTATAAATAAAATCCCCTGAAATTAATTCCAACTGGGATTATTTTAGCAAAGTCGTGAGCAGCATTATTGTCGTATCATTGAGATATTATTATAGTCTTTATTATAGTTAATATAGTAGTTGTGTTGGTGTGATTGTCATTTTTGTTAGATTATGTCTATATTATGTTTTTAATACATTACTTTATTTCAGTTAACTTTTACTTTGTTTGAATATACAACAATGTGATTGTTTTATGGTTTTAGATTGAGTCAACTATAATAACCCTGGCCCAGAGGATCAAACTCGGGACACAGGGAAGACCTGTACCACAGATTGTCTACAGGCTCACAGATGTCGCAGAACACACACATATCAGTTCCTTCTTATGTAGATTAGACCGCTGCGACGAGATATGAACAGGTCTGACCTGGTTCCTGAAAGACGACCAAGTTTCATTGCATCTCATTGTGTGCAGGTTATTTAATCCAGGAAAGATTACCGAGAGCTCTGGGAAAAATCCAACACTGATTGTCTCTGGATTATGACACTGAAGTGCGAGTGAAGGAGCGAAAGAAAGAGAGCCGGCATTGAATTGTGTTGATATTCTGCTATAGACGGCTATATCTTGCTTTTAATTCACTGGATTTTTAAAATATGATAACCTTCAATACATTTTAAGTGATACATAAAAAAATTAAAAATAATTATTGACCTTACAGTAAAAATATTAAATATATAATCAAATAAAATTGTGATAAACACATACTGTTCAAATGGTTAGGATAAAATGCTTTAAATTAAAAGTTTAAGATTTTTTTAATGTTTTTAAAAATGCTTTTATTCTCGGCAGTGTCGCATTTATTTAATTAAAAAATACAGTATATATTTTTTACAGTATATATATTGTATATAATCCTTCAGTAAATCATTATACTTCGGTTCAGTGCATGTCCACCAAAGACGTACAAATTAAAATGAGTTTTGATACATATTGATTTAAGAGAAACTTAAACATTTGACATTATCCATCAGGAATTGATTTGACTGTGATATATATATATATATATATACATATATATATATATATATATATATAGTATTAAACATCTGTTCAAATGGCTAGGATAAAATGCTTTAAATTAAAAGTTTAAGATTTTTTAATGTTTTTAAAAACGCTTTTATTCTCAGCAGTGTCGCATTTATTTAATTAAAAATACAGAAAAAACAAAAAAATTGTGAAATATTTTTACAATGTAAATCAGCTGTTTTTTATATGAGTATTTAGTAAAATGTAATTTATTCCTGTGATCAAAGCTGAATTTAGTCACATGACCCTCCAGAAATCACTCTAATAAGATGATTTAATGCTCAAGAAACATTTATGATTGTGAAACAGTTGTGCTGCTTCATTTTCATTTAGTTTCTCGAGATTCTTTGATGAATAAAAGTTAAAAACAACAGAAATGATTTGAAATATAATCTTTTGAAACATTATAAATGTATTTATACTATCACTATTGAGCAAATGAATGCATGCTTGCTGAATAAATTATTACAGTTCTGTAAAAAAGTGCTTGTGTGTTCAGATCCTGACCTCCAGTTTTTGGTGTGTGGCGGCGCCTCCTCTAACCGGATGAGAGCGAAGCGCGCCGCGTTGAGGGAAACACCCCGGATCCCGTCGCCCCACTCCTTCTCCGCCCTGAACACACACATGCCAAATCACCGTGAGGGAGTATTAACTTACAATGACACTGCAGACAATCACTCAGGCAGATTCACCAGTAATCAGCTTAGCGTCTGACTGACTCACGGCGTGGGCTGTAATGCGCTTCTGCAGCTCTTACCCGCGGTATTCGATGTATTTGTAGATGCATCCAGCGATGAGCATGGCCACCAGAGCGTAGTACCAGGAGGATATGAACATCAGAGCCAGACATAAACTCATCCCGAGAAACGACAGAGTCCTGATCAATGACAACAGCACAAAAACCACACAAAACATTTGAAACAAAGCCATGATAAGGTCAAATGGAGGGCAAATGAAGACACTAACTTCAGCAAATACATATCCCAAAATAGCAATATTTTTAAATATGCATTTTGACATCAACAATTAAAAGTAGGGCTGTCAAATGATTAATCACGATTAATCGCATCCAAAATAAAAGTTTTTGTTTACATAATATATGTGGGTGCACTGTGTATAATTATTTTGTATATATATATATATATATATATATATATATAAATTCACACACATGCATGTACATGTAAATTTAAGAGAAAAAATATTATTTATATATAAAATATTTATATTTATATTAGGGCTGTCAAAACGATTAATTGCGATTAATCGCATCCAAAATAAAAGTTTGTGTTTACATAATATATGTGGGGCACTGTAATTATTTTATATATATATATATATAAATACACAGACATGCATGTAAATTTAAGAGAAAAAATATTATTTATATATAAAATATTTATATATATATATATATATATATATATGTAATATAAATTCTATATACATCTACATACAGTATATGCATGAAAATATTTCTTAAATATATACAAGCATGTGTGTGTATTTATATATAAAATATAAAATAATTATACACAGTACACCCATATATATTATGTAAACAAAAACTTTTATTTTGGATGTGATTAATCATGATTAATCTTTTGACAGCCCTAATTAAAGGGGTGCTTCTGACCCCAGTAATCTTCAGAGTCTCAGAAATGTCAGCTATTGTCTCATTTTAGTCCATTTTAATTTCTCAAGAGGTTGAAATGGAAATGAAATGACTTGAAATCAAGTTTCCTGAAGTATAAAATAGCAACATCTGAACAATGAATGTGTTCCTCAGTGTAATATATTATACAGTAGTCAACATTTGAAGTGGATCATAGAATATTTTCAAAGTTGTCCTGAGGCAAGAACTGGTTTTGTTCAAATTCATGTATAACTTTGATGAAAGGTTTTATCCACTTCAAATGTTGACTACTGTATATAATCCTTCAGTATATACAGTATAATCCTTCAGTAAATCATTATACTTCAGTGCAGTGCATTTCCACCAAAGACGTACAGATTAAAATGAGTTTTGATACATATTGATTTAAGAGAAAATTAAACATTTGACATTATCCATCAGGAATTGATTTGACTGTGATATACGTATATATATATATATATATATAATATTCATATAAATGCACACCCACCTTTTAAATGTTTTAGGTCTGTGAGATTTTTTTTTTAAAGAAATTTATTCAGCGAGGACGCATTCAGTTCATCAAAAGATCGCAAAGATATTTATAATGTTACAAAAGGTTCTATTTCATATATACATATATATATATATTTAGATTAAAGGTTTCCACAAAAATAACTCTCTTCAAAAAGTCTGGCAAAACTCTTTTCAACTGATAATAATCATAAATGTTTCTTGAGCATCAGATCATCATATTCGAGTGATTTCTGAAGGATCATGTGACACTGAAGATGATGCTGAAAATTCAGCTTTGATCACAGGAATAAATTACACGTTATCATATATTCACATAGAAAATATCTGATTAATATTGTAATAATATTTAAAATTTTTGCAGTTTTGATCAAATAAAGGCAGCCTTGGTGAGTAGAAGAAACTTTTTTCGAAAATATAAATTAGGGCTGTCAAACGATTAATCGCATCCAAAATAAAAGTTTATGTTTACATAATATATGTGGGTGCACTGTGTATAATTATTTTAGATATATAAAAACACACACATGCATGTACATTTAAGGAAAAAAATATTATTTATATATAAAATATTTATATTTATATATAATATAAATTATATATAAATCTATATACAGTATATACATGAAAATATTTCTTAAATATATACAAGCATGTGTATGGAAGCCCGTTTCCGCCACAGTTGAGTAAAAAAATATAATTCTGTAAGTCATAATAATGAGAAAGTTTCTCATAATTATGACTTAACATCTCGTAATAATGACATAACTTCTCGTAATAATGAGAAACTTTATTTATTTATTTGTTTAAAACTTTTCTCATTATTACGAGAAGTTAAGTCATTATTACGAGATGTTAAGTCATAATTATGAGAAAGTTTCTCATTATTACGAGATGTTAAGTCATAATTATGAGAAACTTTCTCATTATTACGAGATATTAAGTCATAATTATGAGAAAGTTTCTCATTATTACGAGAAGTTAAGTCATTATTACGAGATGTTAAGTCATAATTATGAGAAACTTTCTCATTATTATGACTTAATATCTCATTATAATGAGAAACTTTCTCAATATAATGAGAAACTAAGTCATAATTATGAGAAAGTTTCTCATTATTACGAGATGTTAAGTCATTATTATGAGAAACTTTCTCAATATAATGAGAAACTAAGTCATAATTATGAGAAAGTTTCTCATTAATATGACTTACAGAATTATATTTTTTTACTCAACTGTGGCGGAAACGGGCTTCCATACATGTGTGTGTGTTTATATATATAATAATTATACACAGTGCACCCACATATATTATGTAAACATAAACTTTTATTTTGGATGTGATTAATCGCGATTAATCGTTTGACAGCCCTAATATAAATACATCGTCCTGAAGCCATTCGATATATGACTGTAGTGTCTCACCAGTGGTAGAATTTGAAGCGTGGTCTCCAGTTGGGCGTCCTGAGGAGCGTCTGAAGTGCACAGGCCAGATTTACGAACAGATAACACATGAGAAAGAACCTGAGGAGAGAAACACAGTCAAACACACAGTCCGTCACCACAGTGGAGGAGAAAGCACGTCACACACACACGAGACTTACATTGAGAGGATGGGCGCCACAGCGTCGAGGGAAGCGATGAGAATCCCACTTTCACAGATCAGAGCCGTCAGGAGAAGAGCCCACGTCGGCTCTCCGTTGGCCTTGCCGTGACCGAACACCTGAGATCACATGACAGTCAGAGAACGGCAGGATATGAGGATGCTTGTTGATGGGAAATTACATCACGGCAGCTTCAACACATAACAAGCACATCACCACATAACAAACTATTCATTACGACCGTCGAACCAATCAACAGTGTTATGGACAGTTCAGATTACACGATTTTAGCACGATCCGTTTGACGTAGGGTGTCGTAATCGACAAACGTCAGGACTCAAGATTCGATTGTCTCATCTTGTATGTCTCATCTCTGACTCTGAATCTGAGGTGTCCGTAGAGCAGACCGTACCTCGAGGAAGGGCACGATGCCGTCTCGAGCGATGGCCTGCAGCAGACGGGGGGCGCCGGTGAGACTCTGAAGCCCCGCCCCACAGCAGGAGAAGAACGAGCCAATCACGATCACCCAGGGCGAGGGCCAGGACAGCGTGCCAATCACCAGGTTCCCTTTCACAGAGTCTCCAAACCTAATCAACAAGATCGATTTCTTTTATATTTACATTATTATACAATATTAAACATTTTGTGCATGTTTAGTTATGCATATTATGACATTTTTTAACAATTTTTTTCATGAAAAATTGTCACATGAGTATGAACAGTATTTTAAAAAATGTCAGCTATATATATATATATATATATATATTTGTGTGTGTATATATATATATATATATATATATATATGTATATGAAGAGTTTGGTTCCAAAACGCAAAAAAACGCCATTACAAAAAAAAAAAAAATTGAGTTACTGCAAAAATCTATATTGTATCTGGTCGGTCTTAAAAAGTCAAAGTTTAATTTTACGCAAAATGCAATATCCGCCGTGTTATTATGTAATGTTTTCCAAACCGCAACAAACGCCAGTCTCCCAACCAATCACAACGCACCATTCCACGCAATGTAAACAGTAACGGCAGCACTTTAACTCCGGCTTCCTATAGGAACCTATAGGTTTCCTCATCTATTTTGTGCTTTTCGATCAACAAACAAACAGAAAAAATAATAATTTTAACAGCATTGGTGAACCTGCGGAGGGTAAGGCATCCTGCATGGGTAAATGTGCCATCGAAAAGAAAAAAAAAAAAGAAATAGGAAAAAAAAAATCAATGTGTATAAAATTTTATTTTGATTAATTGCATTTTGAAAAAAAAAAAATTAATGGATTTATTGCATTTTGGGGAAATAAAACTATTTGTTTTTATAATAAATCTTTGAAAATCAAAACCTGGATTTAATTTTTTATTGTTATTATAACCTACAAATGCTATGTGAAAATTTGAAACACAAAATAGTGTTTTCCATGCTAAAGAAAACAGTTTTACTCAAATTCATCAAAATGGATTTATAGCGTTTTGGAACCAAACTCTTCAAAAGTAAAAAAGTTAAAGTAAAAAAAAAACATACTTTTTGTATATTGTGACATTTATTATGTGACTTTAGTATTTCTCTCAGGCTTTCATGTTTTTTTACTATGAATCTTGGGAGGAAACATAATTGCTTCCTATCTTTGGACCAGCCTTTGCTGTTCCAAAGATAGGAATGCTATCTATGATGACCTAAAGTACTGTCTAGATAGCTAGCACACTTGGTTTACACCAAGACAAGGCGACTCATGGGATATTTGACATAAAGGGTTCTTATGCAGTGCCTCAATGGCTCATAAACAGGCTTTGCACACAAACCGAGCGTTATTTAAAGTAGATTTCCTGTATGTTTATTCAGGAAAATGAGGAATAGAAAGCGCTCACTTGTCTCGGAGCACCACACCGTCGATGCAGGCGCCGAACAACACGACGCAGGACAGATCTGAGTTACACTGTTAAGAAAACGATCCTCCCAGAGGGTGAGAGAGACAAACAGCAGCTCTCCTTACACTCTCTCTCTCTCAGAGACTCAATGATTCAGGGATTTAGTGGAGCGGGATTCTGCAATGGGTTTACATGAACTTTAGAGAGGAAAGGGAAGGTTTCTGAGGCGAGTGAGGATACAGATGATGGTGGTGGTTGCGATGGCGAGGATGGTCCCGATGGGAATGGACCTCTGAGCATCTCTCAGATCCCCAGATCTGTTGGATCCAGCCATGATTCCTGCAGAACAGATGTGTGTGTTTTTATCAAATCATGCCAAAATGTCATTCTTATACCAGTACTTGGTATACCAGTACAACATTTTTCTTTTATAACTTTATATGTCTATGATTTAATATTCAATAGCAAAATCTGTAAGAGTCAACAAAATCGGATGGCAACAAAAGCCAAACCAAAAACTATTAAAAATAATTTTAATAATAAATAAAAATAATAATAAAAACATTATTTTGCAAACATTAGAGTCAACAAAATCGGATGGCAACAAAAGCCAAACCAAAAACTATTAAAAATAATTGTAATAATAAATAAAAATAATAATAAAAACATTTTTAAATAAATAGACTGGAAACTAACTAAAATAAAATAAAATGTAAGTCGAAATGGAAAAAAAAATCATTTAAAAACAAAAACTACTAAAAATGATAAAATCACATAACAAATGACTAAAACTAATACTTTAAAAAAAAAAAAAAAAAAAATATATATATATATATATATATATATATATATATATATAAAGCTGATTCAAAAATATTACCTCAAATACTACAATAGTATATAAATAAGAGTTGGTAAGTTCTGTGAATTTCCAGTTCATTCGATGATTTTATTTGTGAAAAAAATCTATAAATATGTATTGCTTCTTTGTATTGCTATATATACGGTACACATATAAACAAAATGTAGCTCTAATTATTTTTAAGTTGATTTTTTCTGTTTGTAATAATTGTAATAATAAAATAAAAATAAAAACATTTTTACATAAATAGAGTGGAAACTAACTAAAATCAAATAAAATGTAAGTCGAAATGAAAAAAAAACATTTAAAAACAAAAACTAATAAAAATGATAAAATCACATACCAAATGACTAAAACTAATATTTAATATATATATATATATATATATATATATATATATATATATAAAAGCTGATTAAAAAATATTACCTTAAATACTACAATAGTATATAAATAAGAGTTGGTAAGTTCTGTGAATTTCCATTTCTGTGAAAAAAATCTATAAATATGTATTGCTTCTTTGTATTGCTATATATACGGTACACATATAAACAAAATGTTACTCTATTATTTTTAAGTCGATTTTTCCTGTTTGTTGTATTAAATATTTCTAATTGAACTGAAATTAGTTTTGGTCAAATGTTCCTCTGACAACAACACATAAATCAACTTTTAAAGCCACTTCAGAGCAGATAAATATTGACAAATGTATGCATAATATCACCCAGCTCGAACGCTCAAGGCAAACATGAGGGTCTTTTCTAAACCATCCATCCCTGTTATTGCAGGAAGGTCATGTCCTGATGAAACACTATCGCTGTGTTTACAGAGAGTTCACATGCGCTCCTGCTGAGCTCAATGTCAGTCTGAGAGCACTAGATAAGGCAGATTGCTGTTCACGCTCATAACCAGATCAAACTAGATTAGTTAGGTTTGAAGCTTCGTAATGAACCCGACAGTGCTGTGAAGAGCATGAGGTGTCCTACCCGTGACCGAGGGGAAGTAGATTCCCACCAGCAGTGTGAAGAAGGTGGTGATGTCATTGAGCACATACGGCATGTCCTTGTCCTGAGACGAATCCATCGCCGGCACCGACGGGAGGTCCTTCTCCACCATCATGCCTGCGGGGCCGTAGTTCCCCCACATGTTCTCTGTGCAAAGAAAAACAAGATATATGTTCACTTTAAGACAAGCTGTTGTAAAACTAAGAAAAAGCTATTCACTAAAACTGATAAGTTTTATCAAGTTCATGTCAGTCTGACTCTGAGAACACTGATGGAAATTCTCCATTAACACATTACACTGCTTGAAATGCGAAGTTTAACACTTTACAATAAGGTTCCTTTTCATTAACATTAGTTCACATGCAATTAAAAACACAAATCTTTCAACATTTACTAAAATCAAAAACTGTATTACTTAAAATTATTTAGATGGACCTGCTGACATGAACTAACAACAAACAGTAGTGGTTTTATTAACTAAAATTATCAAAGATTAATAAATACTTTAACAAATGTAATGGTCATTGTCAGTAAATGCATTAACTATCTTTATCTAATGGAGCTATTGTTGTTTAGACACACAACATCCAAAATGGCATACTTTCCTACTATATAATAGGTGAGAAACAGTATGGGACAAAATTAGTATATCTGAATTCACAGTCATCAATAAAGAGTAGGCAACGAGTACTTGGACGATTGGAAGCTTGTTTCCGCCACAGAATGAAAAATAAAAAAGGTAATTGCGACTTTTTATCTCACAATTCTCAGAATTGCAAGATATAAAGTTAGAAAAGCGTGTTATAAAGTCAGAAATGTATTATATAAAGTCGAAATTGCACGTTGTAAAGTCAGAATTGTGAGATATAAAGTCAGAATTGTGAGATATAAAGTCAGAATTGCGAGATATAGTCAGAATTGCGAGATATAAATTCAGAATTGTGAGATATAATGTCAGAAAAGCGTGTTATAGTGTCAGAAATCTATGATATAAAGTCGAAATTGCATGTTGTAAAGTCAGAAATGCATGATATAAAGTCAGAATTGAGCGATATAAAGTCAGAATTGAGCGATATAAAGTCAGAATTGAGCGATATAAAGTCAGAATTGTGAGATATAAAGTCAGAATTGCGAGATATAAAGTCAGAATTGCGAGATATAAAGTCAGAATTGTGAGATATAAAGTCAGAATTGTGAGATATAAAGTCAGAATTGTGAGATATAAAGTCAGAATTGCGAGATATAAAGTCAGAATTGCGAGATATAAAGTCAGAATTGTGAGATATAATGTCAGAAAAGCGTGTTATAAAGTCAGAAATCTATGATATAAAGTCGAAATTGCACGTTGTAAAGTCAGAAATGCATGATATAAAGTCAGAATTGCGAGATATAATGTCAGAAAAGCGTGTTATAAAGTCAGAAATGTATTAAATAAAGACGAAATTGCACGTTGTAAAGTCAGAATTGTATGATATAAACTATTTTGAGGGGGGAAAAGTTTTTTTTCCTTAGAATTAGCCTGATAACTCATAAGTGTGAGTTAATATCTCACAACTCTGAGAAAAGATGTCAGAATCTCGAGATATAAACTCGCAATTATGTTATAAAGCCAGAATTGTGAGATAAAGGTCACAATTCTCTTTTTTTCTCGCAATTGCGACTTTATTTCTCATAATTGTGACTTTATATCTTGCAATTGTGAGAAGTTGCAATTATTTTTTTCATTTTTTTTCATTTAGTGTTGGAAACCTGCTTCCATATTGGATGACTACTACATCCGGTGAGATTCTGAAGTGTGATACGATGGACACTTTACTATCCCATGAGGCCACGGGAGAGGATCTGTGAATGACAGTGAAGTGACGATAGATCACATGAAAACAAGGCGGATGTAGTACGTCCAGGTTACATTCATACTATATACAATGCATTTGTAGCAGCCATGAAGTAATGACTTCATATTTAAAATAAGTACCTACTCAAGAGAGTGTGTGATTTCGAACACAGCCCAAGGCATGAAATGTGTAATATAATGTTCCAAAAGTGACCTTTTTCTTCGTCCACTACATTAAACAACATTAAGCCTATAAAACACAAGCACTGTGCTAGTTTGATCAAATTATCAGGACAAATCGACTTCGAAAGAACAAGCCATGAAACATCAGTTGAATGTACTGCACTGACCTACTTACACAAAACTCCAGACCAGACATTGTAATTCTGCGTGAAAACAATTATTTCTGCTCACTTTAAAGTCAGGCCTGGTCTATTAAATCCAGCAGAATCCAGTCTGGAGGAGCAGACCACTCAAAAGGGCCACGGCGGATTCATGATCACTAACCCTGGAGTACCCGATGGGCTTGAGCTCAATACACCAGCAGATGGCAATGATCAGTGGAGATATTAAACACACACATTTACTACTCTTGAACTCAACAGTAGAGACCTATGGGGTCAGAGGTCAATGTAATGCTCCAACGCAGGAGTTTTCAATCTGTAAAAACTGTATGATAATAAAAAAGATGTAAATAAAAGATTACTGGTGTATGTTTAACAGGAAAATACTATTCAAAAATATGTAATATTGGGGGTGCTTAGCATCAAAAAGTTTAAAAACTGATTATTGGTGTATGTTTAACAGGAAAATACTATTTAACTACTTAAAAATATATAATATTTGGGGTGCTTAGCATTAAAAAGTTTAAAAACTGATTATTGGTGTATGTTTAACAGGAAAATACTATTTAACTACTTAAAAATATATAATATTGGGGGTGCTTAGCATTAAAAAGTTTAAAAATTGATTATTGGTGTATGTTTAACAGGAAAATACTATTTAAAAATATATAATATTGGGGGTGCTTAGCATTAAAAAGTTCAAAAACTGATTATTGGTGTATGTTTAACAGGAAAATACTATTTAAAAATATATAATATTGGGGGTGCTTAGCATTAAAAAGTTTAAAAACTGATTATTGGTGTATGTTTAACAGGAAAATACTATTTAAAAATATATAATATTGGGGGTGCTTAGCATTAAAAAGTTCAAAAACTGATTATTGGTGTATGTTTAACAGGAAAATACTATTTAAAAATATATAATATTGGGGGTGCTTAGCATTGAAAAGTTCAAAAACTGATTATTGGTGTATGTTTAACAGGAAAATACTATTTAAAAATATATAATATTGGGGGTGCTTAGCATTAAAAAGTTCAAAAACTGATTATTGGTGTATGTTTAACAGGAAAATACTATTTAAAAATATATAATATTGGGGGTGCTTAGCATTGAAAAGTTCAAAAACTGATTATTGGTGTATGTTTAACAGGAAAATACTATTTAAAAATATATAATATTGGGGGTGATTAGCATTAAAAAGTTCAAAAACTGATTATTGGTGTATGTTTAACAGGAAAATACTATTTAACTACTTAAAAATATATAATATTGGGGGTGCTTAGCATTAAAAAGTTTAAAAACTGATTATTGGTGTATGTTTAACAGGAAAATACTATTTAAAAATATATAATATTGGGGGTGCTTAGCATCAAAAAGTTTAAAAACTGATTATTGGTGTATGTTTAACAGGAAAATACTATTTAACTACTTAAAAATATATAATATTGGGGGTGCTTAGCATTAAAAAGTTCAAAAACTGATTATTGGTGTATATTTAACAGGAAAATACTATTTAAAAATATATAATACCGGGGGTGCTTAGCATCAAAAAGTTTAAAAACTGATGCCACACACATCTGTATAAGATTAATAGTCATTTAGACACTTTTCTACAGCCACTAACACTAAAAGCTGAGGTTAAAATGAACACAAAACTACCATAATGTGTCTTATTTCAGTGGATATTCAAGATTGCAACGAGGAATAACTGATGAATCTTGCACGACAAGATCAGGAACATGTCCTAACTTGTTCAAGAATGTATAGAAGGACCATTTTGACTTGATTTACTGAAACTGATGGTCAATGTTCTCTGCAATAGTGAAGCCGAAGGTGTGCCAGCACCTGAAATGGCTCCGCTGGTGAGTCCGGGAATGCCCTGGATCTCGCTGACGTTATTGAGGCTGAAGTATTCATTGCAGCTGGCGTTGAGCTCCGGCCCGTCACAGAAGAGCGCCCAGAGCCTCGTGGTCACGGTCTCGTTGTCTATTATTTCGGTCTTCTCGCACTTGTCAAAGCCGTGGTTCTGCAGGGTGCGGTTGCCCAACAGACAGACCCTGGAGAGGACAGAAGAGCGTTTAGAAAGAGTTCAAAGACTAAATCAGAGTTTATTGTCAGGAGGGTTGTGGTGATTGAGAAAGCTGCGGATGTTTGTGGTTCAACTAAAGGCACTGAGAGCTGCCCAATGCTGCTAACTACTACTGTATAAAGAGGCTCTGTTTACTTCAAACAGGCAATGCTGTAAAACACACAGTACAATGAGCAATAAAGGGCAACCGTTGGGTTTCGGAAGTAACAATTCTCCAGAGAGACGTTTTATGATTGTCAAATCCTTTTTATTAAAATCAAAGTGCACGGAAATAAAAGTGTTAACATAAATAAAATAGAATAATGTAACTTGAATTTAAATTTATTCAAAGCTTATTAGAATCATTCGGAGGCATATTGCATTCACTTGAAGAAAAAAAAAATCAACTCTGTTTTTCTGAATTAATGAGATCATTTTTCATGAGAAAAAAAAATTTTGCTCTGTTTTTCTGAATTAATGAGATCATTTTTCATGAGGACAAAAAAAATTTGCTCTGTTTTTCTGAATTAACGAGTTAATTTTTCATGAGAAAAATAAATTTTGCTCGGTTTTTCTGAATTAATGAGTTAATTTTTCATGAGAAAAAGTTTTTGCTCTGTTTTTCTGAATTAATGAGTTAATTTTTCATGAGGAAAAAAGTTTTTGCTCTGTTTTTCTGAATTAATGAGTTAATTTTTCATAAGAAAAAGTTTTTGCTCTGTTTTTCTGAATTAATGAGTTAATTTTTCATGAGGAAAAAAGTTTTTGCTCTGTTTTTCTGAATTAATGAGTTAATTTTTCATAAGAAAAAGTTTTTGCTCTGTTTTTCTGAATTAATGAGTTAATTTTTCATGAGAAAAAAAAATTTTGCTTTGTTTTTCTGAATTAATGAGTTAATTTTTCATGAGGAAAAAAGTTTTTGCTCTGTTTTTCTGAATTAATGAGTTAATTTTTCATAAGAAAAAGTTTTTGCACTGTTTTTCTGAATTAATGAGTTAATTTTT
The DNA here is from genome assembly GCA_038021265.1 of Cyprinella venusta. Classification (NCBI taxonomy): domain Eukaryota; kingdom Metazoa; phylum Chordata; class Actinopteri; order Cypriniformes; family Leuciscidae; genus Cyprinella; species Cyprinella venusta. The sequence continues at coordinate 27,438,850 of CM075884.1, forward strand.
CATGAGAAAAAAAAATTTTGCTTTGTTTTTCTGAATTAATGAGTTAATTTTTCATGAGAAAAAAATTTTTGCTTTGTTTTTCTGAATTAATGAGTTAATTTTTCATGAAGAAAAAATTTTTGCTTTGTTTTTCTGAATTAATGAGTTAATTTTTCATGAGGAAAAAAATTTGCTTTGTTTTTTTTGAATTAATGAGTTACGAAAACTGGATATTATGGAAATAAACTATTCTAAAATGTCCATTTACTAAAAAAAAACACACACTTAAAGAGTAACTAAACACTAAACCAACTTTTTTAGTTAATGATCTGTAAGAATGGATCTTTATTAATACCAGTCATGGATTCGAGTAACTTTTTTGACATTTGTGTATAAAGCGCTTTATTTCTACTATATATGGTGTAAAAACGTCTTAGTGCTGCCCTCTTCAGGTTGAACGGTCGCTACTGCAGTTGAATTTTCCTAATTCGTGACGTACGCAGGTTTCAGCTACGCCCTTGGCAGTATAAAAACCAGGTTGTTTCATCAAAACCACTGTAAGGAGTCAGGAATTGGAATTGTGAGTATTGAAAACGATCAGGATAGAGTGTTTTAGCATCTATTTCGTCTCCTCTATCTCCGCTGGGGTCTGCCCATTTTTTCAGCATTTTCAAATTGCCAGTGGGTGGAGTCAGGCTCTGACCAGGGGTTTAGTTACCCCTTAATAAATATACTTAATTCTAATGCATTTCCATGCAAAGCATGCTGGGAACTTGAGATCCATGTTCAGATGGCTATTCATGTAGTCACAAACACAAAAACCAAAACCAGTTAACCTTCCCTTTACAAATGTATATAAATTGAACAAAATTAAATTGTTACGGAATGTTCAAGAATTGAGTTGCTTTAACTCATTTTAATTAAGTAAACCGAAAAAGTAGGTTTATAAAAGTAGGGTTTATAATGAGCTGGTTGTTTTTATGTATGAGTGATCCCTGACAAACCTTCATGAACTTTAACATGAGACTTACGGAAAAACGGGCGGTTCAATGATGGTTTTGAAGACGCCAGCGTAGATGGACAGGATGGAGAGCACCACACAGGCCAGGAACACCAGCGCCAGCTTGTTGACGTACTTCACACCGACGAACACCACCACAGCCATGAGCGTCAGACAACACGTGCCGTACACACGCATGTTATTCAGCATGGCCTCGGCCTCCAGCGCCTTCTCCTCTGCCTTAAAGATGGCGGCGCTGGGCACGATGTAGGTCTGTGCCACAACACACAATGAAGATTTTATTTAGAAGAGGAAACAATGGGAGGGAAACAGGAACAGGTTTGGTAAATGTCACCAGTCATATGCCATCTGGGAGCAAGCATCTTAGTCTTATAGATGAACACCCATCCTAAAACTTTAAAGACAGATATATATATATATATATATATGTTAGGGCTGTGCAAAAGTTAATTGCGATTAATCGCATCCAAAATAAAAGTCTGTGTTTACATAATATATTTGTGTGTGCTGTATATAATTATTTTGTATATATAAATACCTATGCATGCATGTATATATTTAAGAATTATTTGCACTTAAATTCTGTATATGTATTTAAATACAAAATCTATATTATATAAATATAGATATTTTCTATATGAATAACACATTTTCTTAAATATATACATGCATGTGTGTGTATTTATATATACAAAATAATTATATACAGCACACACAAATATATTATGTAAACACAGACTTTTATTTTGGATGCGATTAATCGCAATTAACTTTTGCACAGCCCTAATATATATATATATATATATATTCTCATTTTCTAAGGACATTTTGCTAATGTTCCCATTCAAAACGTTAAGTAAATGTTTTTAAAAATGTTTCTTGGCTATGTGGACATTAAGGAATCCATTTTATCCTTTCACAAACATTATGGGAACGTTACTGCTCTAAAACAACATTTAAAAACTCAGAAATTCAGAAAAACAATATTCCATGAATGATTTCTAATCTTTTGAGAACAATACTAAAGACCAGATGACTTTAAACAAACAGTCTATTAATGTTACTGGAAGAAAGTTTGTTCATAACTTCTGTCAAATGGTTATGACCCAATTCTTACTGTGAAAAAATTAAAATATATTCCAAATATCCGCTTATATATATATATATATAATGTAGTGTTACATAACTACATTTTTCCACTAAAGTAGAATGTTATATAATGTACTATAAGAAGAATTTATTATTTATTTGAGTCCAATTTTATTTTTTATTTAATTTAAGCATATTATTTTTATTTTTAACTTAATTCTTATTTTTAATTTAAGCATTTTATTTTTATTTTTATTTAATTCTTATTTTTTCTGTTCACTTTTGAAATTCAAACTAATTTCTCAAGGTCAAGGTCAAGGTTTATTTATAAAGTACATTTACGAGCAGTCACTACCGCTCCAAAGTGGTGTACAGATACAAGAAATAACAAAATAAAACACAATAAATATTAAAAAAACATTTAGAAACAAATATTCCAAAAATATTTAAAAACAGACAACAAATATTAAACGCCAAATGTAAAAACGTGAGTCTTAAACAATGTTCCGCATCTGGGCGTTATGCAATACGGCCGAACTGTTTAACAATTGTTATTTTCTATATTATATTTAACTTTAACTTTATTTTTAGTAAAATAAACACTTTTATACTCACAATCTAGTCTAATGACTACAAATTACCAAACGCAATGTTGCCTAATTTTTATACAAGCAGTAAAATCATTGCATGTGTCGTAAACATTAAATATATCACACGCATAACTCCTTTAAATTTAAAGTCTAAAGTTATTCTTAGGTGATCCTCACGTCTCAGTGGCTGATTACCGGTTTCTAAAAACTCCTCTCTTTGGATTCTCTGGACCTAATCTGACTGAAGACTTTAACACTCACCAGGAAGATCTCGATGGTCCCGAGGATGTACATGGCCCCGGCGAACGTGGTGCCCAGATAGAAACACAAACCCACCGCACCCCCAAACTCAGGGCCCAGAGACCGAGAGATCATGTAGTAGGAGCCTCCAGCTGGAAACACATCAAACATCATGAACTGTGACATGCCGGAAACCATTGATACAGTTACAAAAAACACCATAATAAACCATGCAGCTTTTTCTGAAGGACATTTGAGATGTCAAGTTGAGAATACCTGGAACAACACCGTTTGTAGCAATGGCACTCATTGATATGGCTGTCAACATTGTCTGAAAAAACAAAGGGTCCACAATACAATTATTATTTCAGATGTATAATGCAAGTAAATCTGGTCTATGAAACTCAATCAGTAATGATAACACTGTACAGTACAGTAATGACGTTCTCCTTTTCTTTTCCCAGGAACATTTAGTTCTGTTAAAGGTCATCTGCATCTGGGCGTTATGCAATACGGCCGAACCGTTGGAGTGTCCTTGAGCCGAACGTCCACACTAAATCCCCGTGTCTCTCGCTCTGTACTCTGAAAAGCTACTGGACTAAAGCCAATTAACGTCCATGAACCTCCAGCGGGCTTAGCGTTCGAAATAAAGCGGTTTGGAGGAAGGAGATTGAGTGATCTTTACTAGCCAAATACAGACGCAAAGAGCTGCCATTTTTACCAACATACACTTCAATGCTGTTTCTGATTATACTCACATTCATATACAGTATGCATTTCAATATATTGAATAAAATGCATTATAAAAGTTTCAATAATAAAAGTAATAGTAAAAAAATAAAAGTTTTTGTTTACATAATATATGTTGGTGCACTGTGTATAATTATTTTGTAGGCTATATAAAAACACACACATTCATGTACGTTTAAGAAAAAAAACATTATTTATATATAATATAAACTATATATAAATCTATATACAGCATATACATGAAAATATTTCTTAAATATATACAAGCATGTGTGTATGTGTATATTAGGGCTGTCAAACGATTAATCGCATCCAAAATAAAAGTTTTTGTTTACGTAATATATGTGGGTGCACTGTGTCTAATTATTTTGTATATATATAAATACACACACATGCATGTATATTTAAGAAAAATATATGATTTATATATAAAATATTTGCATTTGTATATAATATAAATTATATATAAATCTATATACTGTATATACATGTAAATATTTCTTAAATATATACAAGCATATGTGTGTATTTATATATATATATATATATATATATATAAAATAATTGTACACAGTCCACCCACATATATTATGTAAACACAGACTTTTATTTTGGATGCGATTAACTGCGATTAATCATTTGACAGCCCTAATATATATATATATATATATATGTTTTATATATATATATATATATACATATAATTATACACAGTGCACCCACATATATTATGTAAACACAAACTTTAAAATAATTTAAATATAAAATATAAACTGTAAAACAAACTCATTAATGTTTTGTTTTGGGAAAGTTTTTTTGAAATGTGCACACTAAAATCTGCCCTAATTGTTGCATATTGCAATCATTCATCCGTGTAATAACTTGCTCCACTTCTATAACAAATAACGTTCTGGCTTTTTCGACATTTGTCATTTAGAAAAACTTTTCACCATCCATCCAATCAATTGCACTTGCACTTCTCATCTGGTAAATTTAGGAAGACATTAAGAAAAACGGTTCGTTGCACGGTTTGATATTGATTTAACTTTCCTAAGTGAGGAAGTAAATATGTGAAATGCTTCACCGTCGGCCATTTATGTCTAATAAGCGTCATTTAAAGTGGCAGCGCTGATGGTTCCTGTAAGAGCGCTACGATGAAAGAGCGAAACCTTTGAAATTTGACCGTGACACAATCACAGGAAACGTATAATGACACCAGTAAGTAAAGGTTGAGGTGAATTAGACACTTGATCCCATTGTCTGGTGTGGTTTATAAATAAGCGTCAGTGTTAAAGACTTCTGAGCACCGGATATTACACACGTGTGAGTTCAGACGAAAGAGGAAGGAGGATAAACTCAACCTGCAGGATGAACGGACTGAACTTTATTAATAATGACACCGCTTGAAAAACTATTGGTTCTCTTTTTACTTTGTCAAATATTATGATTGCACAGCTTTCTAAGACTAGCCTGGTCCTACAGGACTCTCATACACATTTCATTTGTGCACAGTCTGGCCTGTGTACTTACATTTACGAGTCATTAAATCATGTTTAATTTGGACTTCTCTGTGCATGCTCTTTGAGGTGGTGACCATAGACCTCCATTATATGACTGACAGACAAGAACGGTTTGACCGAAAAATGTTAAAATTGAAAATACTGTGGAAACAAAGACATTTGGATGTCCTTGAAGTAAGCTGAAACATTGCAAAAATGAATGCTAATTTAATGCATCCTCAGTCATCGTCAACGGTTCAAACGGTTGCACTTACACACGAGCAGCACAAGGACACAATGATGAAGGACTCCAAGATTCCCGCCGTTCCCACGATCCATGTCATTCGCAGGAAGAGGATCACTCCCAGGATGTTCTGCAGGCAGGGCAGGTAGACGCCGATAAACGTGCCCATCTGTGGACTCTGGACAGGAAGAAAACACATCAAGAGAAAATGTACTATAAATGATTGTGCATGCATGCAATAATTCAGCAAAAAAATATTTTGGGACGTACAGTTAGAAAAAAAAAAACAGAAAATAAATTAAAATTAGAAATGTTGCATTGGGAACTAGCTGAAATAAAGAAAGTATTATAAGTAGAGATTGTATTTGTTATAATTTTAGCTTTAATGAATTAAATAACAATATTAAACTTAAATACTGATGCATTTTAGACCCAGAAATCAAAATACTGATCTGAAGAACCTATATTTTTAATCTCCAAATGACCATATTCAGCAAAAAAAAAAAATGGTTCTTGATAAAAAGATATTTCTCTGCTGACCCTAAAGTGCATCAAGAACCTGTTTGACCAAAAGAGGAATTTATATTGTTCACATTTTGCATCACATTTAATTCTGTGACAAACTAAAACGAGACAAACATCACACGCAATACGCAATGCAAACCAGATTTAGATCTCATCCATAAGTGCTGTGCATCTTAATGTGCATTTAATGTTTCACAGGAAGCTTTCAGCCATAAAAGAGGCATAATCCATGTTAAATGACCCAATGCTGAGATACTGTTTCCTCCCAAACCAGGCTTATGATGTGCTTCAATCTTGATACAAAAGAAATCATAACCAGCTTTTGCACGACCAAAAAATATCAAATGCGTATACTAATAAATGCATACCGCAGTGATGAACGCTCTCGACACTGTTCCCGCTGGAATCGTCAAATACAACTATATACGTAGAATCAAATAAAAACCCAAGTTGTTTCCTCCAAAATTTCGCTTCTTCACGAGAAAACTAGTTTCATGGAGCATCTGAAGCCAGTCGTCTCAGGACTAATAAGAGCCCGTTTCACCAATCACAGATGCCCAGAGACGAGGAGACTGGCTGGGGACTGTGGTTTTGTGGGTATTGCCTGGCTGGCCATTGCTTAAACATTTTTACTTACTCGCAGAAATAACCACGAGATCTTAATATGTTGATGCCCTCTGGGCTCGAAATGGGAAACAAAGAAAATAGTTGCATATGTGCATGTGTTAATAAATCCATGCATAAGACTAACCATAGATGTCATTATATTCTTTTCCAAGTGAATAAAAATGAGACTGAGACAGAAAACAGAATGTACTATGAATATGGCGTCTATTCAAACTAATATTGCCTTTCCTGACTGCTCATAAAAATAAATGTTTGAAAAGGGTTTTGTTTTTGTTTTTTTGCTGTGATGCCACACTTAAAAAAACAGTGTAGGATTTACTTTAATAAAACTATTTTTGCTCATAAATTGCTAGTAAAATTCACAAATCATAAGATTTTTGAAAAAAAAAATTGACCTTGAAATTGAACAAATAATAAGATGGGATTACATGGGAAATAATTACAAGGAATGACAAATTGAAATTTTAAATTAGAAAGACTTCTCGTTAAAAGAAAAAATCAGTGTTGGATTTATTTTAATAAAACTATTTTAACTCATAAATTGCTAGTAAATTTCACAAATAATAAGAATTTTGAAAAAAAAAGTTTTGGACTTGAAATTGAACTAATAATAAGATGGGATTACACGGGAAATAATTACAAGGAATGACAAATTGAATTTAATGTGAAATTTTAAAGTAGAAAGACTTCTCGTTAAAAGAAAAAAATCAGTGTTGGATTTATTTTAAAACTATTTTAGCTCAGAAATTGCTAGTAAATTTCACAAATAATAAGAGTTTTGGGGAAAAAAAAGAAGTTTTGAACTTGAAATTGAACAAATAATAAGATGGGATTACACAGGAAATAATTACAAGGAATGACAAATTGAATTTAATGTGAAATTTTAAAGTCGAAAGACTTCTCGTTAAAAGAAAAAAAAAATCATCCACAAAGAACCTTTCAGTGAACATTTCTTTCTCAGCGTGAAGAACGTTTAAAAATGGAAATAACTTTTTCCACTATAAAGAACCTTTTGTGCAATAGGAAGATTGTGTGGATGTTAAAGGTTCTTCACGGAACCATCGATACCAATAAAGAACCTTCATCACTCTCTATAAGAACAACGGAACGTCCAAGACATTCCAAACAATCTGACCTGTATTCATTTCCTGTCGTGTTTTCAACAAAGGCTGAAAGAATGTAAAGAATGTGTGTGTGATTTGTTTTAGATTACAGGACACAGACACAAAAGCTTTGCAGCTTTCATTCACGTCTGCAGATAAAATCAAATTATTTAAAGGAAATGCCCAAATACTTGTCTTTATTATGTTTCAGGTATTTGATAAAGTACATTACCTTGACTGTTTTCTTCTTGGCCCCTTCGTCCTCGTCGGCCTCCTCGTGCTCTCGGACGCCCTGCGTGAGGTTCGTGTAGTTGGCCAGTTTGCTGAGCAGCGACGACACCATGGGATTGCTGTCCATCTCCTCCTGAAAGGTTAAAGGTCACGCGTTTGATGCAAACCGCCGTATTGCAAACCGACTCGTTTCAAACCTCCACAACGGTAAAAATAAACGCAGTGACCAGAATCAAAGGACGTAATAACAGCTTTGTCCGTCCGAAATCATAAAAGTATACAAAAATAAACATCATGACCCATGAATTGTGATCATAAACATGAATGTGGAAAACAAGCTTGATGTCAAATATAGGCTTGAGAATAAACACAAAGTTTGTTCTGACTGAAGAGAATAATGTAAATGATCAAGAACATATCTGGGTCAAAATCAAAATAAGGGTTTCCAGATTTGGAATTATTATATTATTTACATTATGTACTTAACCGTATTCTGGACAAATGTGGACAAAATGGTTTTGATTTATTTTTTAAAAATACTTCCCTTTATCTGAGCGGTACAAGACTTGGCTACTTTTCCTAAGTTTGCCTCCTGAACACACACATTTTTTTGTCTCAATTCTACAATGTTAAGTGGGTGGAAAAAAACTCCTTAATCTTGTATTTGGGTCAAAAATGGGCACCCATAGAAATGAATGGGAAAAACTGTAATTTAGAGCATTCTAAAATAAGACAGCAAAGTCACTTCATCTTTAGGTTTTAGCTCTAAGAACTTATTGGAATGATATTTTAATGTAGTTAAAAAAAATTAAAAAAATAAAACTACATAGTAATTAATTTACATAGAAAATATGGTACTTTTTGAAGTAAATAAATTCAAAAATACCCCCAAAATTAAAAAAACCACCATAAATGGAAAGACAAAACTTTATCGAAGACAGTGATATAACGTACATAATAAATAAAAATTAGGATCACACCTGAGTCCTCTGTAAATAAATAAAGTGAATATGGTTTGAGGGCTACTTGTGCCACATTAAACATAAATGAGTAAATAAATAAATATAAAAAATATAAATCATGTCCCTGAAATAACTATTAATCTTATTTTTTTGTGTGTAATGTAAATGAAAGAACATGCAACAACGTTCAATCATATCGAAATGTGAACACCCCTGAAGTTTAAAGACAGTACCTCAAAAAGTGCCATGTTTTTCCCATCATACAGAGTTCCCTTATAATCATCTGTGTTATGGATGAACGGGCTGCTTTCCCTTGGGTTTCCATCACCTGTATTAGAAAGACAGACAGAACGACATGATTACTAAACGCTGTTTGCTTGCAGAGGTGTTTATGGCCTGTTATCTGTGGGTAGATTAGGAAAAACTCGACTTGACTTCCTATCCACTGCTGTGAGTCAGACATAATGATTCTGCTGGAAAAAGTAGAGCATGATGGCGATCGATGTACGCTTCACCAGTCAAACTGATGTTCAGAGCAGAGCCTGACATATGGCGACCCGTCATGAAGCGCTTAGAAAACCTGAAACGGATCGCTTAAAACATGAAATTACTTGGACGTCGCTCGCCACTGATCCGCCTGGGTTTGTGGTTATATATAGATGTTGAAATTGCAGTGATTTTAAATAAACATCTGGACTGGGATGGATTTATTTTCAGATTATATTGTTTTATTCACATCCTCAGACCTATCATTTAGGTCTAGAGAGACTGTTCCAAGAGTCTCTTAGCTTAAACTAAAGAATTTACACTCTGAAATATGGTAAACTTTACTAATAATTACAAAATTGAATTATACATGACAGATTAAGAAGAAATGGTTATAGGGTTCCATCAGGTGCTTAATATATATAGAGCCTATTAGACTTTCCCATCATTGGATATTTTTATGGATTTTTCGATTTTATTAAAATGCATTAATTAAACAGTGATAATTTAAAAGAGTAGTTCACTTTAAAAAAAAAAACTTTTGCTGATAATTTACTCACCCCCATGTCATCCAAGACGTCCATGTCTTTCTTTCTACAATCGTTTTTGATGAAAACATTCCAGGATTTTTCTCCATATAATGGACTTCAATGGGGTCCAAACGGTTCAAGGTCCAAATGAGAGTTTCAGTGCAGCTTCAAAGGGCTTTAAACGATTCCAGACGATGAATAAGGGTCTTATCAAGCGAAACGATCACTCATTAAAAAAATAAATAACAAAGTTTAAGTTTTATAAGCACAAATGCTCGCCTTGCTCTGTTCTGTGATGAGCGTTCGTGACTCTCCTGTTCGAACTCGTTCATCAAAATGAAAAAAAAAAATTTCGAGTCATGACTCGAAGGCTCCTAGATAAGACCCTTATTCATCGTCTGGTGTCGTTTAAAGCCCTTTGAAACTCTCATTTGGACCTTGAACCGTTTGGACCCCATTGAAGTCCATTATATGGAGAAAATCCTGGAATTTTTTCATCAAAAACCTTAATTTCTTTTCGACTGAAGAAAGAAAGACATGGACATCTTGGATGACATGGGGGTGAGTAAATTATCAGCAAAAGTTTTTTTGAAAGTGAACTACTCCTTTAAGGCATTCCACCTTAAATAGAACCTTTTGACATAAAGAGTTCTTTAACATTGAGTCGAGAACTGAAGGGTTCTATATAGAACCTTTACTTCTAAAGTGAAATAGTATTTTCCTGTTTTTAAAACAACATAAAAAATGTTTTGTTTTTTTTTTAATGTACAGCGCAGTGCTACATGATACTAAGTCAAATGTTTGAACTGTTTAACTTTGTAAACAACAAAGTCCAAGAGTATGTTTAATGGTAAACTAAAAAAAAAAAAAAAAAGCTTTTGTAAGCCTGCCAGAGACTGAAAAAGTGACCAGCTTGATGACAAAATCTGTGTATGATTATGCAATAATATGGATTGAAACAATAGTGCATTTGGAAACTGGTCTGAAACTAGTCCAGATTGTTTGAACACACATTTATGCGATAATGTTTGCGTCTAAAGTACTCAAGTTCTCAGCTCACACTGAATACACCTGAATAAGTGCATTCAAACTACACATTTGACAGTTTTACAGTACAAAACCAGAAAGTCTCGACTCTATCGCAGCTTTCATTGGCCAATGATCGCCCAAGAGGACGTTTGACTGACACGTGACGTTTAAAACATGAAACGTTTTGGCATTAAATGATGGTTTTATTCTACTGTTCATGTTCACATGGCATCATTGACTGCAGACACTTGATACAGTATGACAAATCTCACGAGACGTGATCCACTTTCATCAGAATGGCCTAGATTACAGATATGCTTATATCACTGCAGACGTCACAGGCCTTCATTCAACTGGTCAAAGCGGCGCAGAGTCCATTCATCCAGGGATGGAAACACATGGGGAGTGAGTGAGTGAGTGAGTGGGCAAAATGGAGAGCAGGAAGAAAACAATTAATAAAGCTTAAACCCGGGCTGAATACACAGCTATGATGGTACCAGCCAAATTTCAAGATCCTCAAGCTCATCCAATCAGCAGCGCCACACTGCATGTCCTTGGCTTAAGACGATGCCCTTTCCAGGCGAGTTTACAAACACTCGAATTCACGTGGAAATCAAAGATCAAATATAGCAATAATCTCCATTTGTGATGCCTGAGACTAAACTGGATGATCACAGCAATGATGATTGATCTTAATGAAAGTGATCTGTCTTTTTTAAATGACATTAAGTTTGAGGAATCATTCATCTCTGTGAGGAGACTGTGCTGTTACTTTAAGTCATCAGACACACAGTTTTCACCTGCCAAACCCTGAGGGACCGGAGACAATGCTGAGAAATAAAACCGAGAGGGAAAACACTGACGGACAAAAGCCACAAAAAAAAAAAAAAAAAAAAAAAAATTTAAAACAAAAATAAACTGACAAAGTTGAGAAAAAAAATTCAAAACTAAAATAAAATATTAAAATAAAATGTAATGGAAAGAATAATAAAACCGAAGAAAACAAAATAAGATAAAATAAAAATAATTAAATACAATCAAATAAAATAATATTATAAAAACCTGGGGGGATCTGAGACATATTTTAAACATAATTGACGGAAAAAAATATTTAAACCGAAAATAAGATAATATGAACAATAATATAATATTTTTTTTATTAATAATAAAATAAAATAAAAACAGAATAAATAAATAATAGCACAGAATAAAAGAGGATAATATATATATATATATATATTATCCTCTTTTATTCTGTGCTATTATTTATTATTGTGCTATTATTATTATTATTATTTTGTATATATATATAACTATATATATATATATGTATATATATTTTTATATATATATATATATAACCAACTAAAATTCACAAAATAATAATAATAATAATAAATTAAATAAATAAAACAAAATAAAAAATAAATGAAATAAAAATAAAATAACCACTTATAGTAACAGCTCGTAATCACCCAATGCAGGTGTTTATTACTGTATTTAACAAAAGAAAAGACAACCCCTCCACCTGAACATCACCACATCACCACGGACCAGTGGACCTGAGAGATATCTCTCAATATAGAAACAAGCCTCATTTAAAGGACTTCTATTTGCTTTCCAGAAACATAAAAGTTGGAGTTTGCAAGAAGAACAACTACGAACTTTCTTTCCAACCTTTCACAACAGATGCACAAAGTTGTTGCAAGAAAGGTTGAAATGAAGATGTCAGGTAGGTACTGTGAATCACAGTCTCTATGGTCATAAACGGCCACAAACTCTATTTATATCAGCTAAGCTCTCTCTTGTTCTGATCTCTAAGCGGCCTACGGTCTATGTTTTACACCGGCTGACAGTGCAAGAGACCGAGGCAGAAAGAGTCACACAATCCCTTTATCCAACACGGATGTCAAGCAATTAGAAGCCCCGAAGTCTGGCGAAGGAAATAAGCCCATGTCGACGTCTAGAACAGATGATAGAGATGCTCTGGTCAACATAAATGCCAAAATATCATTCATGTAGCCAAAGACAACACTGATCTCAGACTTGAAAGTCAAAGTTGAGAAGAGATGTTTGCTCTTTACAACAGTAAAACACCAACCTATCTGATCTAGAAAGGTATTAAACCTATTCTGGTCATATTCATAACATTAATATCCAAAGTATCTTGCCTAAGAAGATCCAGAAAGTAAACTAAACTCACTTTGAGAGACAATTTCAGTTAGTTTTAGAGGAGATGTTCTGGTAATATTCTGATTGGTAGCATTAAAACACCAAAATTTCTCTGCTTTACGTGTAAGAATCGACACTAGATTAATGCAACTACCGTAGTCACACAAATGCAACTTGAATTTGGTTTAGAACAAGTTTGGCTGACAACATTAAAACAGCAAAATATCTCATTCTAGATGATCGACAAGTTTCAAAACTGCAATTTCATCTCCATTTCCATTGAAAATTAAGACTAGTTCAATGAAAGTAGTAACAAATGTCACCTAAAATCAGTTTAGAAAAGGTTATATCCTCGATGACAACATTAAAAAGTGCAAAATCATGTTCTAGCTCCGTCACAGCAATTATAATGTGCAACTGTAAGACTAACTCAATGCATTTAATCACAAATGTCATTTAATATCAGTTTAGAAAAGATTATATTCTGTTTGATCTCATTATAGCTAATTGTGAAGTTCCAGAGCTGCAATTTCACGTCTAATAAATCTGTAAGACCTAAACCTACAACATGCACTCCTTGTGTTTTTGCCTCTTTAAGTAGAATAGCTTGTTATTTTCCTCATTTGAGAATCATCTGCGAAAAGAATAAATCCAAATGTCCCGTAAAGACTAAAGTCAGTTCTGGTTGACAGCTTTAAAAAGGCAAAATATCTCATTCTAGTTGATTGTGACGTTCAGAAACAACAACCAATCACATCATATCCTTCAAAATGATGAATCACAGTAATCCTCATTTTAAAGTCACATTGGATAAAAGGTTGACAACACTAAAATGACACAATATCGAATTCTAGATGACTGTGAAGGTCCAGAACATCAACTTCAAATGAAGACCAGGGTATATTCTATGGTTGATGACATTAAAACAACTAAATATCGCCAACCCAAGCTGTTCAACAGAACTAAAAACTCGCCAAAACCTTCAAAAAGTCACTTTATACAAACTATGCTGGATTTATATTAGCATTGAAACTCTAACAACCCAATTCTAGTTACCCGTAACTTTTTTAAAATGTAGTTTACATGTGTCGGGCAACATCCACGGGCATCACGGGCACCAGAGAGCGAGAGTCCAGGGCGTGAGCGTCACTTACCCCGCGGGCAGGAGCTGGAGCCCGGGTCCATGCTGACGGAGAGAGAGAGAGAGGGTCTCCGGTGTCCCCTGAAGCCTGAGGACGCTGGGACGACACTCAACTATAGTGCGCTCGGATGATCAGCGCCAATATAACACACACACATCAGTCCCTGAGCGCTTGATCCCTGATCTAAACCACTCACCCAGACACGGGGGAGGAGCGAGAGACAGAGAGAGAGAGAGAGGGAGGGATAAAGAGATATAAAGGTAGGAAAGTGATTGATGGAGGCAGTACAGAGAGAGAGAGAGAGAGAGAGAGAGAGATGGCATTCCAACACACTAAAGCTACGTCAGCTGAGTCAGTGTGACTGTAAACGCATGTGAAAAATCATTTCTAAACAATTTCATTTTCTAAAAGGCATATTTGATACAACAGAGCGAGAAAAATGATACGCATCGGTCCTGTGTTGGGGATGCCACTTGATATCCACAATTGTTTATCAGTCTAAAGAAACAAAAATGTCCCTAAAAAGATAAATAAATAAAAATTAAATAAATAAATAATAATAATAATTAGTTATATATTACATTAAATAATTAAATTAATTCAAATATTTATTTATTTAGTAATGAAAATTGTTGATGCATAGCAAGCCCATCATATTTTATTTAAATCAATATTAAGGAATGTATAATACAGTTTTAAAGTTTTTTTATTATTAATCATCTTTTGCCTTATACACTTTTTAAATGGTAATAATATATGCATATTCATATTATATTTAGCAAATGATGTGTACATATATATATATATATATATATATATATATATATATATATATATATATATATATAAATTAGGGCTGTCAAAATGATTAATCGCGATTAATCGCATCCAAAATAAAAGTTTGTGTTTACATAATATATGTGGGTGCACTGTGTATAATTATTTTATATATATATAAACACACATGCTTGCATATATTTAAGAAATATTTTCATGTATATTCTGTATATGGATTTATATATAATTTATATTATATATAAATATAAATATTTTATATATAAATAATATTTTTTTTCTTAAATATAAATGCATGTGTGTGTATTTATATATATAAAATAATTATACACAGTGCACCCACATATATTATGTAAACACAAACTTTTATTTTGGATGCGATTAATCGCGATTAATCGTTTTGACAGCCATAATAAAAATACACAGTATGGACAGTATGTACCAATATGTACCATAAATAAAATATAAAAATATATATTTATAATTAATCAAATCAAACATAAATTAAAACATAATATTTTCATGAAAATTGGAGTCTATAATATTGCATTATTATTATTATTATTATTTTGAAGCACTGAAGCGGTCGAGGTGGTTTTAACAGTGACTACAGTCACACACCGCACAGCCTCACACACACACACACACTACTGCTTTATTGCAGGAACTGACGTAACGACTCACACATGAATTGCTGGTCGTCTAGTGACTCTTCATCAGCATGTGAACTGGGCAGTAATCACTTAACCAGATTAACCAAATCCTGTCCTTTAATAAAGCGTAGCGGACCTGAAGCAGAGAGGCCCACGCATGACAGAAACTACTCATTTACAACACTGACCTGAACACAGGCCTAAACATGACGGAGCGCAAGCATTAACCCCCGCTTTACATCCCAAAAATGACAAACACAAGTGAAATCTTCACAATGTGCAAATAAACAGTTAACATCTGCTGTTAGCGGACCCGCAGCTCTCGTGTGCTGTAAGCCATTAAAGCTTCAGGTAAAGGCAGCGCTGCTGACGTAACAGAGCATACTGGGATAGCGAGGGGAGGAGGGCTGTCCTGGGCCAGTTCAGCAATCACTGATACACACGACCAGTTCAACTTCTCACACACCCCCCGGTGACTCCAGCTTTATGAGTGTGAATCAGGCTTTGAAATCACAACAGGACATCAGATCAAAACTACATCAGAATGGAAATAAATCGCATCAAACCGGGATTTAAAACATGTGTGATTAGGTTTTTGATCAAAGATTATCCACATGATCACCAAAACTGACAACAAAAGAGAATAATAATAGGGGTCATAATAATAATAATAATAATAATTATTATTATTATTATTAACAAAATAATACTAGTAAAACTAATTAAAACTATATTTTAATAATATTTTAACAATAATAATCAAAATAATAATAATAACAACAATATTATATAATTGTAATGTTCCTATTAGAATTAATTATTCTGTTTTAATTATTCTGATTTCTTTTGATTATTTTAATTTCTTCAATGTAAAGCACTTTGAATTGCCACTATGTATGAAATGTGCTATATAAATAAACTTGCCTTGCCTTAAAAATAACAATAGTAGTGCATTTATAATAATAATAATAATATTAACATAATAATAATAATAATAATAATAATATAATAATAATATAAATAATAATAACAATAATATTATATAATTTTAATATTATTATTAATATTAAACCAACAATAATTTTTACAATTTAGTAACTTTTATTAATAACAATAAAATATTTTTTTGTATTACTACTACTTCTATATACTAATAAATAGGGCTGTCAAACGATTAATCGCGATTAATCGCATCCAAAATAAAAGTTTGTTTTTACATAATATATGTGGGTGCACACAAATGCATGTACATTTAAGAAAAAAATTATTTATATATAAAATATTTGTATTTGCATATCATATAAATTATATATAAATCTATATACAGAATATACATGAAAATATTTCTTAAATATATACAAGCATGTGTGTGTATTTATATTTATAAATTAATATACACAGTGCACCCACGTATATTATGTAAACACAAACTTTTATTTTGGATGCAATTAATCACGATTAATCGTTTGACAGCCCTACTTATAAATAATAATAATAATAATAATAATAATAATTGTAGAATATGACCCGTTCAGAGACAGATTTAAAGCTTGCGATTCTCTTATAATACCCAGGCAAACACGAGCTGTAGTCTGAAGCTCAATCCTGCGGTTTCCAGTTCTGTCTAACAGGCATTATTTCTGTCTGTCACACACTCTTCATATCACTCACTTCCTCTGACCCTGCAGAACACACACAACTGGGACATGAGGATGTTATTTCACACAACACTGTCCATTATAAGAACAGAAATCACACATCAGCCTATAATGACTTCAGCGAATCATCAAATCCGTACAGATGAAGCTCACAACAACAGTATGCATTTTAATGTGTTGCTATTTTGAACCTTTCTATTGCTTTTCCATCTATTGAGTCAGACATCTCGTCTCATTTTGTAAATGTTGGAGAACCGTATTACTCTACAGAAAATCTAATAAATAAAAAATAAGTATTTTTTTAATATGCGCCGTGTTTCTCCAGCAGAGGGAGACAGTAAACACTGAGGAATGATGGATGTGTGTTACCTGAACATGACTATCACTGTAGTGTGTAGTATGTACAGTATGCAGATTGTCTGTTTGCATTGAGCTTAGCTTCCCTTTCCAGTGTAATAATGAACCAGTGATTTCTTTTTATTGACTCGCTGGAAAAAGAGTCGAATATTTGATTAAAAATGCAAAACACCATTTAAATTAAGCATATAACATGTTGAATTATTTTCTATGAGGTTATTTAATTCTATGTTGTTATAACTGTAAAAATAATTTGCTGTAAAATTTATAGTAACTTACTGGCAACGATTAGCCAGTAAGTTACTGTGAATACTCTTTACAGTAAGGGTACTGTACTTCCATTTACAGTATTTTATGTTTATAAAATAAAATATAAAATAATTAAATACAGTACTTTAGTGGCTGTATTGTGATTTTTTACAGTAATACTTCTTGGACTACTGTGATTTTTAAGGTCTTACTGTAAACTTTACAATATTCTACTGTAAAAATCTTTTACAGTATTGTTACTGTGACATCTACAGTAAATAACTGTAGATTTCACAGGCATTTTTTACAGTGTATGTCTGGAAAATAACTTTTAATCTCACTGTACATGTGTAGTGACAATAAAAGGGCATTTCATTTGTACATGTCAACTTCTACTAGAGTTTTACAGTCCGTCTGTTAATCACGACTGTTAATTGAGTTTGTAATCAGTTCAGTTTCAGTTCATTATCCCCTAAGGGAATCTTGTCTTGCAGCCAGGAAAACATCCACGTCACACAACAGGTAAACACCACACACACACACACCAATAAACAACACAAACTACTAATTAAAAAAACTACACTATTACTCATCTAACTCCTAGATTTATGCAAATTTAGCAGCCGAATTGCACTTGGTATCTAATTGGTATATAATGGACTCCTCAGCAGCAGATGTTCTCTCGTGTGCGTCAGCCGGAGCTGTTAAAGTGGAGGAGCGATTACATCTTGATGCAATGGCAGCAGTGAATCACACAGCGGGGAATAACAAGCGCTGATTAAACCCACGTTTATAAGGAGAGCGGCTACTGGAGGAGACGAACGACTAACAAACACAACGTGTTCCCTAAACTCGCTGTTTTCAGAGTCCAGAGTCTGTTAACATCACACGCATCACGGATTCCCCCGACCAAAATCTCTCTCTGCACGACTGGATATTGAAGATTATATTACAGACGTGACACAGCAGGACTAAGTGGCGTTTTGCATGAAGGTCTGTGCTCAAAAACACACTTTAGAGGAACCTGTTATGATTATTTTCAAATGCTTTTCATGCAAAGCACATGACTGGTTTGTGCTGCCAGATTTTGAACAAGAACAAACTCGTAATAAACAGAAATAAATCCAAAGGCTTTATATTGAAAACAAGACAGTGTTGATTTATGTACAGTTAGATGTTTATGGAAGCTTGTTTCCGCCACTGAATAAAAAAATAAAATAAATAATTGTGACTTTTTATCTCACAATTTTGACTTTTTTTCTCACAATTGCGAGATAAAAAGTCAGAAATGCATGATAAAAAGTCGCAATTGTGAGTTATAAAGTCAGAATTGGGTGATATAAAGTCAGAATTGCAACTTTTTATCTCGCAATTCTGACTTTATAACACATAATTGCGAGTTTATATGTCGAAATTCTGACATCTTTTCTCAGAATTGTGAAACTCGCAATTGCGACTTATCAGGCCAATTCTAAGGGGAAAAAAAACTAGTATAAATCTCACAATTCTGACATTATATCTCACATTTCTGACTTTATATCACGCAATTACGACTATATCTCGCAATTCTGACTTAATAACTCGCAATTCTGACATTATAACTCGCAATTCTGACTTTATAACTCGCAATTCTGACATTATAACTCGCAATTCTGACTTTACAACTCGCAATTCTGACTTTATATCTCGCACTTGCGACTTTATATCACGCAATTCTGACTTTATATCTCACAATTCTGACTTTATATCACGCAATTCTGACTTTATATCTCACAATTCTGACTTTATATCACGCAATTCTGACTTTATATCTCACAATTCTGACTTTATATCTCCCAATTCTGAGAAATAATGTCAGAATTGCGAGAAGTAAACTCGCAATTGTGAGAAAAAAAGTCAGAATTGTGAGATAAGAAGTCGCAATTACCTTTTATATTTTTCATTCTATGGCGGAAACAAGCTTCCACAGATATTTGCATTGAAAAACAGGGCAAAAATAAAAAAGTAAAACATCACCATAAAAGTATCATAATGTAATCCATATGACTCTAGGGCTATATTTCTATAGCTTTATGTAGGAAAAACAGGCTGAAATTCATACTTTAAAACAGAGTTTTTATCATTAAAATGGCATTTCAAATTGAAAGCAGAGTTTTTCCATGAATAACCTCAGTTTTGGTCTGTTCCTCATATAAACCCGTCGAACGGCTTCTAAAGAAAACTTCTACTTTCGTGATCCACAAAAAAATAACAGCATATGAGATTGAAATGACATGTGGGTGATTAAATAATGTGTGAATTTCCACTTTTGTGTGAACTATCTCTTTAAGTGATGCGACAGATGTGCAAGGAGGAACAATGTGGAATAATTATGAACTTCAAAACGAGTGGAGAAGTGAAACGCACAAAAGCCCATTATAACCCAAAATAAATGCAAATGCTTTATATTAAAAACAAGACCAAAATATCGGAACTTTATTAACTCCATAAACTGGATCACTTCATGTGCCAAGCTCAAACAACAAGCCCAAAAACGCTTCTAATGTGAGCTTGGCTCAGTAAGTGATCCAGTTTATGGAGTTAATAAAGTAGGCAGGTGTGGATCGAGATATTTTTGTCCTGTTTTCAATATAAGCGGCAACATGTCAAGAGTGTGCTCTGCGAGAAACAAAACAGCCTCTGTCGACAGTGGTTTAGGTAAAATGTCCATGATCTGACCAATATAAGAGCCAATGTAATAATCTAGGCCTATAAAACATTACAAATCTCACCAGGCGACAGGACATTCAGAGTGTCCTAATATTGTTATCTGCTTTAAACACTCATAACTTTAAGGTTACTTCAGGCCGTTGGCTTCTTAGGGAGCCGTCAACCTGTTAAAGAGAAGGGCTTTGGCCATTGCTTTCTCAGTTTTTCAGGCTTTACAAATGAACGAGCTGTTCTCCAGAGGAACTCGAGGTGGGAAAGGGAAAGGATGTCGAGCCGGCAGGTCAGCGCTCAATGTGTCACACATACACACACACGGTCTTATCGGCCGCCGCACATGTGAGCAGAACTCGCCTGCAGGAAACAGGAAGTACAAGGTTCTGAATGACAACACACCAGCGAGAAATGTGCTCAGCAATCCTCATCCAAACACCATCTCCTGCTGGCGTTCGCATTTCATTCAGAATGCATCAGGATACTTCAGGATTTAGCGTTAAGCTTTGTATTAGTGGGAAACCTGTAGTATTTTCGAATTAGCATGCTTTCCACACTCATATCCCCCTGAGACGAGAGATTTATGTTTAAAAGTTGTTATAGTGTCATTTATATATTTAAGTGAGTAATAATAATTAACTACAGGGTTATGGTTATGATTCGGGTGTGGTTTAAAAGAGTCCGGGACCACAAAAGAGTCACTAGATCAATTTTTTGAAAGCTGAATAAATAAGCGTTTTCATTGGTTTGTATAAAACAATATTTGGCCGAGATATGAGTATTAGAAAATCTGGAATCTGAGGGTGCAAAAAAATCTTAACACTGAAAAAATCTCACCTAAACTATCAAGAAATGTCAAAATATGTACATATTTTCACTCTAAAAGTTAAAAGTTGTTTAACTGCTGTGCTCCGGTGGGCGTGGCCTCCTAGGGCAGCGAAGGAAGTGCATTCTGGGAGTTGTTGTCTTTCAACCACATAAGCCAAAAAGACTTTTTCTAGCTTTTCTCATTCTAGAAAGCCCCAAATTCAAAAATAATTTCATATTTTCTTCTACATAAATGACCCATTCTGAATAAACATTCATTTTTCCAGAGGTAAAGTATCTCTCTCATTATTTACTTCCCTTCATGTCATTCCAAACCCATATATTGTTATTTTTTCCAGTGAAACACAATCTTTACACTTCTTCTCACCAATAAAATCTTCTTATTAAGCATTTTTTTTCTTGTCTAACATATTTAAACATTCTCAAAGCAAGATCCATTTACAAGAGCAGCAAAATCACAGTCTTATTTTCTGTAAAATGTATAAAAATGTGCTTAAAAAACAAGAAATACTGCTAATGGGGCCAGAAAAATAATCTTGTTTTTGCTTTGCTTTTTTTTTCCACAATTGCCAGATTTTTTTTCTCGCTTTAAGCATAAGCTTAATTTTGAGTCAAGTAAAAGTATTTTCATTTTTTCAAAAAGTCAAATAGGGCACAATGTGCTTTGCTATACAAAGGAATTTTTGCATGAGTGAAAATTGGATTAGGCATTGCATTGAATTTTTTTAAGGTTAAAAGAATTTTTCGTCAACTTAACTTGACATTAAATTCTCCTTTTGTGATCCACAAAAAATACCTGCATATGAGATTGTAATGACACGGGTAAATAAATGTGAGAATTCCCACTTTTGTGTGAACAATCTCAATGGGGAAAAAACAATGGGGAATTATTATGAAATCCAAAACACAGCGAGCGCTGGTTTATCTGATGTATGGCGTCTGGTTCTCACGAGCACACGCATCTGAGGGCGGTGGTGTGTGTGAAGAGGGTGTTGGTGTGAAAGCTGACACACAAACACACAAGAGGGTTTCTACATTCACCACATCTGGATGGTGTTACAGTCGTCATGGGTAGCAATGTTGGAAAAGAAAAATTCCTAAACATATCCTAGAAGGACGAGAAGTCCTTGCTGATATCGAGAAAAAGGTCTGAGCAAGACAAGAGGTCACGTATAAGACACTAACCGAAACAAACAGCCGTGAATGTGCAGGAATATCCATCAAATAAAGCTGAATACCAGGCCTTCTTTAGATTTATAACACTGCCTGAGTGTTGTAACACTGAGTGTGTCAACTGATCATTTATAACTTCTAAACTGAGGTAGATTTGCATGGAAATCAATGGTAAGGACTGCGCTACTTTATTTGCATGTAAAATACATGGAATATTATAAATATATAGAGCATTACAGTCAAGATGAGGAAGTTTTAGGCACAATGTGGAACTTAATTGTTCACACAAAGCTCGTCCAATCACAATTTAGAGTATGTACAACAGGTTTTAGCATAGACCATCGTCTAAGCTTTATTAGCAATGTTGTTCTTCAGTTTTTCTGCTATATTAAATCTAAATCTGACACAATCTCTTCAAAGAAGCAAGAATTCAGAGCACACCCAGTTTGACTTCTTTCTCTTCCGAGTGTCCGTGGTTTCGTAACCCATCGTTGACACAGAAAGACGAAGCCTCCCTCAGTCATTACACACACTGTGCATGAGAACTAACCTTTAAAAATGAGTTCATCTAACCATCAACAACTTCATTATTTCACATGCATACCTCTAAAATCCTCCCTGTGCATTAAACAAACACTGCCTACTGTACTCGGACACAAAAAAAATCATTGCATTTCTACGGCATCTAAAACGTTAGTTGTGCAGAAGTCATGCAATAAAGGGTGGAATCATGAATCACTGCCTGATATCATCAAAAATTATATTTCAGGACCCACTAACAACGGTTATCATAGGCACGGTGCTGTTTAAATACACACTAGGACGTGCATGATTTTAATAATCGTCTTGCTTGGCGCTGTTGAAATCAGCAAAAACACTACAAGCCAAATGTGAAGCCAAATCCACTAAACCTGTTTTTCTGTGGATATCAGTTTCATAAATCATCACACATGAGTGCTTGCAACTCTGAGAGGCGTTTAATAAAACTCTAGACAGGTCGCCTCCTGTCACTTGCCACTATATTTTTAAAACAATAATATCTTAGAAAAGACCTTAAATAATATTGACAAACTATATATCATTTGAAAGCTTACAATCTCTAGTTTCCATATTTGGTGATTTCAAAATATATTACACAGGAGCCATAATTTATCAATATGCAACAAGAATATTTTCAAACTCATAAGGCGTGTTCAGACCTTTATTTTTAAAATAGCAGTAAACATGAAAAATCATGAAAAAATGGTGGATACCTCAGTTTGTTTTCATGCCAAAAGTTCAAAAGATAGAATCCATTTTATTATTTTGGAAAAAAAGGTCTGAAAAGTTTGAAATATTAAGAAAAAAATAATAAATTCGCCATTTGTGACGTGGCAGCTAGCTATGACTTGCATGCGTGTTCTTTGTATGTTTCTTAGAGGTTGAATTCATATCAAAATCTGCCAAACTTCCCATACTACTTCTGAATAGGATCTCTACTTCAGAAATTGTATGAAAATTGTGTAAATAGTGGTTAATATCACTCAAAACACGAATGGAAATGCAGGCGCCCTTATGTGGGCAGTAATGGAGTCTGATTGTGCCCTAGTGGAAGCGTTCGGTACTGCGCCCAAACAAAATCTCACTGAAAGCTCATTTTTTTGAGATATCAACCTAAAATTTGAAACACAACTTGTTCATATTTTTGGCTTTGATTTTTTTTTGCCGTTTTAGAGTAGCCCAGGTTTTGAAAATATATATTTTATGTAAAATATGAATAATTAATATTTTTACCTTGTACATTTCCATAAACTAAAACTTCTATAACTTTTTTTCACTTTCACTTTCTTAATTTATTTCACTTCTACAAAAATGTCTTCTTTAAAACAAGACCAATGTCTATATTTCAAAGCATTTTTGAATTACAACCATTTAAGTTCGAAATGTGCATTTTCATGTCTATTCAAAAAAGGGGGAGTGACAGTTAAGAGGTTAACCCCAAAACACAAGTTCATATAACTGTGTTTATTCTAATGCTTTGAGAAGATAAAGTACACGCTGAGAGGGTTTACAGTTCCTCTGTTATTCAATTTCAGGTTGCCTTTTCCATGGGTGGAGATGTGGGATAATTGGATACAGATGTGCTGTATGCTAGCAATATGTAATCAAGCAGAAACGCAAGGAGTGAGAGCGTCTTTATCTCTGACGAGGACTGGCAACTCTATACGGACACTGTGTCCTTCATCTAGTCCAAAAAGAAATAAAGACAAAGACCAGCTCCAGATATTACGGTGAGTGAGAAGGGTGGAGTCTTAACTCCCACCGGCGGGAACCAACAGCGAGCGAGCAACATGACAAATCAATAGCGCTGACTGGAATCTGAGTCGGTGTTCATCTCACAGGAGAGACGGGGAAGAAAAACAGCCGTTGCACAACACAGAAAACTGCCCGCTTACATAACCCTTAATATGCATTCAGTTTCTCTACTGAGCATGGAAAATTTGGGCCGTAATTGTAGGACAGAGTAGCAAATAGCAGGAGGAGAGCCATCGGCTGGTGCACGACACGCAACAACAGTTCGTTTCTGTAGAGATTCAATAGAGATGAACTCAGTGACCTGTGCTCTTTACAGGGTCCAGTTTAGAACCGGAAAGAATAATGTCTTTGTTTTCAGACAATATTCAATATACATCTCAATTATTAGGTTTTGCTCTAAAATGACTTATTTTCCAAACATCATTTCAAAATACTGTAAAATAATCCATGCATCTTTTCAATCAGGGTATCTGCACATTTTTAAAAGCTAATTTAATGACTTTTTAAGTCCTCTAAAAGGCTAGACTTTACCACAACAAAAAAAGGAAAATATTCAGCACGACACGACAGTATTAATTTTGGCAGCCATTTTTGTTTTAGTCTTCAGATGAAAATGCTTATTGGTCTTAGTCTTATTTGAGTAATTTTGTCTTTCATAGTTTTAGTCTAGTTTTAGTTGACAAAGTCATTGCATTTTTTAGTCAACTTTTAGTCATTACTTTAAAATTTAAGGTCCGTACGAGAAATTATCGTAAATTTCAGATTTTAAGACATTTTCAGACTTTAAAAAGTGAAAATTTTATTTAAGACACTTTTTAAGGACCCATGGGGACCCTGTTCAATATGTTTTCACTAAATTTATTTAATAATTTTCATTTCGCAGCAATTTAATAATGCATATAAATAAAACGTTTAACTAGCTTGTTTATGTGAAAACATTTGAAGTCACAGCAAACATTTCTGAACGAATCGAATCACTGATTCAGACTTGATTCACTGAAATTGATTCACGTTAATGAATCAAACATACTAATTCGATCACCATTTGTGCCGCTTTAAATATGAAACGCTATTATAAACTTTTCTTGCTTAATGCCTCCAAAAGACAAAACAATAGTCTTTCAGAAAATATAAAAGTGCATTAAAATATTGAAATATTCATGATGATGCTGCATCTGTTATTGCCTGCCAAATCTCATTGAATTTATCATGAATATTCATGAAATGCTACTAACATTTCTGATTGCAAAAAGATTGCAAAAGTTGTCTGATGATTCATTATATGAAGAGTTCAGATGCAAAAGCCTCTAAATGCCATTTGAAATTTTCTTCTAAAATGACCATTTTTATCAAACTTGTATATTTAAGTTCAGTAATTTCACTTAAATTGCAACGAAGATTACCTATTAATTGTCATTTAAGTGAAATTACTGAGCTTAAATATACAAGCTTGATAAAAATGATCATTTAAGAAGAAAATTTCAAATGGCATTTAGAGGCTTTTGCATCTGAACTCTTCATATATTGCCGGCTTAATTCACAGTGAATTTTTCATGCATATCCAATACACCCCCTGCTTTAGTTGGCTCAGGAAACATGCTGTTAAACTATGCAGTGAATGTAGAAATAAGTCCTGACTCCATCCAGTACTTCTAGTGATAAAGTGCACTAATAGAATAAATGAAAAGATGCAAGAAACAGTTTGAAACAACAATCACGTGAGCTAGTGTTCAGCACATGCTCCTCTCACCCATGTGAAAAGAGGAAAGAGAGAAGGCGTGTTCGCTCAGCGCGGAGAGAGAGAGAGAGAAAGACAAACAAACTCCGGACAGTGAACCTGAAGCGTTACACGAGCTCCAGCTGGGCTGTTTGGACTCACACACCGCGTCTAAAACTCCCAGCCTCACCTACGGTTTCTTCATCCTCCTCCTTCAGGACGCTGTTGTCATCCGAGTCGCCCTGAGCGGGCTTTCTGCCATCCTCCACGGGGACCACGGTGAAGTTGGTGGGCATTTTCTCAGCATGTGTAGACGTCTGTCTTGCTCCTTATCTGTGTGTCTCACACACGCTGACTCTCCTCCTCTGCGCTGGCTTGAGTTGTGGTTCGAAGTTCCCAGTTGTGCTCCTATCTCTTTGACACCGGCTCGATCATGTGACCAGCCTTCGCCCATATAAGGAGTCATGGAAGCTCCGCCCAGTGGGCCGTCCTCTCCGCACATGAGCTTCATCTGCTCTCCTCGACTGTGGCAGAACCTCCACAGACACAACAAGACACCAGATAAAGGAAGATATTGATCCTGTTCAGCAGGGTTATTATCGGCAAGTAAAACTATAACCAACTATAAAACAACACATTTCCATAACTTGAATTAAAATAAACAATAAATGAAATAAAAGTAGTTGCAGAGTAGTTAAATCGGTACTCAATAACACAATAGTTTCTTCTGCCACATGTAAATACCACTGTATCGCCCAGAGGTACAAATAAAATAAAACAAATTAAAATAAAATAAAATTAAATAAAATTAAATAAAATTAAATTAAATTAAATTGAATTAAATTAAGATGATTTGCTTGTTGTGCTCCTTTGGATAAAAGTGTCTGCTAAATGAATAAATGTAAAATATATATATATATATATATATATATATATATATATATATATATATATATATATATAAAAGCTTATTTAATAGTTAGTTCCCAAAGCAACATTATGAATACATTATTCAGGATTCAGATGAATATAAAAGTTCATAGAACAGCATTTATTTGAAATTAAATTACTGCCACCTTTGATGAATTTAATGTGTTCTTAATGAATAAAAGTATTAATTTCTTACTGACCCCAAACTTTTGAACAGTAATCCACATCAGTTTCTTCTCCCACATGTAAATACCATTGTATCGCCCAGCGGTAATAAAATAAAATAAAATAAAATAAAATAAAATAAAATAAAATAAAATAAAATAAAATAAAAGATGATTTGCTTGTTGTGCTCCTTTGGATAAGAGAGTCTGCTAAATGAATAAATGTTAAATATATATATATAAAAAAGCTTATTTAATAATTAGTTCCCAAAGCAACATTATGAATACATTATTCAGGATTCTTAGATGAATATAAAAGTTCATAGAACAGCATTTATGAAATTAAATTACTGTCACATTTGATGAATTTAATGTGTTCTTAATAAATAAAAGTATTAATTTCTTACTGACCCCAAACTTTTGAACAGTAATCCACATCAGTTTCTTCTGCCACATGTAAATACCATTGTATCGCCCAGTGGTACAAATAAAATAAAATAAAATAAAATAAAATAAAATAAAATAAAATAAAATAAAATAAAATAAAATAAAATAAAATAAAATAAAATAAAAATTTTCTTGTTGTGCTCCTGGATAAAAGAATCTGCTAAATGAATAAATGTAAAATAAATAAACAAAAAAAGCTTATTTAATAGTTAGTTCCCAAAGCAACGTTATGAATTATGTTCAGGATTCAGATGAATATAAAAGTTAGTAGAACAGCATTTATTTGAAATTAAATTACTGCCACGTTTGATGAATTTAATGTGTTCTTAATGAACAAAAGATTGAATTTCTTACTGAACTGTACTATACGTCACATTACAGCTGTGAAACAGGTTGCAAACCCATTAGTGGCCAAAAAGATTAACCGTGTTTGCAAACAACTACAAGACTAGTAAATCTACACGTCATCCCGGGATTTAAGAAATCATTTTAACATCAAAGCAGCGATTCAAGGCGTTTTCCTGTGTGCATGCATGTGTAAACGCACTCGCACATGTGCACAATGCAAACACAAGTGCAGGAATACAGCGGCCTGTCATTAAAGCAGACAAACAGCATAGCGGACATGTATTTAAGGAGCGCTTATTCCTCACGATAAATATGTGGAATGATGGGATCTTTTGGCTGCAATACTGTAGTTGTCGTGCTTCACACATCATGACCTTTGACACGCAGTTTAGTTCAGTATGAAGACATGTCTGCACTGGCTGCGTGGAAACTTCTAGATTCACATCTAACAGAGTTTTACATTTTGAAACATTTAGAAAAGAAAATGAGAAGTGTGTGGCACAGAAGAAAATCTACCAAACCTAAAAGAGGAATAAAGGTTTGCAAAAACAACTCATAATTTTGCAGATTGCTTTTGTCGCAGTTGCTGATGTGAAATGTTTTGGGCAAGACGGTTTGTGGAATCAGGAAGACCTGCAGCATTATTAAATGCTGAACACTTGTGAAAAAGAAGTACATGTCGGCATTCATTTAAAATGAGTAGTTATCAGGGAAATAATGTACTTCTTTAAAAGTTGAAACTAATGTTTTCTGATTTTCAATTAAAGTAAAATATATTACGGTTTAAATGTATATTAAACGCAATTAGTTCAACTTAGGGTGTTTAAGTGATCTACTCTATCTTTAAGTGATATCTTTAAATGAAATTTGATTTCATAATCACTTCTATTGTCTTTGAAATATGGCTACTGTCTGATGTACTGACAAACATTTGTGGTAAACTGAAATAAACTGAAACAATTGGTTTAAATTTATATTTCGTAATATATATATCATTATGGATCTGCTTCTGCTCACTTAAAGTCCCAAGCTTTTACAGTTTATGTGTGGTGTTTTTAATATGCTTTAAGACACACCATGTGTAAGGTCATAAGTGGACCGCATTGCTGAGTATTTCCTCCTTAAAACTGCAGTGAACCAAAGACAGTCTCAAAAACACGCTTTAAAATCGCTGGTGTTTCTGACGTCACAAACCACCTTGTAACCAATCAGATCAACGTGTGATCGTCAACCAGTGGATCTCTGAGTGAGTGAGTGAGTGGAGGCGGGGCTCATCTGCATATTCATAGAACTGTGAATACTAAATGAGGCAAGGGTGTCGAGTTACAGTCAAGATATTTTAAGGCATGAATAAAATATCCCAGCAAACACAGAATGTTCCCCTAACGTTCCCATATGGTTTCTATTTGGTTATTTTTTTGGAAACCAAATAAGAACGTTTTGGGAACGTTCCCTGTAGGTTATTTTTAGGTTTAATTTTATAACCTAAGGAGGACGTTCTGGGAATGTTTCCTGTAGGTTATTTTTTAGGTTCTCCTAAAAGGAACATTCCCAGAATGTTCCCCTAACCTTAAGGGTTAAGAAAATTTTCCTGGGGAACCAATAGGGAACGTTCTGGGAACCAAAAGCTAACGTTCCCAGAACCTAAAATTGTTTATTGGGATGTAATTTTGGTGATCAAAGATGAGTTTTAAGGGATAAAATGATCGACTACTGGTGACTTTAATAAAGTATATTTTCCTGAACATGACGCATGATTATTTGAATCTGAATCACAGGCTGGATGACACACACAGAAGCTATAAAAGAGAAAGAGGAAGAGGAAGTCAGTGCTGATATCAGCAATGTGATTTATCCCACATTCCTCTTGATCTACATGACATGTGAACCATTAATTCCTCCTAGAAAGACCAAAAAGGCTCCGGTTTAATATGCTCCTGTTGTTCTGGGAGTCGAGCTCTTGAGATTGAATTACACTGCAGTGCTCAGAACAGACTGAAGCACACCAACGGCCCACTGGAGGATTCAGCGGTCGAACCGGCCGGGTCATGGGGATAAAAATAACATGCACTGACTCACTAATGGACCAAAAACAGCGGGATTCTGGGATGTACTGATGCTGTTTACTTTTGGATTATTGCTCAACACTCTTTCCTCTCAATTAAACCCTCACAGAGTTAAAGTAAAAGCCATTATAAATCCATAACTGCATTAAAGTCAGCATTATATCAAAACTCTTGTTTGTTTTTTCATGGAATAATGCAGGATTTATTTAAAATGATTTAAAAATATCTTCCTCTTGCACATCTCTTCTCTTCTCTGATGACGGGGGCGGGGCTATAACCTGTCACTCATGAGATCAGCCAATAGCAGACAAGCATCCAATCAATTCCAACATGGACAAAACCAAGCCCCGAACTTCATTTGTTATTGTTCCAGAAGCCATTTCACTCGATTACACTTCACAATTGGGAAGAAACGACTATTGAAACTGTTTCATGACGACGTTAAGGCTGGGCAGTACAATGAGGCAGAAGAAACTATTCAGGAGAGTTTCCAGAGATGCTGTTTACCGATCTGCTCTGCAAAGCCTGAGATGAGCACTTCACTGATTATAACGGGTCACGTCACGCTACTTATGTCCGATGTGGAAACTGTGAACTGTAAGTTGCTTATGGTATCATTTGTGTGCGGTCACAGATATAAGTATTGACAGCTGTTCGCTTTCAGCTAAAGAGACTGAATGCTCGACGGCTCAAAGAGTTTTGCTCAGTTATCTCCATAAGGAATTTCCAATTATGATGGACTTTGGTCTGCTTTCCTATTTAAAAATATGTT
The DNA here is from genome assembly GCA_038021265.1 of Cyprinella venusta. Taxonomy (NCBI): domain Eukaryota; kingdom Metazoa; phylum Chordata; class Actinopteri; order Cypriniformes; family Leuciscidae; genus Cyprinella; species Cyprinella venusta. The sequence continues at coordinate 27,470,221 of CM075884.1, forward strand.
ATCTTGTCCTAAAGTTAAAGTTTCATAATACTAGGAAAAAGCCAGAGGATTTTACAGCAAGAACAACAGAAATCCTGTTATACTAGTACAGTATATGCACCAAATGACTAAAAAAAGTCACATTGCATATATATATATATATTTATTTATTTATTTATTTATTTATTTATATATATTAGGGCTGTCAAAACGATTAATCACATCCAAAATAAAAGTTTGTGTTTACATAATATATGTGGGTGCACTGTGTATAATTATTTTGTATAAAAACACACATGCATGTATATTTAAGAAAAAAAATATTATTTATATATAAAATATTTATATTTATATATAATATAAATTATATATAAATCTACATACAGAATATACATGAAAACATTTTTTAAATATATACAAGCATGTGTATGTGTTTATATCCCACAAATATTATGTAAACACAAAACTTTTATTTTGGATGCGATTAATCGCGATTAATCGTTTTGACAGCCCTAATATATATATATATATATATATATATATATATTAATAATATAATTTTTTTACATAATATAGGTATCTTGACCATATATTTCAAGCTAAACTCTGGCCATCTGTCTGAATAATAAATTAATTCAAAATAATTTTACTAAAACCACACAAATAAAAATATGGCATCCATGGTCAGGACAAACCTGATCTTTTGCCCAGGAATGACTAAAGAGCGACCGGAAAATGTAAAAGCGGCCAGGAATTCGCTCTAATGAATTGGTTCCACCTGTGCAACAACCTTTAAATAGCAAAATGTCCAAAGTTTGGATTTACTGGGCATTGCAAACTACAGGACACACATTCTTCTAACTTCCTTCAACTGGCTAATCCCAGATCCAGTCGTTCTGGCAGGTGAGATCAACCAGAGTCTCGAAATCAGATCCGGTCAGAAACTGTGTGATTTATACGTCCAGCTGAGTTGATTTATGAAGCTGGATTTGTTTAGTCCGCTCTCATTTCCTGCACTTTGAAGACTGGGCTGATCTAGAAGCTTAGTGACGCATAAAGCAATTAATACAAAAGGAAAAACTATAAAAACTTGCAGAGTCTAATACAATCAAATGTACAATACAAATACCGACAATTGTGAGAGGTTGTGGAGGTTTCAGAAGGGTCAAACGGGTGAATCAGGGGTCACAGAGACATATGAGAAATAAACAAACTATGTAAAAATTAAAAATAAATATCAAATGAGACGAATTACACATTTTTAAGGTATTTCATCATTTCAAAAATAATATTTTTTATAATAAAATTAAAAATGTTGCCTGTGCATAAGGTAATTTAGTTAACTCTTATTTTACTAGAGAGTAATATGCACTCTTAGAAGAAATGGTTCTATTTAGAACCAGAAATGGTTCCATCCCCCGCTTCATATATGGAACTCAAAAATGGTTCTATGTAGAACCATTTTTTTTTGGTAAAAGGTTCTATTGGCCAAGAATGGAACTCTATATAGAACCCAGAGGAACCCTTTTTTAAGAGTGTATAGAACCTTTTAGGGGTTCCAAATACGTAGCACTGATGAACCTTTTAAGGTTCTATATAGAACCTTTTCTTCTAAGAGTGTGTAAAATTAATATATAAAGTAATATTTTAAACTAATATGTAGAGCCCGACCGATATGGATTTTTGGGGGCCGATACCGATACTGATATTAGGGAGTAAAATACCAATATATCGCCCTATAATATTTATGTGTATATTATAATAAAAGTAGAAAATAATATATAAGAGCGCTTGTCTTTTCCTTTAAAAACAAAACAATGTCAAATGTGTGACCTTATAGCCTTATGTAAACACTACTGAGCCTTTAAGCAAAGCACATATTGTCATAGTGCTCTAAACATTATTTCACAACCATTAGTGTCCTATAAGGAGCTTTGGTTGGATGAAGTTGAAGTAACAAGTGTGCTGTGTGTTTAAAGTGCTGTTGTGTAACACAAGTATTAGGAGTAAATCTGCTGCCACCTGCTGACTGTGTTTGGTAAAGCAAGCAAAACACATCTAAACATCTTTCAAAGCATTTCTGTATGAAATTCTGTGCTTGTTTGACATGACGGTTCAGTCGGATTGATGATTTTACACCGATCATGCTAACGAAACAACAGTGTGGATGGAGTGAGACTGTGAAACTTTTCCTGGCATCATGACATCTACAAAACCAAACTTTCCACTTGCTGACCGGTTTTTACACAAAGACTCTTTAGACCTGCAGTGATATTTCCATGCTACATTTATAGAGCAAACAAGCAGACTCATTTGTGCTGGTTTAGACCCTGAAGGAGAACTAAAGCACTTTAGTTATGCGTCATCTCGCTGTTGACCAACACAGGACTGTTCCCAATGTCATTAGCAATGTCGAAACAGGAAGAGAGGGTGACAACGATATTATCATTAACTAAAACTAAAACCATAAAAAAATCATTAGTAACATGAAATCAAAAACATGAACTAAAAAAAGAAACGTTTATTTAAACGCTGTACTAAAAAACAATTAGTGTAGAAACAACTCAGAAAATGCAAGAATATTTCACAATTAACAACAAAGAAACAGCAAGTCACATTCAAAATACGTGAAATGATGAAATAGTATTTTCTTGTAAAATATACCTCAATAATCTGTTTTATTTTCGACACTGAAAATGTATTGTTTATAATGTAGCTGCCAAGGCATTGTTTCTCATTTTAGTTTAGTTTAGCGCAACTTAAAGTGCAAAAGTAACTCAAACTAAAACTAATGATTTCATATATATATATATATATATGAAGAGTTCAGATGCAAAAGCCTCTAAATGCCTTTTGAAATTTTCTTCTAAAATGACCATTTTTATCAAGATTGTTTATTTAAGTTCAGTAATTTCACTTAAATGACAATTAATAGGTAATCTTTATTGCCATTTAGGTGAAATTACTGAACTTAAATATACAAGCTTGATAAAAATGATCATTTTAGAAGAAAATTTCAAATGGCATTTAGAGGCTTTTGCATCTGAACATATATAATTCAGTGAACCAGAAACTCATTCAGGAAGATATATATATATATATATATATATATATACATATATATATAATTCAGCCATATATGTTTGATCCAGAAACTCATTCAGAAAGAAGTAGAGTTATGATGAATTATCACAGAGTAGTCTACAAGTCGATGGATCAGAATGGTAATGTGTTTTATGTCTCGCTCTCTACAATGCCAGACACAGTAATTGATATGAATATCTTTTGTCTTGACTGTTATCGAACAGCTAATAATGTGTGGCTAATGTTACACAAACCATGTTCCTGTTCGCCATCTCAGAGTGCACTTGAACGTCATCAGTGAAGCCCCGCCCCCACACTGACGGGATTGGTCACATGTTTGTGATGGTTGGAAACGGACGATCTTTGGTACACTTCAATTTTAAGGAGTAAATGCTTAGGTGTTGACTGATGAATCTGTCTTAAAGCTTAATAAAACACCACATACACAAACAAACAACATCTAAAACTTGATTTTGACCAAGAGTGGTCTGTGTCTCACTAGTTTAATCTAACTGTAACTAACAGAACAAGTGTGTTACAGTAGATGTTCACCCCCGTCGAGTGCATGTCACTGTTTCTAAATCAGTCTCGACTGTACAAGTGTGCAAACGTTACAGGGAGCTTAAAAACAGATAGCAGAGTGATCAGGAAATGTCACGCGAGGAATCCGCACTAATCCCGCTGGCACATATAAAATAATTACTATAAACATCCTTCAACATTACAGTCAACAGCTGGAGATAAACGGAGGTTCTCTGCTTCTAGAACGAAGCGAGCGTAAGCAGGCGATGACAGACACTCGGCCGTTCTGGCACACACGCACATCTCAAGTGTCGGGCAGATGCTTCAGCTGTCCGTCATACACGACCGGATCAGGTGACGGCTTTTTTTGCTCCTCTGCAGCACAAGACAAATATCCAGAGAATTCGAGATTATCCGAGAGGGTTGTTTGATCCTGGTGACCGTGAGAAGGTCCTGAAACGGGAGCTTGTGCCAAACGAAAGGCCAACAAAACCCCCCACGGTGCCAGCGGCTCAGTTTATCTAAATGATTGTGAGGGTTTATCGACTTAGATTTTATAAGACCGACATGACAATCTCCACCAGACACCACACAATGAGTTCGCTGAAAAGGTTCTCCTCCTAAATATGTAAATTCACTTTTTTTTTAACACTTAAAGTTGTGCAAAATGTTCACGCTACACTTATTTAATAACAGAGTATATCAAGATCCAAAACTACAAAAAGTACAACTCTTCATTAAAGGCCCACTGAAGTTTTGATGCCGCTTTGTATGATGCGTTGACGTAATTTCCACTGAAACAGGGACATATCGATTGGCTCCTCCCCCTTTTCAAATAGCCAATAGCATTTAGTTTTCCTCACAAACTGCGAGTCATACTTGACACCACCATAGAAGTGGATCCAAGCGCTGATGATGCGTTGCATTCAATAGTACACTCTTAGAAGAAAAGGTTTAGAACCTTAAAAGGTTCTAAAGCGCTACGTATTTGGAACCCCTTCCAAATTTGGATCAAAATTCAAGATATGAGGTTAGAAAATGTATATATTTATATCATTTTATGTAGTTAATCAATATACCACGAAGAGTGCCATTTCAGATTTTCTCCTCCAAAAATCAGCCTAATTAAAATGTGATATTAAGTTTAATAAACAATAATTTAATTACAACTACAAAATGTTGGAGAATAATGTAACATATGAATGAAAAATAGCCTATAAAGAACCTTTGTGCCAAACGGGTTCTTTATTGTCACTATAGAACCTTTTTAGCATAAAATGTCATTTGGAGTTGAGTAAAGAACCCTATGCTACATATATAGAACCCTTTTTTCTAAGAGTGTAGAGTGTGAAAAAATTCTTGCCATTTCATTCTTAACAAACGTGGAACACGTAATAAAACTCAAGTGTTTGAGCAACCGAACACACATCTCCAACCCATTTTTATAGTATTATAGCATAAGGGGCGGAGCTATAGATTCTAGAGAGCATTTGATTGGACAGAAAATGTGATGAGAAGGTGAAGTCCGCAGTGATGTCATAAAAATCGGTTCTACGAACGATGTATTGATTAAGTTTTTTAAGCTAACAGTGATGTATTATAGACCAGATAACTTTGAATAAACATTCAATTAACATTTCTGGAGGAATGTTTGTTCATAACTTTGCTGGAAAGTTAGCCAAAGCTCCCGCCCAGCAACACAGAACGTTCCTAACGTTCCCGAATGGTCCCATGAGGTTATTTTTTTGGGAACCAAACGTTCCACGTAGGTTATTTTTAGGTTCCATTTTTATAACGTAAGGAAAATGTTCCAGGAACGTTCAATTAACCTTTAGGGAAAGTACTAGGAACGTTCTGGGAACCAAAAACTAACGTTCCCAGAACCTAAATTTGTTTGCTGGGCGGTTAGCTGGGTTAAATGTAGTCCGTACGTTATATTTCAAGTCTTCTGAAGTCTTCTGATTGTTTTGTGTCAGAAAAATAAAAAATAATAAAAATAAATACTCTTCCCACAAACCTCATTAGTATTCAAACTTAGTGCATCACGATTGGATTTTTAGTGGGAAAACTTTCCACCTAACATCCCCATTTTGGGTCCTAATGAAATTAAATTGAGTAAGTCATTCAGTTTTGGAAGGTGATGACAACTTTTTGAGTGAATTATTCCTTTAAACGTTGACCTGCCATTGGTTCTTCAAGCACATCTCCCTGACACAGATATAACACTAAACTGATTCTGACTGCCAGAGTTTATTTAGCATTAGGAGACCACCTGCTACTTTCAACGCCTGAGCAATGTTTGAGAGCCGGAGCGCGATGACATGAACAACAGGAGTCGTGAGCCAAGAGCACACTGTTCTTTAGCACGGGGCTGATGGGAATGAAACGCCACACAGCGGATAACGCACATGAAGAAGAGTTTCTTACAAGATAATCAACACAGATCGGCTGAGAAGAGTCACAAAGCTCTCGGACTAGGGATGGACAACGATTAATTGCGATTAATCGTTATCAAAATAAAAGTTTGTGTTTACATAATATACGTATGTGTGTGTAGTGTGTATAATTAATTTGTATATATAAATACCCACACATGCAAGTATGTATTTAAGAAAAATGTGTTATTAATATGTCAAATATTTATATCTATATGTAATATTAATTATGTATAAATATATATAAAGTATATACATGCAAATATTTCTTAAATATATACATGCATGTGTGTGTATTTACATATACAAATTAATTATACACACTACATACACATATATTATGTAAACACAAACTTTTATTTTGCTAACGATTAATCGCGATTAATTGTTGCCCATCCCTCTAATTCTAAAATATCTTAAATTGTGTCCCGAAGATGAACGGCCTTGAACTTTACCTTAAAAAGTACACAATCATACTTAAAAATAATGTTTTTTGATCAGACGTATCCCATGATGCTTTCATATGCTTTGAAGGTAAGCAGTTCACTTGCATAAACAAACCAACCATCTGAACAAGAGCACAGTCACATGATTCTCATCTTATGATGCCAATTAGAGCGATAAATTTACAATTGACTCCTGAACTCTAAAGCTAATTTGTGCAGCCCAGACGCACACAAACAAACTGGATGAAATTAATCATGTTTATGCAAGAAGAGAAGAAAATAACTGGAAATATAGAAACACACGTCACCACTGTTGTTATGAATGTGCAGACAAATAGCCAACACAAATAGGCCTGTAGCTTGAGTCAGCTGTTCACAGTATCCTGACGGAGAAATGTGCTAAATAAAAATCCCCACTTCTCTTTTACATCCGCCCTGACCCTGACAGAAGACCACTGAGTGTCTAACACACGACCTTTCGTCTCAGAGATCAGAAACACACACCTGACACGATGCTTTAACCTCCATTAAACAGCCGAAAGTGCATGTTTGCATCCAAGACCTCCAGCTCGACTGAGTTCAGATCTAACATGATCATGACATGAAGCAGATAAAGTTAAACACTCGTCTCAGATCACACATGAAATCAGTGGTTTGAAAAATACACTTTCAAGAACTCTGCAGTAGATCTGTCGACTCAGCACTACGTCTCTGCTAAAATATCATGTGATCTTTACTAATAATAAGTGTACAGTATCATGTGGCATATGAAACCACTTAATCAGCAACTATTCCAGCTTAAATACTTTTAATTAGTTTGTTTTTTTTGTTCACTGTACAAAAAATATTTTCAAGATTTGTTATAACAACATTTTTTATTTTGTCAAATCAACTTAAATAATTTATTTAGTTCAGATAACTTATTATTTTTAGTTTCTGATGATTAAATCAATCTCCTTCATTGTATTAACTCACTTTCTCCAGTTCAATCAACTTAAGGCAACCAGGTTACTTAATTTTTTAAGTTAAACCAACAATATTTTTTTACAGTGTTGTTGGTTTTTTTGTTTTGACCAGAAGTCATATTTCTTTGAGAACCAAATTTACATACAAAAGTACATTAAACCAAACATGCAAGTAATAATAATAATAAAAAAATCAATTTGACAGCAAATATGCCATAGTTTGTGTTGCTTTCAAATTTTAACCTTGAGATATTTTTTCCAAACTTGTTTTAATGCCATTTGCCTTTATGAATAATATACTACCGAACAAATAATATAATTAATTTGTTTTCAGCTTCTACAAGATTAACAGCAAAACTTAGCTTTATATTTATAATATTTTAATAGAGTTATCTCCAAAAAAATCCTTTCAATTTGTACCTCCGTTTGGACTTACATTGTTTGTGAGTGCAAAGAGTAACCATTATTTCTCAAACTGTGAGAGTCTAAAATTGTTTGTTGTAATCAACAATATTCCAATTTGTATTTAACCTGGAATATTTCTTTAATTTCCCAGACATATGGGATTTTTATTTGGTTGCATTTTGGTTTTTAATTGGTCAATAAACTGCAATACGCTTCTAAAATGAAAACCCAGTCTCATGTCTTTGCTACAGACTGTACTGTCTGGGAACAAGGCTTTTGCGCTGAGTTGGTTTTGGAAAAATTGCCTTATTTAGCAATATTCTATGTCTGTAAGACCACAAAATTGCTTAATGTTTGGGAGCAAGTTTGTGCTCAGCATTGTTCTGAGTCTGGGAGTGAAGGTTATAAGAGCATCACCACATACTGTATATGAATACAGATGTTCTTGACTCCCATAATGAGTGTGTAACCCAATCCAACGCTCCCCAGCTCAACCATCTGGAAGACGACTCCCATTTGCACTTCTCAAAGCCGAAACGCTTTGAAATGAACAAACAAATGAAACTAATGTGGCATCTCTAGGTCTCATCATTCTCTCAGGATCATCTCAATGCACTTCTGATAAAAGCACATCACAAAACTTTCCCTTTGCTCTTTATATGATTAACACCAACTCTTAAAAACAAAACGTTAAGCCACATATTCAATTACTGCACCTCCAATAAGTGCCGTCTCCAAATCACCCGGACCATCTTAAAGACTTCTGCAGGAGATCAGCTCTCACAATTACACTATAGACTTCTTTATAGACTATGAGACTGGTGCTACAGTAGATAATCAAAGGCCCTTTGGCTTTAAGAGGTCTTTGATTAAATTGCAGGCTAAATTTAATGAAGGGCCATTGTAAGATTTCATATCCGTAAAAGATAAAGACCGAAACTAGATAGAGAATCCCTTAAATACATTAAATGAATGTGGTTGGTTATATATCTTCCTCGTGTCCACACATTGTCACAGACTTCACTAAATAATTGTGATAGCGATGTACTGATTCAAAGAGAGACTATAAAAGGCCTGGAAAACAGAAGCAGATTGAGATGTAGGCTGCTAGATCTCTAACCCGGGAAACAAACAGATGTGTCATGGTAATTAATGAAGACAGCTGAGCATGAAAAGTGTCCCAAGACACGTCTAGACAAGCCCCTGAAATCAGGCACTCGTGTTGCATAAAACGCATTCACCTGGTTAGGCCAATGCAAAAGGAAAAGCGTAAAAAATTAATGAGAAAAAAGTTTTTTTGCAGCAAATATACATTTTGCTTAAGGACTATAAAGCATTATAAGACTGCATAATTCAACCAGCAAACCCTCTCATTGTGCTAATTTTGCAATAAAACAGCAACATGATACATATAAACATGACACCTGCAAAATACAGATAGTGTCAAACATGTCAAACTAGTCATTTCACAGAAACGTACAAACAAAACCACTAAAATAACCTTATAGTAGATAATATTGTTGTTGTTAAAGTAATCATATATTAATTCTGGTCTTTTGAGGACATTTGTCACAAGTTGTTAAAGTTTTACTGTAACTTACTTCAACTTTGGTTACATTTTTTATTTTATTTGTTTTGATGGAGAGCATACTCATTATGCCTCATTACTATAACTGCATTTTAAGACCACGTTTTAACATTTTAGTTTAACCAGCCCTTTAACTAATAAAAATAAACTTACAACTACTGCTAAATGTTGAACTATTGCTAGACTGGAAATTATAACTAAGTCTAAACGCTTACAGTCATTTTTCTCCTGTCAGAAAGCATTTCAATAACACACGTATTAATGTAAGTAAATTCTTAGCAAAACTAAAGAATGGAAACTAGCAAAACAACACAGGACTAACATTGTAGTGTTCGGTTGCCAACTTGCCGTTTTAGTAACCGTTTCCTAAAGTTCCATAACATAAATTGAAAAATAAATGTTCGATATTAACGTTCTCATAACGTTCCAGGAACAAAAAAACAAACAAACAAACAAAAACCGTTAGCAGGTTAACGGTCCTGAGAGAATTAAACCACCTCAGAGAAAAACAAACCGTCACAATAAATAATATTTAATAGGCTATCTTCGAAAGACTAAATTCATTCAGACCGACCTTTCTACAAACGTTCGTTTACTTCATTCATTAATACCAAAACGACGACTAGTTCCCTTGTTTACACTGTAACGTTACACGCGTGACGCGACGTGCCAAACTACTGACTGAGTTCTGGACGCGCGCGATTATCCTATTATATTCAACATAGCGGCTCTCCGTTTATTATAATACAAGAGTTCAGAGCGACATGAACGGAACCCGTCTCACCGTATTTGTTGGGTTCTCTGCTGTACAGGAGGATGGGCACCGACCCCCGCCGCTCCGCGCGCTCGCCCTCACAGACACCGGCGTCAAACACCGTGTCCCCGTCCGTTTCGTCTCCAAACGCGCTCTCATGCGCGGCCACCGGCACGACCCTGAACCTCTCGCTCATGTTGGTCGTCCGTGGGTCGGACCTGTCCGGTGTCTGATGAACTTCAGGGATCAGACGGCTTACGCCCGTGATTCATAGCCGGTAATCTGACAGTTTGTGAGGGCGCGCGCACAGAGGCGTGAATGTTTGTGAGGCGCGTCCTTGCAGAATGCGCTGCGCTGATTGGCTGAGAGCTCAACGGGGCTTCGTATAAATAACAGAACCATGCTGGAGATCTCAGTGTGGGATTTAAAAGTGCTCACAGTCACAGTCACATCAACTTTTACAATTAATAAATTGCATTGAGCAATTTTAAGATCAAGTACAATGTTAAGCCATTGTTTACAAAAACACATTTTAAAAAAGTTTTAGTTTATTAATTTTATTAACGCCTGTTAGTTACTGTGTATCTATATGTATATGTATGTATGTATGTATAAAGGTCTATGTACTGTATGTATGTATATTTATGTATGCATGTGTGTATGAAGGAATTTATGTGTGTCTCATACATGTAGCCTATGTTTTATAGATTTAACAACAACAAAAAGTTTGCCAGGAAATTGATTGACAATCACTGCTGTTCATGAGACCAAATTATTTTCAAAGTAAAACATTTCAGCTTTATTTTGGCTCAGTATGTTGACATTTGTTTTTGTTTTTCAATTATGTTGTATTTTTCAGTAAATGATGATTATTTGTAGACTGGACAAGCTCTCGCTAAATAATAAACAGAGATATGTGAGCAGTTAGCAGTTATTGTTTAATTATTATGATGAAAGTATTATTTTATTTAATATTTATTATCACAGACTCTTGGGATTTCCTGCTGTCGTGTTCTCTAGTGTTTTATAGACGTCTGTCTGATATAAACTCATATTAACAGGAGCCTGTGTCTTCATTAACATCCACCTTCTGTTTGTGTCGTGTGTTTTCTCATAGATACGGATGAGTAACTCACATGAGGAGTTTCCAAACAGCAGCTCTTCACACTCACCATGAGGAAGATCTGCTGTTAATGAGGAGACTGATGATCAGATTTGAGTCACAGACAGAGTTAATATTTCCACAATATCACATGAAATAAAAACACTACTTATTGCACAGCATATCTGTTGCTTTTTCTCATCCAGGTCTGTTTTGAATCTCTTCTTCCATAAGAATAAATGAAGCCAAATTTTATGATTTTATGATCAGAATTATTAGAAGTATTAAACTTTGGTTTGATTTGAGGCATCAGAATCCCACACTGATCAGATAACCGGATGATTTGGGTCTTGTTTTGCCCTCATATATGTTTAGTTGTTAGCATGTTGTTGAGTTCAGTCCTCAGCATTATCTGTTCCAGTCTCTCAGGCTTTGTTTCAGCTGCTGTGGGATATTTTAGGAGACAGACAAAGTGGGACGAGATGATTCACATTCTGAAACTGACCGACACACGCACACACACACACACATAGTGGAAATGAGACACACTATTCTGACGTGAAATACTGCACAAATACTGATTAACCTCAAACAAATATAAATAAAACACTGAACCTAAAAACAAATATTAAAACAAATATAAATTCTTTGCATTCATAAAGAAGATGTCTTATTATTTTATAAAACCTAGGTATATGACTGGATTGTGATATTGTCTCATAAGTGTACAAGAGGATATATGACTGATAATACATCCATAACAATTTGGGTTTCTCATTTCTTCATTGGCAGAACTCATTGGAAAACCTGTAACCTTTACAGAAAAGGCTCTCTGGATTTACCACAAGATACTGAGTGATAAAACAAACAAACAAACAAAAAATATATATATATATTTTCAAATCTTAGTCTTAGTTTTTTTTTTTAATCAACATGATCTACATTCAGTAAATTGTGGACGTTGGATGACAGATTTATCCAAATCCAAAGTTGAATATAGTGAACATATAATTAAATAATGCTGTAAGAAAAACTGTAGATTCAGAAGTTAAAATATTTAAAAATAAGTTATTTATATTCTTTTAAAACTTCATACTTTCTTTTATTAATGATGATTACAGATAAGTTAAAAACAAAAAGTTATGGCAGGTTCTCTGAAAACCACATTTAATGTTGTATGAGGTTATGATCGTATTATTTTTCAATCTCACCATGTGTACTGGGTGTTCACAGTGTCTATCTGTATGATTTTGAGATCCATCTGAAGCCAAAGTTTGAATCACATTATAGAAAAAAAGTGTTTGGTCAATTATTTTTGAGGTTTTGAATTTGCAGTTATAGCTTTAAGAAATATGTTGAAGGTTTCAGAAAGTGTGAATTAGCAATTAAGCACAAATAAACATAAATCCGCACTAAAACCAATTTAAAAAATGTATAAATAATGAGACAAATGTGATACAAGTGAAAGCATTTCATATTCTTTCTGTACATTTGTATTAATAAGACAAAAATGTTTCCATTTGAAAAATAAAAAATGATGCAATATACATCTGAGCCCCAAAAAATGTATAGTCCCAGTAAAGTTTTTATTAAAGCTATAACACAGTTAGCTCTCACTATATTTAATAAAGGATTATGCTCATAATTATCTCATATGGCCGCTAGGTGTCAGTGCTTAGTAATACAGCTATCAGTTTCTACAGCCACTGTGACAGTTTAAATGTGCATCATTTCCTATGATCATTTCCCAAAACATATACAATACATTTTATCTATTTGTTTATTTTACAATACAATAATGTTGTCTTGATTTACAACAGTATCTTACTGCACAAAACTCTCTGGATTATGCTGCTTTCAATTTCATATCGCAAGTTACAATTATCAATATAGGCTAGTAACCTATGACGTTTAGTAATTTAACAGATGCTGTTTATTAAGCAATTTATAAAGGAGAAAAATACAGGCATTTTTCAGGATCCTTTATATAAAAGCTGGTTAGTTTATGATAATATGGCAGAACCAGCATAGACATGGTTTTCACATGCAACACTTAACTAATGACCACAGATGTTGTAGCGATCAAGCCTTATTTTTTTATGTATCCCAGTGCTCAGTGTTTTTCCTCTTCTGCTTTCTTCTTCATGTCTTCTATTTGTTCAGCTTTTTCAGGCTCATTTACTTCCTTCATCTTCTCAATCAGAAACTCAACATGTCGGAGTGTGTTCAGTGAATCAGTGTTGAGTGCGATCATCTCCAGAGTATCCACACAGTCAAAAGCTTCATTCACCAGCTTTAGTTTCTCTTTAATTCTTGCAGTTCTTCTTCCAGCTTCATGACCACAACACACACCATCACCGATTTTGTATATATTTGTATATATTATATTTCTTATCATTTGTTCTCTTCTCCTTTTTTGTCTTTGTTTCATATATTTTTGCTTCTATGACGTGTTTGCTGTAGTGGCATTTATTTGTGCACACTGTACAGTGATTGTTTCTCATTACACTGGACCAAGAGAGACTTCTGATCCACCCACTATCTGGATAAACACAGTTCTCCTCACAGACGCTGCAGCACAACGCCACACTGGGTTTAGAGAGATCAATATCAACCTTCTCTTTATATTTCACTTCAACTTCACTCAAAGTCATTAGTGTTTTTGACTTGTTCTGCTTCAGAGCTTCTTGAGTTGTGACTGTAGATTAGAGATTTTTGCCTCCAAGTGTTTCCGTTTCTGCAAAATGTCTTGAGTCATCTCTAGGGATTTTGGTTTTATTTTGTAGAGAAACTCGAATAATCCTGTTATTCCTCTAAAACTGAGATCCCATGATTGCTTTTGGATCATCTGACATTCTTCAGGAAATGTCTCTCCTTGACAGTTGTCAAACAGGAAATACACCGGCTGATTCTGTTCATTCACGGCACACTTGACTTTACCCTCTTTAACAGCCGTCAGAGCAGATTTAGGGACAGATCCATGAGAGTATGTGATTAGCAAAACTATGTTTTCATCAATATCTCTTCCAAATAAAGACTGAACAGCATCAAATATGTATATGAGTCTGTCAGAGAGTCGATTCTGTGATTCTTTAATCACCAGACACACTGCATGTATTTCATTTATTCCTGCAGATGTAATTAATCTAAGCAAACTCTCAGCGATCTGTTTATCTTTCTCAACTCCACGATAGTCTCCATATCCTGGTGTGTTGATAATTGTTAGATCAGTTTTATTCTCTTGGAGATAAACCCCATAAACAGTGATGATGGAGGTCTGACTGTAAACTGATGTTTGATCATTCTGATCATCTGTGATCTCAAACCAAACCTTGTCTTCTCTCTGAACATCTAACATGTAGTTGATCATCGTGTTGATCAGTTTTGTTTTTCCAGTTCCTGTTTCTCCCACCAGCAGAATGGTTTTATGGGGTTTATTTCTATCTCTCTCTCCAAAGGTCATTTTTCTATATGGTTTAGACTGATCCATGTCTGTGTTTGTTTGCAGACGATATCGAGCAGGATTTCCATCTTCAATTAAGATGCTTTTCTTGATGAGATCATTTTTGTTCTGTATATAAAGCATAAAAACACAATAACAATAAAGATGGGCATACATACATTTTGTACAATCTCATATTTTGAAATCATCATCAAATTATAAAATGTTCACCAACATCTCTGCTATAATAAAGGCCCTTTCACAATAACTCAACCAAGCATTATACATTATTTGCCATTTTCCCTCATATGCTAAATGACAGATTAGAATTGATGTAATTATTTCTGTTTCATATACTTTTGTCATTCAATTCTTTGTAAATTTATGTGTATCCCACACATCTTCTGTGAGATTAGTTTACCTGGTTACCTGAAGTAGAAACTTAAAATTACCCTTTAATGGGACGCTATCAGCAGTGCTTCTCATGAACATCAGAACAGTGATTGTGTTGAGGATACGTGAAAAGGCCTCAAGATTAGAATATCAGTGTTTAATGATGTGTCTATAGCTGATATTTCATAAATGTTCATCATACCTTTGTGATAACTGTGATGACGTCAGATTCAGTGATGTATTTCAGTTTTTCCACCGCTGCACATTTAATATTGTACTCAGTATCTGGTCTGAGATCAGTCAGAGTAACTGTACTCTGGGTCTTTGACACAGTTTGAGATGTCCAGTCTTTCTCTTCCTTCATTTTATACAGTAATTTGAGTTCCTCTGTATCAGGACCCGGTGGAGACACTTTCAGATCCACTTGTCTATATCTGATATCTTCAGTTATCAGACAGTCTGGTTTTGATGGAGAAGTGAAGCAAACAGATTCATTATATCCATTTCTATACAGAAGAATACAGGAACCTGGATGCTTTTCATGGTGTTTTATAGAAACTATAAATTTACTGCTCTGACTGCTATATAACGTCATCAGCTCCTTAAATAAGTTCAAATGTTCTCTCATTTTCTGCCGGATGCTTCCAGTGAGCCACGATTGAGACGCCACATCAGGTTTCTTCTGTGGATTTCTCATCATTTCATTATTCATGTAATTTTCTTGCTCATTAAGAAACTCATCCGGCTGATCAAGAGAACTGAAAGTGTAACAAAACACATTCTCCACCTGAATATCAGACAAATACGAGTCCAAGCTTGTGTTCACTTCGGTTCCGATGTCCATTAACTGTCGAAGAAACTCATTAACGGTGTTTATTTCGTTATCTTTCACTGTGATCCACTCTCTCAGACTCTTTTCACTGAATGGAGACTCATCATGAGCTTGAAGAAGATCCATCAGAGCACAAGACTCTTTCTCACACGCTTTAACCGACTGGATCACAGATTTAATCCGGTCACTGAAATCTTGTCTGTACATTTGACAGTTTTTCTGCATATCTTGTATTTTCTTATGAAGTGCACTAAAAGTGTTTTCCTTGATGTTTTCCAAAAGTAAACTGCACTTGTTTTCAGTCCACCTTAGATTGTAGATAGCAGACTCTTTGGCCTTGATGAGATTCTGGTTTATGACTGTGAGACGCGTCACATCACTCTCTACGGTGTACATCAGTTTTCCCACCGCTGCACATTTAATATTGTACTCAGTATCTGGTCTGAGATCAGTCAGAGTAACTGTATTCTGGTTCTTTGACACAGTTTGAGATGTCCAGTCTTCCTCTTCCTTCATTTTATACAGTAATTTGAGTTCCTCTGTACCAGGACCCGGTGGAGACACTTTCAGATCCACTTGCTTATATCTGATATCTTCAATGATTGGACAGTCTGGTTTTGATGGAGAAGTGAAGCAAACAGATTCATTAGATTCATTTTCATACAGGAGAATGCAGGAACCTGGATTATTTTCCATTTCTTTTGATGCAATAATAAATTTGACTGATTTGCTGTCGTTTAAATCAATCAAGTGTTTAAATACTCTCAGGTTGTTCCTCATAGTCTTCTGGATGTCCAGCGTGAGCCAAGTCTTGTGTTCGGGTTTCTCCTCTTTTCTCTCTTTTGTTGAAGAACTCAGGAAGATCTTCTGTTCAGAGAGCAGCTCATCTGTCCAGCTCAATGATGTGAAAGTGTAGCTGACCAAATGTTGAACTTCCAGATTCATTAGATGTTTATTGAGGTTGTTTTCTACCGTTGCTCCACAGTCGTTCAGTTGTGTGAGCAATGCTTTAATAATGTCAGATTCTTCCTCCTTCTCCTTCAGCCATTGTTCAAGAGCGCTTCCTTCAAATGGAGATTGCTCATGATCTCGTAGAAGATCGATCAATGCTGAGTCCTCTATGTTTTTTCCACGGATCTTCGGTAAGAGATTCCCAAGTTTCTTCATGAGACTCAATCTGCACTGGTAGCAGTTTTTCTTCATGTCATTGATTTTGTCATGAAATGCAGTAAATGTCGAAGCTGGAGTGTCTGTCAGAAGATCATTGCATTTCATCTCAGTTGTACTCAAACTCTCAATTACAGATTCAAGATCTGAGCTTAAACCTGTGCTGATTTCATGCTGAAACTTTACAACTCTTGAGTAAAGTTTGTCTAAAGGATAAAGCCAAACTCTCAGAGGAACCGCAAGCTCTTTGTTTTCTCCCAGCAGTTTCGGAAGATCTATAAAAACCTTCATAGCATCTTCAAAAGTGGTCGGGTTACATGGTAGCTGGAAGTCTCCATAAAATGTACACTTGAATTTTTGGGCTGCCGTGTTCAGACAGTGATTCAGATTAATGTTTGCACCGACTGAAATGGTGATGAGCTTCCCAAAGACATCTTCTACTTCTCCTGCTATCACTCTCTTGTCTTCATCTGATAAAACATTTCTATCAAACACAAAGCATGCGTCTGCTCCGTACAGCACTGCGGTCACTACATGTGTGGCGACGTCATCTTCATAGTGAGCCATGTCTCCAGAACCAAAGTGGTTTATGATCAGTTCTTCAAACTTACTGGTGGAATGATAGTGTACTGTCAGTCTCTGTTGATTGAATGATTTCTTGGTGTCCTTGAGATAATTAGCAGCTCCACTTACACCGACCAGTCCTCCTAAAACACTCAGTTTCAGGGATCCACCAATATTCAGCAATCTAGATTTTTCCTCAATGGAGTCTGAAGCGGTGACTGTGAAAACTGTATTGATTTGGGGTTTCTTGCTGATGTTCTGCTTCTGCTGCTCTTTACTCCAAAGTCTGATTCCTGTAATGGAGAATTACTGTAAAGTCTAAATATTCTTAATTCATTAAACAGTAATTTAATCAGTCCTTTTGCAAAACGCAAATTGCATGTTCTCCCGAACAACACCACATCATTTTTGTGTTTCTTGTCCTCATTTACCATTCTCTTACATTTAATTTTATATTTACTGCATTTACATAAATGACTCTGAGCAGGTGAAAATCTAAATATAAACACTGGTGGACTATCACATTAATAATGATACAGATATACTTTATGACAGATAATCATGATACAGATATACTTTATATATATACTATACACTATTTATATATATACTTTTTAACTACAATTGTTCGGATTGAGCTGATCTGCAATGCACCACAACTATGCACGTTGAAAGGTCAGGCTTTATGCCGGCGCCGGCGGAAGTACTACTGTTTACAATTTGAACTATCCTCCTTCGCACGGTCGCTCTTCCTCAGCTGCGATCATGCACAGCCGGTTAAAGCACAACAAAGACCTTTGAAACTGTATTTATTTGGACTTCAAAACAGTGGTTGTATGGCAAGCCGTTTTAACATTTATTAATTTCCAGGATATGAATTGATGATATCAACAATTGATTTTGAATGGGAGCCTATGGTGACATTTTACTAGTCAAAATAAAATTCCAGAAATCAATAATTATAGTTAAATGTAAATGTTGATATCAAGAACTATTATTGCTACTAGTGAAAATGCAATTCCTGATATCAAAAATTCAGGAAAATCAAAAAATTCCTGATATCAATAAATGCCATTGTTACTAGTAGAAATATTATTCCTGATATCAATAATTATCATTTTAACTAGTGAAAATTGAATTGTTGATATCGACAATTCATATCCTGGAAATGAATAAAAGTTAAAATGGTTTGCTATAGTTGTTGCCATTGAAGTCCATTATTCGAAGAAAAATCCAGAAATGCCTTATTTTCTCTTCCACTGAGGAAAGAAAGACATGGATATCTTGGATGGCATTGGGCTGAGTAAATTGTTAGGAAATTTTCATTTTGAGGTGAACTAATCCTTTAAAATAGTAATATATTTGCTATATGGGCACTTGGCCTGTAAGATTAAATTAGGACATTATTGCATTAATATTGCTAAATGATTTGTTATTGTAAGTTCTTAACCACAACCTCACAAATAATAGATATTATTTTACTCTAATCATTTATTCGGGACAGATTGTGGTGAACAGTGGTGTATCACCTGGTACGAGAGCATCTCTCCTGAGGTCATACAGCATCCCCAGCTGGAAGGGTCTCCCGAGAGCTGCAGTCTCTATTGAGTTCACTCCCACTGGATCCATGCTGGACAAAACATGGAAGGAGAAATCAACCAGTGAGATTACTGATAGAGGTTTTTTTGACAGATATTTGAAGCTAAATTCAGCTATCAATTCAACTTGGTTATTAAATATGAGTTTTAGCGCCATCTGGTGAGTATGAAAAAAAAGCCCAATGCCTCAATTGTAGGTATTAAACTTTTCCAAGAAGTAAATCAATCTGAATTAAGTCTATTTTATTATTGTTTTTTAAACAAAAGGTGCATTTAAAATATATTTATAAGGCAAAAAATGGCTTCTCTAACCGTCCAATAGCATAAAAAACAACCGATTTAACCGATAATGTAAAATAAGTCTTGTCTTACCCTTGTGAAGACAGTTGAGTATCTGTATTGACTGGTTCCACAGGAGTCTGGGTGCAATGTAATATTGAACTATATTTTCCACAGAAGACACAATGTCTGCTGAAGAAGACCTAGCAAACTGTTAACTTTAGATAAGAGAAAGTCATCCTTTGTGTTTCAACAATATATAAAAACACGTCTGTATTAAAGAAAAAAAAAGATTGATAAACACATATTTGGAATTTAATTAAATAACAAGTAGGCTAGGCTACTTTTGTTTATTTATTTATTCGTTCATGCCGTTTTACAACATATTTGATCTCACAGGTTTCTGATCCACTGCGTGAACAGGTAGGCCCTATCTGTCCTGTTTGACTGCGCTTCCTTCACTCTTCCTCTCACTGCAGCCGCCTAATCTCGACATTTCAGGCGAGGCTAGGCGCATCTCAACAAGCTGTCAAATGTATCAAAAAGTGAACTTTGGTGCGGACTTTGTGAAAACGCCCTTAGACAAATTGTACGAATTGAAAATGAATCAGTCACATTTTACTCGATCGTACGAATTGCTCGTGAGATATTGAGGATGTGTCAAAATATGAGGAAGTCAAGAATCACGGAGAACAAACAGATGAATAAATGAAACATGAATCCACATACAATGGCAATGCATGAGAAAATGGATTAAAATGTCTGTTGATGCTAACTGAAATCAAACTAAAACAAAGGCTATATGAAAAGGTGAAATGTTCCCTACTGTTCCCTGATAATGTGTATTTTGTCTTTAGGCTACTAGATTTTTACAGTAATCAGGTAATAATTTAATTTAATGAGTAATGAGTTAATTTAATCTGCTTACTGTTTTAAGATCCTTCCTGCTCCAGATGATTTTAAACTCTTGCAGGTAAATAGATCTACAGGTGTATTTAGAGTAAACACCCTCATGGTCACGTGATTTAGAGGAAATCTACTTTTTGATGGCATTTAGAACAACTGCATTCCTTTCCCTCTGAACACTCTGAACAGATTGTTAATAAAGAGTAAAAAAGAAGGTTGACATGACATTTCATTTCAGTTTTAGATGTTCTGAAATTTTAATAGTGTGTTTGTGTATTATTAGCAATAGGCCTAACTTTTATCTGGTGTAGAATAAAAAGAGAATCACTCCATCAAAGCATAGCATGGCATTCAAAAATTATTTCCACTTTATTAAAGTTACAAAAAACAGTTTCTAAGAGCAAGAATAAAACACAAGTAAAATGTTAATTATAAAACAAATACACACACAGTGAAAAAGTCTTCACTGTAATTGCTTAGTCTGGGATAAAGGCTATACCGTTTATTCGGTCAGAACAATGCTGTCTCACTCTCACATATTAAATGTGCATACAGTAGATGTGTTGTTCTGTGAATACAAAATACAACTATAAATATGGATATAAACATATATAAAATGCAGCACAATATTAATAAAGCTTATTTGGTAAATAAAGGTAAAATATAAAACATTACAATTGCTATATGAGATACTTGAACAAATGGGAATGTACAAACTATGTGCATGCTAAAGCTGTGCACGATTTCATGATTTGATCACTCTTTCATGATTGTAAAAATTTAAATATTGATTCAATAAAAAAAATCTGTTATATTGATTCCAACAGGGTTGCTGTACAGTTAAATAAACACATTTATATACATGAAAAATGAACCAAAAACAAAGTAGTCTACTGGTTAAATAAAATTTTTATATATGGGAAAATTAAGAGAAAGCATTTAATATTTTCTCTGTAATATTCTCCATAAACACCTGTACAATCAGCATGAAGAAAAAAAAATACAAGACCCAAATGTCAGAGAATGAACAGCACATCCTTAAAGCAGAGTTTAGAAATGTATGTTTTTCACCTGTTACGATATTCAACAGTTTCTCATATGGCCTCTAGATGGCGTGGCTTGATAATAGGATAAAACGCTTCTTTCTAAACAAGACTTTCAACCGGTTACTCATACTCACGGCTTGTTTCACACTAAGTATGACAAGATAAGATACACAATGAACCGACACAGGACACCAAACACTATTGAGAAACTAATGAGGGGAAGAGGTGACACAGACAAGGTAATAATGACAAGACGACGATAACAAGGGGGCGGGGTTACGTAACGAGAGAACACAAGCACATGACCTAAACAACAGGCCAAGCTTGTACACAAAACATGATTCTATCATGATCCTGCCTCAAGACTAGAGAAAATCAAGGACACGTCACGAGGACAGAATGACACACCTGTGCATGAGATAACACAAATCCTCATTTCCAAATTTAACAACAAAACTGACTGTAGAGCAACACAAAATTTTGGTATACAATGAATGTAAACATTAACTGATATGCATAGATTACTTCTTGTGTATACAATTGTATGTCATTCAGTTAATCCTTACATTCACATTGTGACAACTTAAGATCATAATACACTAAAATGGATCTACTTACAGTGTGATCTGTGCTAAACAGTGCTTCTTTCTTCAGCTGATCCAATCAACTATCAGGAGCTGCATTTATACTTATGGCTACATCCGTTTTGCAAGGGTCATGTGATTTATAGGAACATTTATTTATAACATTTATTTAAATTTTACAAATTGGTGCAGTGAGGCAACCCTGAAGCTCTAATTTATACTTTAAGAAATAAAGTCATGCATTAATGTATTCATGGCTACAAGGCATTAGGCAAAATATAGAAATCACCATCACTATATCTATTCTATCTTGTGTTGGTCTTTGAGAAAAAAGTAAGCTCACAAATTAGCTCTTCGTTAAAGAGGTCATGACATGAAAATTATGACATGAAATTTTCCTTTATCTTTTGATAAGATGTCTTTGCATCATTGAAACATAAGTTTCAAGCTTTTTTCTCACTAAAAAGTCATTAAATAGATTTTTAATTATTTGAATATGCTCCTTGAGTCAAGTAAAGTCATCTTCATTTATATAGCGCTTTTAACAATGTGGATTGTTTCAAAGCAGCTTTATAAACATGTACTGTAAATTAAGGTAACAGAGATTTTTTTTGGCTTTATAGGCTTTATTTATTCTTGAATAATGTTATTTTCCAGTTAAAGTTAGTTTTGATTGATCCGTTGAAACGATCATTTGTTTTTTAAATTAGGGGCTGCTAAGACGACACCGTTTTGTTTGCATTTGAATTTGCATTTCACGACACAGCACTGCATTGTCATCGGGTCCAAGCGAAGCTCCTAGTCAGATCATGTAAAAATAAAATTATATGTAATAGGCTACATGTAAAAATAAATTTTAAAAAGCTGCAATAAATACAGTATAACAATATAAAAACAAATGGTGAAATTTGTGTTTAAAATAGGTTTAGAGGGTGAATATTATGTCATAGCCTACTCCGGATGTCAAGAAAGATTTGTCTAACTTTTAACATTGAGTCATATTTGCACTGTTTATTTATTTATTTTTCAATTTGCAGCTTGGATTGTAAATAAAAAAGCAACCATCCATCCCACTTGTGCGTGACTGATATAACACTGAACAGAACTGAAACTACAGACCTTGCATGTGGGCTCTATCAGCACGTGTGCATCACGCGAACTGTTACCCTTGTTTTTGTGGTGGTTTTGTGTGGTATCGCGAGTCATGAATGTCATTAATTTTTATTTTCACTGTCTGTCCAGTGTGATTGAGGCTATAAACAGGCCAGCCAGAGCCTCACAATTGAAGCGTGTTGAATCGCATCTGCTCTATTGTGATCACATGGCTTCTTTAAACCGCTAAATTAGGGATTTTAGCCCGAAAGAGTGCAGATTTAGAAAAAACTTGATACAGTCCCAAATGTTCATGTCTCCTGTCTTTAAAGAGAAGGATCTAAGAGAAATGATAGGTTTTGTGTTTGTAGCTCCGTCGAATTGCTTCATTAATCTTTGATTTTCTTCTTTGCCACTCATTTCTAAACAAACACTTTTTATTTTTATATCATGTGAACTTATCCTCGATACTATTCCTTATAAAAAACAATTGGATTGCTTTGATATCGCTACTTATATCCAACTTTCCGAATCTCGGCTACTAGCCATTAGCCCGTCTCATTTTACACCCGTTTCACTGAAAGGATATGGAAACCAAATGAGTATTTCGCTAAGTAGCCTACTCCGCCAGGAGACTGTTATAAGCATGAGCCCCGTCTGATCGGTCGTGGCGGCGGTGTTGCAACAATCTATAAAGATATTTTTAATGTTACTCAGAAAACAGGTCGCAGGTTTAATTCATTTGGAGTACTTGTGCTGAATGTTACGCTCTTAAATGTAAGAAAGAAATCCATATTATCTCTAGCCTTGGATTCTCAAATACCTTACCTGATCTATATAAATTGCTAAGTGAACCCAAACAAACAGATGAATTGGAGGAAATGACTTGCAGTTTGAGCACCATTTTCACTACATTAGATATTGTTGCACCAATTAGATTAAAAAAGGTTAGAGAGAAAACTAAAGCACCCTGGTACAACAGTGATACGCATGCTATCAAGAGAGAAACCCGTAAGATTCTTTAATTCGGACACACGTCAGCAGGGTTCGTGCATAGACGCTATTAAGTGTATCTATAAAGTAGGCTACAGGTTACATTTTAGGTGGCCTTGGCCTCCACTCACACAATTTACAAATAGAAAATACAGGTAAGTGTGATGATCCAATAACAGTGTTATTCATAAAACATTGTAGTTACAATCAATAATAATATTGACATCAAACAAAGGACTTGGTTTTTAGGACGCCGAAACATTCTCAGAATCCTATTTTCAGAGTATCAATCTCATTTGAGGTGAGGCGTTTTTCTGCTCTCTCTTGGAGTCTTCTACAGGTTCATAATGGCTCGTTTTCACTGAGCAGTACTGTATTAAAGTGCAGCAGACTTCGTTACACGAAATCAAACCTTACAAAGAACTCAAGAGCAGAAACAGACCAACCAACATAGTGCAATAAGAACTGATAAAGAACAAGACAGAACAGGTTTAAATAGACAGAACTGATGCACAAATTAAGACACACCTGAATCAAACTAACGATCAATCAACACTATAGAGAAAAAAAGGACGGGAGGGGGGTGGGGAGACAGAAGACAGAACCGAACTAACAGGTAAACTAAACAGAAATGAAAACAAACTAACATTGTGATACCTGCAATTTCTTAAAAACGGTTTCTCTTACTCTGGGCCAAGAGAATAAGACAATTGAAGATCTATACCATTTAAAGACATTATATTATATGTATTATGTATGTATGTATAATGTATTATAATATAATCATGTCTCTTCAATTAATTCAAGATGTCAGCAAGACAGCAGGGTGAGAGATGAGTGATGTATAAAGCAGTCCGCACTGCTGTCTGTGTGTGAATGGCCATTCTTGCAAGAATAAAATAGCCAAGGTACTGTATTTCCTGAGTGTTTTGATTCATTACAATCTCCCTATTAAATAAATAATTTCTGCAACATGACGCGCAAATACAAGTATTTCTCACATATCAGAAACGTATAGAACATACTTTTTAAAGATTTGTTTTAACTTAATTTATATTACAATAATACAACAGGTTTTACAATTTCACTTCTCATGTCTGTGTTTTTTCCAGATATCATCAGTCTGTGAATGAGAGGTGTTTTTTCACTGGCCTTTCTGCAGATTACACTGTTATTTCAGTAAGTGATAACAAGGGTTGATTATACACATTTCACTGAAGAGGAAACGTGGCATATTATTGTGACACACAAAATCTCTACAAAGAAGATTCTTCAGTTTGCGTGACAGACTGTTAAAGTGAACAACCCTCATGCAAAGTAAATAGTTTCAGTTTTGTTCATTGTTATTCCATACACATACAAAGCACAATGGATTGATGTTTTTCTACTTTTACAATGCAAACAGCAAACATATCAATGCAACCATGACAAGGAGATAGAAGATGGGTGTTTACGTGAAATACTTTTAAGCAGTTGACATGTTTTGCGTGATTGCACTGTAAAAATCCAACTTATATTTTGTTTGACAAATCCTGTTTTTAAAATGTATTCAACTAGTATTTAACATGAAAAAGTTTGTACAACTAATGACCAAGTTGAAAACTCAAAAATGTCCTGCAGCTGGTTGTCTTAAACTTTTTAAGTTTCCTTTTTTTTTTCCAGTGTGCTAAATCTGAAACTAAACAGCATTTCACCAATTATCAATTATTAGGGCCCATGCCCTGAAAGGGTGAAGGCCCTATTGTTTTCCTAAGGATTATTCTTTGCACACATGTTCATCAGCCATTAGGGCTATGAGAGTTAACATGGCACATTTTTTTTTGTTTTTTTATTTTTATTTTTTATGAGGGTCTCTGTAATGGTGCCCTCATATATTCTTATATTAATCAAACTTTATAGATGTATACCCAGTTAAGAGGGAACGTTCTCATAACTTTGGCCAATGTCAAGGTTCTCTCAAAGTTATGAACAAACTTCTTCCAGTTACATTAATAAAGTGTTTGTTCAATGTAATTGTTTTCAAAATGTTAGCACAAACACATTATTTACACATCGTTTGTTACATGTCCTCATAATGTTGGGAGAAAACATTTCTATAACAACATTCTTAGAACTCAGGCCTTCTTTAAACATTAGAATGACAAATAACTTCATATGAATAACATTATGTCTGCTGTTTTAAAATAATTTTGTAGGCTGTCCCAAAGTTATTCTTCCTAACTTATATCTTACATCTATTAAGGATCACTAGCTTAATATCTTAAAAATGGTAATGTTGGATGCTTCACAGCAAAAATCCCATTTTTAATGAACACAGTGTTTATGTGACATCATGCAGACTACATGATGTTTAAGTAACAAAGTTCAGGAGGAGCACGTTCAGTTAATTAACACGAATGGAGTGCACTCGGCAATCAATGATACTAGGTGTGTGTATATATATAGATAGATAGATAGATAGATAGATAGATAGATAGATAGATAGATAGATAGATAGATAGATAGATAGATAGATAGATAGATTCAGCCTTCTCACCTCTATTATAGTTTAGCAGCAGTTATTAGCTTCTTGGTTCACCGCTCTGCTATCATGTCTCAACGACCAAGCTCTTCATCTGACGAAGTATGTATCGCCAGGAATGAACCATCAGCCCTGCGCTCACCAAGATGTCGAGGCCAGTCTTCACCACCCCCGGCAAGACTTCCATCTTTCTCTCCGGCCTCCTCCTACAACTTGCCAGTCCTGACGATCCCACATGTCGGGAAATGGACCGTTGCTGGACTGAGGCAAGCGCTGGGGAATTCAGACGTACAGGCGCCGCGAAAATTGAATTGAGCGGAGCTGTACGATCTCTACATTACCCTATCTCAGTCAGCCAACCAATCTCCAAAGTCAACATCAACTCCCAAGACGACTCCCAGGCAGAGCAAAGCCCTCAGGGCCTAAAAGTCGCCTGCCCAGTCAACACCGTCGTCCTCCCGCAAAAGATCCAACTTAATTCGTCCATTGCGGCGTAGGCCTTCAGCGAGCCTGGGCCACACCTCAGATTCTGCCATTACAGGTCCAGCTCTCCACCACGACTCCCGCCTTTTTCAGAGCTGTACACAGCAAGGCCCAGCTTCTCCACAGCCTTCCAGTTTGATTCTCACGCTGCTCATAACCCTTTTCCTTTTCAATGGCCTCCAGCTCCAGTCGTAGACACTAGCGCGAGGCTACTGCCGCTAGCATCACAGGTGCAACCCTTTCATCAGTTTCATCCAACAGGTTTCAACCCGCCTACATCCAGTGGCCTGCAGCTCCAGCAGCTGAGACAAACGTGAGCCGCCTCCGCTTGCACCACAAGCCCACTCTTCTTTCTACCACCCTTCCTTTCCTTTCTATCCTCCAGTTAACTTTCCTTTTCAAGCCACAGCGGGTAATCCAAGCATGAGGCCGCCGCCAACATTCATAGTCCTGGCTTACTCTTTTCCCAGCTCTGTCATTCAACCAAAGTGTCAATATTCTCTGTTCACAGCAACTCCGATGCCCGTCTCGTCCAATGCTGTCACAATGGAACCACCACCAGTGTCCTAAAGCATCCATGCACAGATCCTTTCAGGTGCGGACATAGACCTTTGTTCCTTTCCCTCTCTGCTCCCCCAAATCAGTCTGCCAAATAGATTGTGGGGATTTCTCCGTCATCCTGAAAAACACCAACTCGCAAACATCCGCAAACAAAATGAAACGTTCTTTCATTTTCTGAATTTTCAATAGCCTTTTTCTGTTTCACCGAAATAATCTGTTGAACTTTCCCCCACAGGCAGCGTCAACTAAATGAATATCTGGCAATCATAGCCGAGCTCGCGCTGTCCTACGGGGGAGGGCACTTCTGCACGTGACGTACCATAAACTGTTTTAAGCCAAAAGTGCCGTGCGAGTCGCACAGTGGAACCAGTGCACATACTGGGGCGCGCTCGATGTCTACAGCAGGGTTTTCCTAGGCTGTAAAAACATCTCTTGCGCGGTCTGCAGATCAGTGGCGCACTCAACAGCATGCCTTCCTCTCTTTAGCGAGCCAAGCACCCCGACCTGTGATTTTGATCATGTCGATTGCCTGATTTATGTAATGGTTTTTCAGCGAAAATTAATCGAGAGGGATCAAGCTGTATATGCTAGGGAATCTCCATGGCCACATCAGCTCCAGGACATAACTCTACCCTCACGTAGTAGCAGTTTTTCTGTGGGGGAAAGAATGGTCCGCTAGTAGCATTTTAGTGCATTGTGACAATGATGCAACAGTGCATTGCATTAATAAAGGCCGTTCCTATTCACCTTCTCTCATGCCATTCTTAAGGCGCCTCATGTGGATTTCAACTTGCATCATAATTGCTTAACACGTAAGCAATTCTAGATCATGAATATTACATATTTTTACCATTCACGACCATAGACAGTTAAGTTGCTCTCACCAATTTGGAAAAGGTCAAAGGTTATCTCATCTCGGCCACTCGTGCCTCAATATATTCTACAAGCTGCCTAGGAGAAAATAATACATGAGGGGGTTCTCAAGTGCATTTTCCTCGTCGGCTTTTGGTATTTACCATTATTCCACATGTAATAAAGCAAACACAGCAGATGTTAGAGTGGAAAAAATTTTTTTTTGAGGTATGGAAGTAACTTTATTTACTTTATTTTTGTTATGGGAATTTCTGCTTTATAGTTAACTCTTCAAATTTAAATTATGTTTATTGTGTGTCTGTGTTAAGTTGTTAATGCTAATGTTTTGCTTGTTAGCTGGAAGGTGAGCTAGTTCATGACTCCGGGTTAGTTCACAACATCTTGCACACGTCACACACATGTTCAGTTAAAATTTTCATAAGGAAAACTTCCTTATGTAGACCAACAATGCAGCCTTGACTACTAACACGCGTAACAGCAACACACACGCAGGTTGGCTGCTGCCTCCGGCTGTCTAACCAGTTTTTGGTTTAACTGTTTTGCAAGTAAGCAATACAGCCAGACTAATTTTCATATTTTAAAAACAAAGCCTTACAAGGTAACAAAATATATAATAAAAATAATAAAAAAAAGAATGGCAGACATTTAGGCCAGAAGGCAAAGATAAAACAATCTTTATGTCAATATATTTTATCTGCTATTAAAAATAAGAACAAAGCATGCATTTAAGAAAGAAATGTAATGAACAATTATAAAAAAATAAAAACGATATATACTTCAATGTATAAAAAATACATTGATTCTCATTAAAGATATATTAAGGTTCTTCACTTGTGATTTTTTGCTTTTGTTTCACCTAAATGAAAATTCTGTCATTTAGGCCCACTCACTCTCATGTTGTTTTAAACTTGATGTTTATTTTGAACAAAAGTTATTTTGAAGAATGCGTGTAGATAATGTGGCCAACATTGTTTCGATGGTTGCTGTCTGATCTGGCAGTGGTTCTCGAATGGTTATTATTTGTGTATTTTCAGGTGGTAGATCTGTGGTTAGTGTGTTGCGTGACAATTGGACACAATTGTAGGCGACAGAAAAATAATTTGAAAAATATATTAACCCATTTGTGCCCAATTTTTTCTGAATGGTTTCATACATATAGTCATGTTAATAATGTCCTATGTGAACATGTTCTGCATTTATTTTCCTCAGGTTTTTTTTTTTCTTCTTGAAAATTGTATTTGAATGTGCGGCAACTATAGTTGCCGGTGGGCAAATATGTTGTATGCACCCCATCAATGTTAATTATGAATAGGAGGATAACATTTGGCATCTATCTCAAAATAACTGCTTTCAACAGTTCAATCTTTATTCATAAACAAACTTATTGTGTATAAAAGTCGAAGAATGTTTGATGCGAACCCAAAAAAGCGGAATCTATAGCTTATAATGTCTTGAATATAAAAACACAACAAACAACAAATCCATTTGTCTTAAACCTTGTACGCTGTTTGGGGTCTTTTTGACCCACATTTCTAACTTTCATTTATGGGGATAACATGGATAATTTGACATGGTTTAGTGTAAGATTTTTGCCAATCTTTTGTAAAATACCATTTTAAAAGTAACAAATGATCACTTTAACCAGTAGATGGCTGCAGAGCTCCACTATTTGCGATTTGCTATTTGACTAAATGAAAGACATATTTTCACAAGTTTTTCCAGTTGTATTCATACCTAGATATTATGAAATCACAATTATAACAATAAAAGTAACTTTTTGTCGAAGTTTAGGCATTTTTTGTGTTGGAAAAAAAATCTGTTTTTCAATAATGTTATATGATTAGAATTAAATGATTTTTGTCAATGGACAAAATTCATCATCAAAATCAGAAAGGACACAGAAATTTGGTGGCACACTTCACACAATTTTTAGAATTATATGAAAAACAGATGTTTGAAATAAATCATAAACTCTAAAGACTCCAACTTTTCTCTTTGTAACATCCTGATCAGGTTTGATTCTAATCATAATGTAACATTATTGAACATTATTGATTTTTTTCAGTACAAAAACTGCTAAACTTTGACAAAAATACATATAATTATGATTTCATAATATGTAGATATGCATATATCAAAAATGTAATTTGTTACAAAATGTAACAAATTAAAATTGTACAGAATTTTTACAAAATTTGTACAAAATTTGTTACAAAATTACATTTTGTTGCCTGGGGTCTCTGAGACCACAAACAGCCCAGCTGTAAACCTCAAATGAACAGCGCACGAGGGTTAAAGTGTAGAGTGCAGAACAAAGTGCAGGCATAACAGGACATTGTGTATCAAAAAGTTAAATGAAAATAAATAAATACAAATTAATAGAAAGAAGTAAAAATTATGTGTGTGTGTGTGTGTATATATATATATATACACACACACACACACACACACACATAACAAAAACAAATGACAAAATGGAAAAAAACTAAAATAACGTTATTTTTATGCAATAAACAAGTCCAATAACCTAGAATTATTAACCTATTAACACAGTATACCCCATTTCCCCATGATATATGTACTTACAAGGCATTTGCCCACCGGCAACTATAGTTGCCGCTTGGACTTTTGACTAAGTATACAAAAAACTATAGATCTATTGTAAGATTTGTTTTGTTTAGAGGATTCTAGAGACCTTCACGATTATTTAGATATACATATGTCAACAAAAAATACTTATTAGTAATATGAAAATTAGCTTTCTTTGGGAGGGTTTGCCTTCGCCATGCTTCCTGGAAGTAGGGGTAGGAAGTTGACAGCCTCATGTGACAGGAAGGAAGTGAATACCTTTTTTATTTTCTTGAAATCCTTTATTTGGTTGTTTTCTTGCATGACATTGAGACATACAACTTAGATAACATCTAGAAAAATACTTACACAAGGAAAATGACAACTATACACTGCGGCAACTATAGTTGCCGGTGGGCTTAAATGGGTTAAGGTCACGTCCCATGTTTCATTTCTAATATCTACAGTTTTACTGTAATATACAGTATTTTTATGTTTCTATATTCAGTGCAAAAAATTTTTGTAAAACTTTACAAAATGGTGGCCGTATTCTGTTTGCCTTTATCATCACGGGATTCATAAATTTTGGGGCATCTCGCCCGGGGGGCGGGGTTACGTCCTGCGTCACATCTCTCATGCGGGTTCTCGTCGACCATGGTCAGCGCGGCTGAGCGCGCACGAGCGGGGACCCGTCAAAGATTCTATAGTTTTTCCAACCGTCTCTGGACTCGTCAATTGAGTGGGAAGTACGTTATCGGCCTGTATACATCTTTTTGCACGATAGAGGGTAAGTTTTTAATCATGTTAGATTGTTTTCCTGTTTAGTTAAGATTTCGACTGTTAGAGTTAGAGATAGATCCGGATAGATAGAGTAATCTTGACCATCTTCAAATCACGTGGTGCAAACTGCAAACCTGTCCTCTTTTGGTGAAAATAGTTATTGCATGACTTTTGTAAAACTTTTTTTAAAACTTTTTCTTTTACTCTTCACCCTAAGTCTTACAGAAGACTTGTTTGGTTTACACCCCTGGTCTGTGTTAACGAAATATAAATCATTTATAGATCTGC
Source organism: Cyprinella venusta (assembly GCA_038021265.1). Classification (NCBI taxonomy): domain Eukaryota; kingdom Metazoa; phylum Chordata; class Actinopteri; order Cypriniformes; family Leuciscidae; genus Cyprinella; species Cyprinella venusta. Next base: position 27,502,471 of record CM075884.1, read on the forward strand.
CTTGGATGCCTCCACATTCCGAAGTTGTCAAGAGAGATGGGGGATACATTTCCGTAATTGTAAAGTCGAAGGAGGATCTGACAACTCTGTTGGACTAGGGCTTCACCCATCTCTGGCAATACACACAAGAGTTGCTTTGTAAATAGGTGTTTCTTTTTCTTTTTTGTTTCTTTCTTTGTGTGTGTGTTTATTTTGTATGATTAATTCACCCATGTATTTGTACTCTGCTGACTAATGCTGATCCACACTCTTAGAAAAAATGCTTCATTTGGGTCCCATATATGTAGCATAGGGTTCTTTACTCAACTCCAAAGGAACTTTTATGCTAAAAAAAAATTCTATAATGACAAGAAAGAACCCTTTGGCGCAAATGTTCTTTATAGGCTATTATTCGTTCATATATTACATTATTCTGCAACATTTTGTAGTTGTAATTAAGTTATTGTTCATTAAACTGTTGTATTAACTTAATGTCACATTTTAATCATGCTGATTTTTGGAGAATAAAAACTGAAATGTCACTCTTTGTGTGATATTGATTAATTACATTTTTTAACCCCCATATCTTGAATTTTGTGATCATTCACATGCATTTCATTTTAGGGGTTCCAAATACGTAGCGCTTTAGAACCTTTTAAGGTTCTATATAGAACCTTTTCTTGTAAGAGTGGATGTTGGTAAGGGGGTGGGGGGTTAAGGGAAAATTTGACAAATGATGTATATTTTCCTGTTGAAAACATTGCATTACACAATTGTGTATAATCATATGTATTGACATGATTAAAACCTTGCATTAAGGCCTGTTTCTATTTCATAATTCCACCTGTAATATCTGTATTGAGTCTAATTAGTCATTACTGCTTGAATCACCTTAGAAAGAAGAAACGTGAACTGGTTAGCTGCCTGGAGTTTAATGGAAGTTTACTTTTCTACAATACAATAAGTAGGCCTAACTTTATCGAGGTAAAAGTTTCTTCGCTGTCACCAGACGTAGGTCTCGGAGTGGAGAGAAGAGTGACAAAATCATGGTAAGGCTGTGCAAACAAAGCAAGTTAGGCTATCTGTCTAGCATTGCCATGTCATATATTGATTGATTCATTGTCCCTTCATAGTTTGTAAGAGACATTTCAGGTTGGATGTATTTAATAAACTGAGCGAAGCCTATTCATATGTTAATATGAAACGCGACTTGGCCATTGTAAATAAGGCCGTGTGTCCACCAAAGCGTTTTTCCACGCGCCTGGCGTATGTTTTCAATTGTTTCCAATGGGAGCGCCGCGTTTTTCAAACGCCATGAGCGTGACGAGGCGCTGAGCGTTTTTTTCACGCTGAAGCGCCGAGCGCCCGGCGTTTTTTACTGGTCGCCGAGAGTTGAAAAATGTTCAACTTTGGAAAAAACGCAGCGCTCATCACTGTCAGTTCTTACCCAGCCGTCCAATCACAGTGGAGGAGGGGCGGGACTAAACCACACTGACCAACAGTCACAACGTTTAAACTGCTGCGGATATTCTGTATCATAGCAACGAAACGCCTCAACGGAAAAAACGCTGCGCTGCCAAAACGCTCTCAAGCGCCCAAAGCACGGCGTCTTCAGCAGAGCGTGTAGCGTTTTCAGCTGGCAAAAAACGCTTTGGTGGACACACGGCCTAAGGCTACAGCACATTCTATTACAACTTAAACCCATGGTAGCTAGGTAACGATAAACAAACTGAAAGACAGCAATTCCAGATTTCGCTTTCGTTCACTAAACAAAGACTATGAAAATTAAACACCACTTTTCCATCAAAAAACGTGTTGTAAAAAACATAACTTATTATATTTAAGACCTAGGTTCGCTAGCTAGTTCTGTGACTGCCTGTGTGCGCTATGGGGCGCGCTCACCCTGGTTGACGAGAACCCGCATGAGAGATGTGACGCAGGACGTAACCCCGCCCCCCGGGCGAGATGGCGAAGAAGATTTCTTGAAGGTGAGTAGGCTATAGTTTGTTATTGAAGAGTGGTTTGTTGGCTCAGAAACTTGTTTGTGCTTTTCGAGAATGAAAGTATGCTGAGCAGTTCTATTTTTATTTATTTATTTATTGAATAATTGTGTGTTTAAATAAGATTGCACTGTATTTACAATTATTTTGCAGCATTTGCATAACAATATGTTTGAAACCAAAAACTAAACATTGTTGAAGGTATTTTTTATTTTTTCAGATTCTTCCACAATTTTGCAAAAGGGTGAGTCAAACAACTGATGGGGTCTTACAGCAGCATGATTTATTGGGATATTGATAATTATATTAATCAACATGTAAAAAAAAAAGAAAAATAATAATAATCCATTACATTTATGTAGCGCTTTTCTCAGCACTCAAAGCGCTTCACATAGAGAGGGGAATCTCCTCAACCACCACCAATGTGCAGCATCCACCTGGATGATGCGACGGCAGCCATAGTGCGCCAGAACGTTCACCACACACCAGCTTACTGGTGGAGAGGAGACAGTGATGAAGCCAATTGGTATATATGGGGATGATTAGGAGGCCATGATGGACAGAGGCCACTGGGCAAATTTGGCCAGGATGCCGGGGTTACCCCCCTACTCTTTCGAAAGACATCCTGGGATTTTTAATGACCACAGAGAGTCAGGACCTCGGTTTAACGTCTCATCCGAAGGACAGTGATCTTTGACAGTATAGTGTCCCCATCACTACACTGGGGCGTTAGGACCCACACAGACCACAGGGTGAGCACCCCCTGCTGGCCTCACTAACACCTCTACCAGCAGAAACCTGGCTTTCTCAGAAGGTCTCCCATCCAGGTTCTAACCAGGCTCAGTCCCGCTTAGCTTCAGCGGGCAACCAGTCTTGGGCTACAGGGTGATATGGCTGCTAGCAATTGTAATGTAATTATTGTAATTTTATATTAGTAGATATCCTTAAGCTTGTGCTCAGAGGATTCTTGACTGATTTGATCAGAGGTGTAAAGTTTGTGATCCTCTGCATTACAGCAATGTAAAAACTAGTTCAGCAGAAGGCAGTTTTTAAGAGCAGATTTATTAAACAGAGAAAAGTGCATTGGACAATACAAAAGGGATTTTTAAACCAGACCAAAATACTTAAAATACATAATACATTTACCTACATACATAAAATACATAAAAAAAGCAGCCTACAAAAAATACAAAAGACACCCTGCATTATCAGAACCCTCTGAGAATCAAAAAGACCAGTGGAAAGAAATAAGCACAAAAAAATACAGTAAGACATGATAATAACAATGAGGAAGGAAACTAAAGACAAAACTACTGGAGAACAGTACACAGTATTTGTTACAGCATCTCGAGAAAGACTTTCACTATTCAAGATGAAAATGTGGCCTTACCTTACTGTACAGTATTATACAGTTTTGATATGTAAATTAGTTTTATTGTCTCTGCATGCACAAATACTAGACAACACAAATATTTGTGAAAAATATTATCATTTTCAAAGTGCACTTGATTTTTCTTTACCCAGAGGGATGTTTTTCATGTATCCCAGTGCTCTGTGTTTTTCTTATCCTGCTCTCTTCTTGATGTTTTCCAGTTGTTTAGCCTTTCCAAACTCATTTATTTCCTTCAGCTTCTCAATCAGAAAATCAGCATGTTGGAGTGTATTCAGAGAATCAGTTTTGAGTGCGATCTTCTCCAGAGTATACACAGAGTTAAAAGCTTCAATCACCAGCTTTACTCTCTTCATCTCTAATTCTTGTAGTTCTTCTTTCAGCCTCTTGACCGAAATCTCACCATCCCTAACTTTAATTATATTATCATTATATTTCTTCTTCATATCTTCATCTGTCCTCTTCTCCTTTCTTGTCTTTGTTACATATATTTTTGCTTCTTTGACGTGTTTGCTGGAGTGGCATTTATTTGTGCACACTGTACAGTGATAATCTTTCATCACATGACACCATGAGAGATCTTTGACCCACCAGCATCCTGGATAATGACAGTTCTCCTCACAGACGGGGCAGCACAACGCCTCTTTGGCTTTAGAGCAATCAATATCAACCTTCTCTCTGTATTCATCGTCAACTTCATACTCAAAGTTCTTATTTTCTTCAACAGCTTCTTTGTGTTTCTTCAGAATTTCTTTAGTTTGTTTCAGCTCGTTCTTCTTAAGGTCTATCTCTTGAATATGTGATTTTATATTGGAGATTTTTGCCTCCAACTCCTCCCGTTCTTCCAACACATCTTTGGTCAGCTTCACGGTTTTTGGTTTTATGTTGTCAAGAAATTTGAAAAATCCTGTAATTTCTTTAAAACTGAGATCCCATGATTGCTTTTGGATCATCTGATATTCTTCATGAAATGTCTCTCCTTGACAGTTGTCAAACAGGAAATACACCGGCTGATTCTGTTCATTCACTGCACACTTGACTTTAGCCTCTTTAACAGCCATCAGAGCAACTTTAGGGACAGATCCATGAGAGTTTGTGAAGAGCAAGATGATATTTTCATCAATATCTCTCCCAAACAAAGACTGAACAGCATCAAATATGTATTGTTGTCTGTCAGAGAGTCGATTCTGTGTTGCTTTAATCACCAGACACACTGCATCTAGTTTCTGGATGCAGTCGTCACATTTAATTAAACTCAGCAAACTCTCAGCGATCTCTTCATCTTTCTCAACTCCACGAGTGTCTCCATATCCTGGTGTGTCGATGATTGTTAGATCAGTTTTACTCTCTCGTAGATAAACCCCATAAACAGTGATGATGGAGGTCTGACTGTAAACTAATTTTTGATCACTCTGATCATCTGTGATCTCAAACCAAACCTTGTCTTCTCTCTGAACATCTAACATGTAGTTGATCATAGTGTTGATCAGTTTTGTTTTTCCTGTTCCTGTTTCTCCCAGCATCAGAATGGTTTTATGGGGTTTGGTTTTGTCTCTCTCTCCAAAGGTGATTCTTTTATATGGTTCAGATTGATCATGAGAGTCTGTTGTTGGTGTCAGATGGTATCGAGTGGGAATCCCCTCCTCAATTACTCTACTTTGCTCGATGATTGCATTACATTTTTGTAATCTTGGTTTTAAACTGTCCATTTTTTGTCTGTAATATAAAGAAAAAATATGACAAAGAAATATGTAACATGTAAATAATAATAATAAAATATTGGCTACTAGTTCATTTTAAATGAGGCAAAATTATGCATCTCTGTCAATAACATTAATCTTCATCAGAATAAGTTTTTTAAAGGAACTAAAAGTCCTGCAAGTGTCAGGACAAGAGTATGGTCACATCAGTTTATTCCACAAAATGAAAAAAAATAAATGACTGTAAGAGTATTCCAAATGACTTGTGGCTTAGAGTAAAGATAGCGTAGTAAAACTTTGCTGAAATCCTCTGTAAATCTCGCTCTGTCAGTCATATCTTTCAAAAGATAAATCCAAACTTTAGACACACTTAAAAGCCAATGACACTTGATATCAAAGCTGTTATGTGTGTGTGCAGTTATTTTAACAATAAGGAAAATGGGGACAATGATCAAATTTTAGTCTGTTCATATTAAAAAGAAGACTTGGAGAGCGACAGTCATTTAGAATAATAGTACAGTACTTTTTTGGAATAAATTATTTTGACTTTACTTTTATCTGCTTTAAAGTCTGCACACATTAGATGTAGGTGATTATCATTCTTACTGTTCATCTGAATCTGTCATGACTGGTTCCAGGTCTGAGGTCCTTCAAGTTCCCAGGAAAATTATTGCTAAAGAAATTAAAGACGCGTAACATTTTATACAATAATCACTAGTTCACAAAGACATAAATGACACATTTAAATATACTAAATATCATCATTACACTACATCACTGAGATACAATACACAATGTATTGAAGAGCAATTCACATCTACTCACAGTATTACCTGTTTGTTGAAGTGCTTCTTTGTCTAACTCTCTTCAGGTGCTTGTAGATCGGAGGAAACCGTTGTATTTATACACTGGCCAACACCCATCTATGAAGATCACATGATTTGGAAGAATATTCCCCACAAATTGCTACAAAACTAAACTATGCTCTGATTTTCAAGCACTATGCACTTTGTTATATGCTCAAGTTTTTTTGTTTTGTTTGAATAAGAGAATATATGACGACATCCCATTAAATGTATATGCTTGTTATCAACTTCATGTTTGCTACAGGATTTTACACGTTCTTCCAAATCATGTGATCTTCATAGATGGGTGTTGGCCAGTGTATAAATACAACGGTTTCCTCCGATCTGCAAGCACCTGAAGAGAGTTAGACAAAGAAGCACTTCAACAAACAGGTAATACTGTGAGTAGATGTGAATTGCTCTTCAATACATTGTGTATTGTATCTCAGTGATGTAGTGTAATGATGATATTTAGTATATTTAAATGTGTCATTTATGTCTTTGTGAACTAGTGATTATTGTATAAAATGTTACGCGTCTTTAATTTCTTTAGCAATAATTTTCCTGGGAACTTGAAGGACCTCAGACCTGGAACCAGTCATGACAGATTCAGATGAACAGTAAGAATGATAATCACCTACATCTAATGTGTGCAGACTTTAAAGCAGATAAAAGTAAAGTCAAAATAATTTATTCCAAAAAAGTACTGTACTATTATTCTAAATGACTGTCGCTCTCCAAGTCTTCTTTTTAATATGAACAGACTAAAATTTGATCATTGTCCCCATTTTCCTTATTGTTAAAATAACTGCACACACACATAACAGCTTTGATATCAAGTGTCATTGGCTTTTAAGTGTGTCTAAAGTTTGGATTTATCTTTTGAAAGATATGACTGACAGAGCGAGATTTACAGAGGATTTCAGCAAAGTTTTACTACGCTATCTTTACTCTAAGCCACAAGTCATTTGGAATACTCTTACAGTCATTTATTTTTTTTCATTTTGTGGAATAAACTGATGTGACCATACTCTTGTCCTGACACTTGCAGGACTTTTAGTTCCTTTAAAAAACTTATTCTGATGAAGATTAATGTTATTGACAGAGATGCATAATTTTGCCTCATTTAAAATGAACTAGTAGCCAATATTTTATTATTATTATTTACATGTTACATATTTCTTTGTCATATTTTTTCTTTATATTACAGACAAAAAATGGACAGTTTAAAACCAAGATTACAAAAATGTAATGCAATCATCGAGCAAAGTAGAGTAATTGAGGAGGGGATTCCCACTCGATACCATCTGACACCAACAACAGACTCTCATGATCAATCTGAACCATATAAAAGAATCACCTTTGGAGAGAGAGACAAAACCAAACCCCATAAAACCATTCTGATGCTGGGAGAAACAGGAACAGGAAAAACAAAACTGATCAACACTATGATCAACTACATGTTAGATGTTCAGAGAGAAGACAAGGTTTGGTTTGAGATCACAGATGATCAGAGCGACCAAACATCACTTTACAGTCAGACCTCCATCATCACTGTTTATGGGGTTTATCTAAAAGAGAGTAAAACTGATCTAACAATCATCGACACACCAGGATATGGAAACACTCGTGGAGCTGAGAAAGATGAAGAGATCGCTGAGAGTTTGCTGAGTTTAATTAAATCTGCAGTAATTAATGAATTAGATGCAGTGTGTCTGGTGATTAAAGCAACACAGACTCGACTCTCTGATAGAGAATTATACATATTTGATGCTGTTCAGTCTTTATTTGGAAGAGATATTGATGAAAATATTGTCTTGCTCTTCACAAACTCTCGTGGAGCGATCCCTAAAAATGTCCTGACGGCTGTTAAAGAGGGTAAAGTCAAGTGTGCCGTGAATGAACAGAATCAGCCGGTGTATTTCCTGTTTGACAACTGTCAGTCAGAACCTGCTGATGAAGAAGATATAATTCAGAAGCAATCATGGGATCTCAGTTTTAAAGGAATTACAGGATTTTTCAAATTTCTTGACAACATAAAACCAAAAACCGTGAAGCTGACCAAAGATGTGTTGGAAGAACGGGAGGAGTTGGAGGCAAAAATCTCCAATATAAAATCACATATTCAAGAGATAGACCTTAAGAAGAACGAGCTGAAACAAACTAAAGAAATTCTGAAGAAACACAAAGAAGCTGTTGAAGAAAATAAGAACTTTGAGTATGAAGTTGACGATGAATACAGAGAGAAGGTTGATATTGATTGCTCTAAAGCCAAAGAGGCGTTGTGCTGCCCCGTCTGTGAGGAGAACTGTCATTACCTACAATACTGGTGGACCAGAAAATTCTATAATCCAGACGGATGGTGGAGAAATCTTCCATGGGTCAATGTGAAGGATGATCACTGTACAGTGTGCACAAATAAATGCCACTCCAGTGAACACATCATAGAAGCAAAAATATATGTAACAAAGACAAGAAAGGAGAAGAGGACAGATGAAGATATGAAGAAGAAATATAATGATAATATAATTAAACTTAGGGATGGTGAGATTTCGGTCAAGAGGCTGAAAGAAGAACTACAAGAATTAGAGATGAAGAGAGTAAAGCTGGTGATTGAAGCTTTTAACTCTGTGTATACTCTGGAGAAGATCGCACTCAAAACTGATTCTCTGAATACACTCCGACATGCTGATTTTCTGATTGAGAAGCTGAAGGAAATAAATGAGCCTGACAAAGCTGAAATACTGGAAAACATCAAGAAGAGAGCAGGAGAAGAAAAACACAGAGCACTGGGATACATGAAAAGTTAGAAAACTTTTATTTTAAATCAGAAAATAAGAAAAATGCATTCTGAAAAAGTCCGGTGATTGTAACACAACAAAATTGACTCTCTGACAGACAAAAATACATATTTGACACTGACACACACACACACACACACACACACTAACACACCCACACGTTCTTACAAAAAGTTAACGTGTCTTACTAAATATTGTAATTTAGCTAAATGTTTGTGTTGTTTTGAGAAAATGTGAGCAGAGACAAAAAAAACATATGTATGTCCATCCATCTTCTTCCGCTTATCTGGGGCCGGGTCGCGGGGGCAGCAGTCTCAGCAGAGATGCCCAGACTTCCCTCTCCCTAGATACTTCCTCCAGCTCTTCTGGGGGGACACCGAGGCGTGCCCAGGCCAGCCGGGAGACATAGTCTCTCCAGCTTGTCCAATGTCTTCCCCGGGGTCTCCGCCCAGTGGGACGTGCCCGGAACACCTCCCAAGGAAGGCGTCCAGGAGGCATCCGGAACAGATGCCCGAGCCACCTCACCTAACCCCTCTCGATGTGGAGGAGCAGAGGCTCTACTCTGAGCTCCTCCCGAGTGACCGAGCTTCTCACCCTATCTCTAAGGGATCGCCCAGCCACCCTGCAGAGAAAGTTTATTTCGGCCGCCTGTATCCGGGATCTTGTCCTTTCGGTCATGACCCAAAGCTCACGTAGATTGACCGGTAGGCTAAATCGAGAGCTTCATCTTGTGACTTCAAGCTCGTTCTTCACCACAACAGACCGGTACATTGACCGCATTCCTGCAGAAGCTGCACCGATCCGTTTGTCAATCTCCCGTTCAATCCTGCCCTCACTCGTGAACAAAACCCCAAGATACTTAAACTCCTCCACTTGAGGAGGGATCTCTCCACCAACCCTTTTCCGGCTGAGGACCATGGCCTTGGATTTGGAGGTGCTGATTTTCATCCCAGCCGCTTCACACTCGGCTGCAAACCGTCCCAGTGCATGCCGAAGGTTCTGGTGTGAAGGGGCCAACACAACATCATCCGCAACGAGCAGAGACGAAATCGTGTGGTCCCCAAATCTAACACCCTCTGGCCCCTGACTGCGCCTATGAACAGAACCGGCGATAAAGGGCAGCCCTGCCGGAGTCCAACATGCACCAGGAAGAAGTCTGACTTAGGCTACTGCCGGCAATGCGAACCAAGCTCCTGCTTCGGTCATACATTTGTATGTCAGTTGTTAATATTTTGTCCTTATTTGCCTTCTCTCTCTCTCATATATTTGCCTTTATAAGTCTCTCTTGTGATGCTGTCACAGTCTGAAAAATGATTGGAAGGTTTTAGTTGATTTTACTGCTTCTTGTTGTGTTTGTGTTCATTAGTCCCTTGTTAGTAATTTAATATATTTCTAATATCTTTCCGGTACAGTATATTGAATTACTTTATTTTTTTGGTCCTTGTTTAATACATCTCTGCCTGACAAGTTCCTATCTCTTTGGTAAATTAATGTGTTACTTAACAGAATTTCATGCTCAACAAAAAAATATGCCTTTGTTTGTGATTCTGATAGACTGAATACCAGTCAGTGTGTCAATAAAAAGATTCAAACAATGATTTTATGCCGTTTTAAACTTGTTTTTTTCTATTTTGGTAAACCGGTTTCAGAGGCATTTGCCTTTGTTTTACTGTTCATGTAGTTTTGGGTCCATATGAGAGTGCATGGTATCATCATAGCGTTACTTGACAATAAATTAGATAACTCTTAGGCCTTGTCCACACGGACACGGGTATTTTCCCTCCTGCGTTTAACAAAAAAACCTCTGTCCACATGAAAACGCAAAAACACGCTATCAAGCGCTGTCAAGAGCATGCAACACCAGCAGGCGGCGATATAAACCTAGCCATAAAGCCACGTTTGCCAATCAGAAGCCGTGAGCGCTGCAAAAACTCCGGTTTCACTGGCCCTGTCCCAATATCCGCACTTGCGCCCTTGTGCCCCTCAATGCGTGTTCTCGCTAAGGGGTGCAAGACCGTAGGGTGTCCCAATCCTCTAATAGTGTTCTCCAGGGGTGATTAAAAGGGCACTTAATGCACCCTTTTCGTAAGTGCGCATCAGACCTCACTTTGCTGTAGGATATTACCAGAGCCCGTCTAACGGAGAGCCTTGGCACTTCCTATTAGCCCCGTTGTGTATCATCTTGGTTGCAGTTCCATTATAATTCCACTGGAGGGGATCGCGGGCGAGAGCAGAATGAATGGGAGTTTATGGGGCTAAACGGCTAAATGTGTCTCTTTCACCTACTTGTCGTTAAATTAACATAGATTTTATTGTTGATTCCGCAATTTCAATATAGATTATAGGCCAAAAGTCGAATGAACGAGTACTTTTGTCCTTTTGATTTCTTACAGGTTAGGCCGTTGTTGGCCGGAACACGCTAGCATTCTGCTATTGTGTGACGTCATCACATTTTTGAAAGGATTTTTAGAACAGATAAGTGAACTTAAAAATGCAATTTGCTAAGTGTATTATATTAGCCCTCTCTTTTGAATGCAACTTTCAAATTACTTGACAAAAAATTACATCCTGAGAAAAGAGGATTTCTGGGGGTGAAACCCCATTGACTCCCATTCATTCTGCACTCGACCGCGAGCGCCCCCGCATGGACAGAGACGTGTTACTGCAGCCAGTGCAGAACCCGGAAGTAACCAGCCAGTGCCAATTCTCTTCAATTGAGGGGCGGGCCAAGATGGCGCCTATGTAAGTCGTGTTTTCAGTAGCTCTTAAAGGTGTGGTTGATTGCTTTTTTTCTTTGCATGATTGTGTTTATGGGGTGCAATATAACATGTATTCGTGTTTTTTCTTTTTTAAAAAGTCTTATTTTTCATAAACTTCACCTTTATCATCAGCCGCGCTCTCCTCTGTCCCCTGAACGAGCGGTTTACTTCCTGATTCTATGAAAACACTCCCTCAGAAACACGTCGTGGGCTCAGATTGGTTAGTTTGGGCGGGTGTGTTGTGATTGGCTAAACTGTCGCTCACGTTGTCCGGAAGGTTAACGCCTATTACCTTAACGGGGAAATGCCAGCTCCGGTCCAGATGTAAATAATGGTGTCGAACTGCAGTATCAGTGAGGCAGAATCAGACCGAGAAAGCCGCGATGAAGAGAGTCAAACAGAACCACACCACACACGGCTCTTACTAAACGTTTCTGAATGATAATTTGCCATATTTTTTAACCATATACACGTTTGTTTTACACAATAGCATCTGACTGGCAACAATAGCAACTGACTGGCTACTAATGTTATAGTCAAACAGCATTGGCAAGTTTACGTTCTTGATCAAATCGAAAATAACGTCATAAAGCATATATAGACCATTTCAAAAGATGTAAACAACCCTGGTCCAGAGGCACTTCCTGTTTCAGTTTTTTTAACACTACATAAAAGCTGGGATAAAATACAACCAACAGAACATCTAAAACTGAATCAAAAAGTTAAACAAACATCTTTAAGAAGTTTTCTTTACATGTGAAATAAAGAAAACAGTTACAAACTGAAACAGGAAGTGCTTCTGGACCAGTGTTGTTTACATCTTTTGAAATGGTCTATACATGAAAAATACGTTTAAAACATTAGTACTTATACAAAATTCAGGTCCATAAAGTTTGTACGCGTTTGTCGTAGACACAAAATACTAGCATAACTAGTAGCCTAGTGGCTAAAGCCAGCGCTGGCATTTTGAAAAAATAAAACATAAATAAAACACAGGCTAACGTTACGTCTGGAATTATACATGCAAATACATTTAAAACGATTAAGTCTTTAGCCTACTTACAGGTTGTGGTCCAACAACTGCTGCCTCTGGTTTTAAAGTTGGATCTGCTTCATTGTTTATTAACAGTTTCTTGCTGCATTGAACTCGTGGAGATTCTAGAAGCTGTCTTCCGTAAAATGCGCAGCACAGAGAGCTAGATTACGATCGTCACTTTCAGGAATATAATCAAACATAAATTGTATCCATTGTTGATGAAGTATAGCATCCGTGGGAAGCTTGAAACACAGAAGACCTGACAGCTGCGTGAACACAACACACTCGACGTGCTACAGAAATATGCGCATGCCCTTTCCTGCATATTCCGAAGGGAGTGGTTGATGCAAATGTGCGGGTTAGTGACGTACCATAACCCGTTGTAGTCCCAATCCAGTCGTTTTTGTAGGCGTTTACACTTCCTGGTTTTTAAAAGACGATATCTCTGCTTACATTGAACTTTCAGCGCTGCAACTTTGCAGATACTGTTAATGCACCATCAGCAACATTACACACTATTTAAAATCAAAAAAGTGAAACTGGAATCTACCACCCCTTTAATATTACATTTTACACAACTGTCTGTTTTTTTTCTTCTTTATATTACAGACAAAAAATGGACAGTTTAAAACCAGGACTACAGAAATTTCATGCAATCATCGAGCAAAGTAGAGTAATTGAGGAGGGGATTCCCACACGATACCATCTGACACCAACAACAGACTCTCATGATCAATCTGAACCATATAAAAGAATCACCTTTGGAGAGAGAGACAAAACCAAACCCCATAAAACCATTCTGATGCTGGGAGAAACAGGAACAGGAAAAACAAAACTGATCAACACTATGATCAACTACATGTTAGATGTTCAGAGAGAAGACAAGGTTTGGTTTGAGATCACAGATGTTGATCCAAGATCAGTTCACAGTCAGACCTCCATCATCACTGTTTATGGGTTTTATCTACGAGAGAGTAAAACTGATCTAACAATCATCGACACACCAGGATATGGAGACACTCGTGGAGTTGAGAAAGATGAAGAGATCGCTGAGAGTTTGCTGAGTTTAATTAAATCTGCAGTAATTAATGAATTAGATGCAGTGTGTCTGGTGATTAAAGCAACACAGACTCGACTCTCTGATAGAGAATTATACATATTTGATGCTGTTCAGTCTTTATTTGGAAGAGATATTGATGAAAATATCGTTTTGCTCCTCACATACTCTCGTGGAGCGACCCCTAAAAATATTCTGACGGCTGTTGAAGAGGGTAAAATCAAGTGTGCCGTGAATGAACAGAATCAGCCGGTGTATTTCCTGTTTGACAACTGTCAGTCAGAACCTGCTGATGAAGAAGATATAATTCAGAAGCAATCATGGGATCTCAGTTTTAAAGGAATTACAGGATTTTTCAAATTTCTTGACAACATAATACCAAACACTGTGAAGGTGACCCAATATGTGTTGCAACAACACATGCAGTTGGATGCAAAAATCTCCGTTATAAAATCACATATTGAAAAGATGTTCCCTAAGCAGAATGAGCTGAAACACACTCAAGAAGATCTGGAGAAACACAAACAAGTTGTTGAAGAAAGTAAGAACTTTGAGTGTGAAGTTGAAGTGAAATACAGAGAGAAGGTTGATATTGATTGCTCTAAAGCCAGTTCGGCGTTGTGCTGCCCCGTCTGTGAGGAGAACTGTCATTATCCAGTCTCCTGGTGGGCCAAAAATCTCTCATGGTTCAGTGTGTTGGAAGATAATCACTGTACAGTGTGCAGAAATAAATGCCACTACACCAAACATGTCAAAGAAGCAAAAATATATGTAACAAAGACAAAAAAGGAGAAGAGGACAAATGAAGATTTGAGGAAGAAATATGATGATCATATAATTAAAGTTAGGGATGGTGAGTCTGTGGTCAATAGGGTGAAAGAAGAACTACAACTATTAGAGATAGAGCGAGTAAAGCTGGTGATTGATGCGTTTCACTGTGTGTATACTCTGGAGAATATCGCACTCAACACTGATTCACTGAACACACTCCAACATGTTGATTTTCTGATTGAGAAACTGAAGGAAATAAATGAGTCTGAAAAAGCTGAAATACTGGAAGATATCAAGAAGAGAGCAGGAGAAGAAAAACAAAAAATGCTGAAATACATGTAAAGATGTAAAAAAAGAAAAAAAACAGTGAGGTGCTCTGAAAGTGTCCTTCTGTGATATAGTGGTTTAAATATAATCACCATGTTCCCTGAAGCAATAATGTGTTCATCACTGAGAGTGTGTGTAGTTTAAGTGAATTTACAGAAGGATCAGTGAAACACATGCAGTGTGTCTGGTGATTATGGCACATCAAAATCTGACTGACAAATATACATATTTCACACACACACACACACACACACACACACACACACACACACACACACACACACACACACACACTACGTCTCGTGCACAATCCCAGTGACTGTACAGTAACTGTAGTGTAAATGTGCTCCAGTTCAATTTTAATCCTTTTAGGAAATTGAGGCACTTAGGCCCTCTGAACTTTACTACAGGTCTGGTAAAGCTTTTGTCATTGACTTTTACCTCAGCTCTCTCATGTGTCCATCCGACTCGGAAACCCTTAGCACTTTGCCTAACACAAAATGATCCATAAAATCTTATGGACCAAAAGCAGCCTATTCTATGTTACTGTATCTAAGTTAATTGAAAAGTTTGCATTTTCAGTCATGCCAACATGGTTGCAAAAACATTTCGTTTCTAATTTTATAACCTTGTTTTGAATAGTTGATGATATTTAATATGCGTTGGTATAGCTATACAGTATTGAAACATTTTCTCCATATTCCGTGTTCCAAATAAAACACTTGTGCACTTCACCTGTCAACAAAGGGATTTTTTTTTTTTTTTTTTTTTTTTGGTGATTATGAAGTTGAAACCATTCACTTTTTATTTACCTTTTACTGAAGCAGACAAATCATGGAAGTAAACAATGAAAATGATGAGGGAAAGATAGAAAATTGAAAAGAAACGGTGACTGATAATCAGTCATTATGTTTCTTTCAATTGTGGAAACCCGGAATACAAAAATATTTCCCCGTCCAGGAGAGAGCAGCAGAGACTGGCATTTCACACAGAGTCAAACTATATTCATTTGATCAAAATTTTTAAAATAAAGTGGATATTCAGATTAACATATGAATGAACTTTTGAGAAAACAGGCTTATTCCTGATTTTTGTTTTTAACTTTGTAACTTGTAAAAACTGAACTGAGTTTATGTTGTAATTTTAAGGAGTTTTTGAATTATAGTTTACAACAGACCAGAAAAATCTGCTCTGGTCAAGTTCAGACATTTCAACTTCATTAAGGTTTTTTTTTTAATGCACATGTAATGCACGTATGACAAGAAAATTAACAGGATGTTCATAAGTGAGTCTCTGTGAAATACAGATATCTTATATGAGGACATCAACCTGAAGAACCAAAACACCCATTAATAATACTGACCATTACTGATGTTTGGGCTGCTGTTTTCCTGACAAAAAATACGCAAACATGTTTTAATTGTTTTAGATTGAGATTTTAGAAAGAAAATATTTAAATTGATATATAGGCTATATGTTTTTGTTAGAAGTGTCGATTAAAAAATAACATCAACTCAAAGTGAGAAATTATCAAATGTATGATTTGCATCTTTTTTTAAAGTTCATCATTCTTCCAATACTGATACAGATATATTAAAGGACATGCAATGTAGGCTATAGTTAAAACGAACAAACACAAGTGGCACGTAAAGTTCTTATAATATAATTTATTCAGAAAATTATAATCGCCGGCTCATCATCATTGACAACTGTAGTCATCCAATCAATTTCATTCACAGTACAGAACCGTTGAGACCCGCTGAGCCAATGGTTGTGCTATTAACAGCGACAAGTCCCGCCTCTCAGTGCGGGCTCAACTAATCCAGCGCGCTTATTCTTGCATAATTAACATAGGCTTGCGGAGGGCAGTGACGCAGAGTCTGAGACTTTCCTCGTAATTTATCAAAAATATCGCTTCATTCGCCAGAACGGAGTTATTACTTTATCCAAATTCAGCTTCACGACGCTGTAACACAATACCGGATCAAATCCATGTGATTTCGTTTCTTCCAGACAGCTCAAGCCCTCTTACATGTGGATATTGATGTGGTAGGGAATAAATAAAGATGCCGCAGCCGAAATCGCGCAAGATCGCCGTCCTTGGCTACAGATCCGTCGGTGAGTGTGCATTACTTGTCCTGTAGTGTTTTGTATCGTTTACATCAGCTTTTTATATTTCTCCGCATGCATGAGATTCGTGCGTGCTCGCGTGAGCTGAATGTCACCCCATGCGCGTGATGCATCCGCATGCATTTAAGCACGAGCTGAAGTATGCATGCTTTATGACATATAACATAGTAAAACACACCCTACAATATCATGCATCTAATCCCAAATTTAACTAGCCCTTTCTTTCCGATCAATGCAGTGTGATGCTGTTCTGCAGATGCATGCAGGCCTCGGTCCAGTGCCAAAGTGCTTTTACTGCCTGTATATTCATCATTATGCTTCATGCATTTTCATTTCTCATATCACGAATAGATATATTAACAGCTAACAGAGGCCTGTATTCATTTAAAGTAGCGTCATGACTTCTATATAGATGTTATAGACCACTAAATATAATCAGAGATCATCGTCCTAACATCAGGCAGATATATTTTCATGTGAAAACTCGATTTATACTGATTTAAATTGGTATACTAATATAATATGAGTTACTACATCATTTCTGAGTGATTCAGTAATTGTGGTGTGATGTTGTGAATGAGTATGGATGCTGCAGGTTTGTCCAAGCATAGTTTTTCCTCACCGCAGCCGATATATCAGCCGATATTTGACCGTTTGGAGATTATCAGCATTGGCCAATCTGCCTGTGTTGGCTTCGCTTAAATCAGCTCCAACTAACATTTTATGTGAGTGAATGATGCTTGTTTTTAGTTATTTTTGATGATTATGAGTTAATAATGTGTAAAAATGTTTGATTTTAGTTTGTGTCTACATCTAACAGCTCATTTATAATAAACTCATGGATAGGACACAAATATGATATTCAGACATGAGTGTTGTGTAATTAATGTATTCACTGTTCATTGAGTGTGTCAGAGTAATAATTCACCCAAAATCAGTGCCTGAAAATAACACTTTTATTTCTCAGAGAAAATTTGACCTTCCTCTGTAACTCTCAGATCTCATTTGATTTGATGTTCAGATTGAAAAAAATAGGTTTTGCATTGTTTTAATGCTCTCGAGTATCCAATCAATTGGGGATTAAGAGTTTTGAATTAGAGGGGAAGGGTTTCAGTGAAAACAGATTGAAAACTTTGAAGTTATTATATGAGTTAAGAAGACTTTTATTGAAATTCATTATTATTTTGGCCTGGATGTACTGATGCTCACGGATCGGTGTAGTAAGTGACTCAAAAGTACAAACTCTGATCCTCCACTAGAGTTGGGTCATGATCTGGTGGATTTTATTGTGTCAGTGGCCATTTAGAGCACATGTATTCTCTCTGCAATAAAGCGTTTACACACAGAACATGTGTGTGCTGATGTGTGTGACCATGATTCCTTGCAGATAACAGTTGAGGGAACATGCCAACATCACATCAGGACACACTCGAGTTACTTCAGCCTTTGGGAACAGTTCCTCTCACACACTCATGCTGTTTCATCAGTGATGCAACAAAAACTATGACTAAAATATAAAGTTTTGTTATAAAATGTGGGTAACTCAACTCTTAATGTTGTTCAGAAAATAGTTTTCACAGGTAATAAACCAGTTTGATCACAATTTTGCCAGAATTTTAGTGCTTTATCCATCCATTCATCCATCTATTTATCCATTAATCCATCCATCCATCTATGCATCCCTACTTCCATCAATCCATTCATCCACCGATCCATCTATTCATCCATCCATCCATCTATCAATCCACCCAACCATCCATCCATCCATCCATCCATCCATCCATCCATCCATCCATCCATCCATCCATCCATCCATCCATCCATCCATCCATCTGTCCATCCATCCATCCATCCATTCATCCATCCATCCATCCACCCATCCATCCATCCATCTGTCCATCCATCCATCCATCCACCCATTCATTCTATGAAACTGTTTTAGAGTCTGATACGCCAAAACTTAATGCAGAAAAAAATGTTGTCTGATGTAGATTTGGACCTGACAGTGAAAATGTTTCATTCGAGCATGCCGGAGAAATACATGTATGTTGTATGTGTGTTGATTTAATGAAGCTGTCAGCTCTCATGAGGTTCATCTCAGGCCTCTATATGGCAGATGCATGTGAACTTGATATAACGTGACGTATGTTTTGACCTCTCGATTCAGCCGTGGGTTCTGCGTTCATGACATTTCTGGTTTCCAGCTCAGTGTATGGCAGTGCTGTAACCTTCAGTAGTCAATGCTAATGAAAACCGTTGAGTTTTATTCTAATGATGAACTCAATTATTTACAGTTTGATTAAATAAAGCATCCATAAACTCCAATTTAATTTCTCTTTAAATCCGTCTGTTGTTGGACTTGTACAGTATTCTCTCTGTGTGTCCACTTCGCTGGTCACTGACTAAACGCCGTCCACCCACATCTGGGCTTTGTTAGCGGGGTCACGCGCCGGCCGATCGGAACTATATGTTCCTGATGCGTTTGCTCCTGTTTCAGGGTCTATTTATAGAGCTGATGAGGAAGGATGCTTGAAATCCGAAGCGCTTCCATTAAAATGGAGGGAATCAGGGCTGGAGCTCTCTAATGGCTTTACACTCCAGAAATACTAGAAGGAGACCGAATAGAAGTTGACTCAGACTGTTTAAGTTAATTCATATCCCTGGTATTATTGTGGATGATTCATTAGTGATTTTATTCTAACAAAAATAAATGTTAGGTTTTTGTCAGTCTCTGAAACTACTTTATTTTTTCGGTTGATGTCATCAATCATTTACTTTTTTAACGCTCCAACCTTTTTATGCTGTTTTATGGCATAAGGACACATTTTTAAGGGCTGTTAGATGGACACTCCTAAACATGCATCAAGAATATTGCAGAGTTGAATATATGACTTTTTTTTTCTATGTTGAATTATATAATGTTTGTATTGATTGTATTGTGTTGGTTGTTTCTTTGCTTACCTGTGAAGCTTATATGGCAATACATTTACATCGATTAAAAACTGTAATCGTGATTAATCACACACTTGTGAAATTAGGCATACATTATTTATCTTGTTTCATGCATCCAGTTTGTCATCATTTTCTATATTCGGCAGAAAAAGCTGATTCTCACAAAACTGCAAGCTTCTTCAAGGAAAAATTAGTTCTCTTTTCAAAAAAGGACACCAAATAATATAAGAAGTACACGGAGATGCCCAAAAAAACCCAATAACACCCAATATGGCGTCTCTAGCCCCGCCTTACATTTAAAGGAGCCAATCACCTTTAGAGTGTGAGAGCCTGTTATTTTGTATCATTTGAGCTGAAGAGACTCAGTTGCTACAATTGTTGCATTTTATTCTGATTTGGAATCTTATTAAACTGTAACATTGACAAACTTGCTACATTTTTGGAGTCTTTGGTCATTCCCCATCATCTATTGAGTGGAGAGACTTTAAGAACTTTTAAGATTAAGAATCTTCAATGGAAAAAAAGAAATAAATATTTTATATCAGGAATAAACTTGATTGTGAACAATATTTATTTATTTCTTTATTTCCATTGAGGATCCTCCAGTTGTCCTGCATCTCTAGTCTGAACATGTTTCTGCATTTGATTGATCAAACACACTTCTGTCCGTCAGAGCTGCACTTCCATCCCGGAGTGTCCCGGTGTTCCTGTGGGCTTTTCCCGGTGAATGAGACGAGAGCTCGCGTTTACAAATGCTGGATGCAGAGAGGAACTCGCCGTTGTTATAGCAACAGGCTCCAGGGCAAATCTGCCCACACACTCATTCTGTGTGTGTGTGTGTGTGTGTGTGAATGTCCTGCGTTACTACCACTATGGCAGTTTCATCACAAACGCTCGGTTGAATGGGAGTGTGTTTAATCTTGATGCATTCACATGCAGAGATCCAGAGAGTGAATCACACAAAACCAGTCAAGATCCAGATTCCACATCACTTTTCACCCCACAATCAAAAGAAGAAATAATGAAGAATAATAAAGAAATCTAAAACCTATGTTTGGCATTGACATTTTCTTAATCTGTGAAGATTTTAGTAATTTTGTTTGTGACAATTGTTTCATTTGGCATTGTGATAATCAATCTCTTAGGCATGACTCTAACATATGCATTTCACTATATATATATATATGAAGAGTTCAGATGCAAAAGCCTCTAAATGCCATTTGAAATTTTCTTCTAAAATGATCATTTTTAACAAGCTTATATATATAAGTTCAGTAATTTCACTTAAATGACAATTAATAGGTAATCTTCATTGCCATTTAAGTGAAATTACTGAACTTAAATATACAAGCTTGATAAAAATGATCATTTTAGAAGAAAATTTCAAATGGCACTTAGAGGCTTTTGCATCTGAACTCTTCATATATATATATATATATATTCTGTGAGCTGTCATGCATTACATAACTAAAGAAAACGTCCCATTATTATGTAATGTGTTAATGCATGTGAACTTCATGTTCTCTCGTGATCTGAAGGTAAAGATCATCTTCCTCACTCTCTGACTTTGTTCTGGTGTTTCAGGGAAATCCTCCTTGACGATACAGTTTGTGGAAGGCCAGTTTGTCGACTCCTACGACCCCACTATTGAAAACAGTAAGTCAATCACATCATCACACCGACTGCTTGAGGTTGGGGGAGTGATAAATGACCGTAGATGATATATACAGTATATTTCTATTGCCTTCATGACTAGTGTACTCTGTATAGAGTTTACAGCCGTGTTATGGCACGTGGAGGGATGATCACAGAACGGTTTGTCGGATTGCAATGGCACGGTTTAAAATCTCAATTTAATAGTATTTTTATAGCACCTATAAAAATTACCTCAAAATCCACGTCTATATGCATGTTCGAGGAACTTTATTTAAATGAAATACATACACTTCTTTAGATAGTCATGATCCCATCTCCACTCGTTCCATTGGTTGCCAGCCCTGCTCTACGACTAATGACTCATGAATCAGTTCTTCAGAATGACTCTGATGGTTATAAAACGATTCACTCACTGATTCATTCAGGCTGATTACTCAACATCTGACTCGATATGCGTGCACTGAAGAGTTGTTGACAGACATGACTCAACATTTACTTTAAGTTATGCTAGATATATTTTTCACATTGTGGCTAGTTGCGTCAGAGTCTAGTTTGGACATGGTGTTTGTCTGTTTGCTTGTTAAACTGAATATATTGACCGTATGTTGACCTCCTGTTATATATGCATGTGTGTGTGTGTGTGTGTGTAAAAATAAATGCTGGCTTTCTTTATTCTCCTGTTCATCTGGCTGTATGACACAGAGCTGTTGGCAGGATGATGTGAACTCCGGAGGAAAGCCGTGTGTGTGTGTGTCTTGTTTCTTGTTGTGTGGTACATGAATGGCGGGCGGTATAGATCCAAACGCACGTGACTCCCTCGAGCAGCCTCAGCGTTTCTGCTGCTGATCCAGACTCAGTGAAGACACACAGCATGAACGTCACTGGGACTCTCAGGAGCCGCTTAAGCAGACCAGATGTTGTCTTATTAGATTATGATACAAAGGGGCGGTTCATAAGATGTCCTTCAGTGGAACAGTGAGTGGCCTCATGGGGGCGGGGCTTGAGTCATGTGGGTGTGGCTTTCTCTGATATGACTCCACCCCCACAGTATTCTTTGATTGTGTTTTAAGGGTCTCTAACTCTTATAATTTTAAATGCAAAAAAAGTGTTTCAGTGGAATATTTTCAGCTGGCCGTATCTAATAACTACATTTTCATGCATTTCTGAACCTATAGATAAAATAAACCTATTGCGAATTAACTGAATATATAAAGAGTTCAGATGCAAAAGCCTCTAAGTGCCATTTGAAATTTTCTTCTAAAATGATAATTTTTATCAAACTTGTATATTGAAGTTCAGTAATTTGACTTGAATGACAATTAATAGGTAATCTTCATTGCAATTTAAGTGAAATTACTGAACTTAAATATAAAAATGATAAAAATGATCATTTTAGAAGAAAATTTCAAATGGCATTTAGAGGCTTTTGCATCTGAACTCTTCATGTGTTCCCTTTCTTTTATAAATATTTTGCATAATTTGTAAACTACTTTTTTACTTTATATAATTTTTTTTAAATAATTTTTCTTGATAGTTTTTTTTTAAATCACATAAACTTCCTTCCCTTATAGCATAAAAACTTTATATACATCAACTCCCCATTTATATGGGGAGTTCTATATTATTATGTAATATATATATATATATAAGATATATATCATTATGTAATATATATCTAAAATAACATATTTTTGCCAACATTCAAACGTTTTTTTTTTTTTAAAGATATTAATATTTTTATACTTTCTCATCATCATTTATAATATACCCATATTAGTTTTTTGAGCATGTTTTTTTGGACCGGGTGTGTGCCCTAATATCATATTAGAGTGATTTTTGGAGGATCATGTGACACTGAAGACGAGTAATGATGCTGGAAATCAGCTTTGAATAAATTACACTTTACTGTAAAACCGCTGTAATTTACTGTAATTTGCCTGATCAAGTAAATGCAGCATTATTGAGCAGAAGAGACGCTCCAAACCCCAAACGTTTGAGCTGTATTGTGTGTGTAGATGTGTGTGTGTGATTAATGTTGGCGTACCGATAGCAGCTGCTGATGTCTGCTAACTGTCTCTCATCCGGTGTTTTATTTCTCTCGGCAGCATTTACTAAAATGATCACAGTGAACGGTCAGGAGTATCACCTGCAGCTGGTGGACACGGCAGGACAGGTGACGGCGCCGTCTTTACTGATATACACCAGTTCAGTTCAGTAGACCAACACCAGGAGAACGGCAGTGACCTCAACACACATTTCGATATCACTTTACATAAATGAAAACTGGAAATGTTGGCTAACCCTAACTAAGATATAGTTGAAGTTGAAGTATTACAAAACATTTACATATTTTATTTTCAAAATGTTCAACAGTTGTGATAACATTATGACATGAATAATAAAAAATTGAATGCATCTCTTTCAGGACGAATACTCAATTTTCCCTCAGACCTACTCCATAGATATCAACGGTTACATTCTGGTGTATTCAGTCACGTCAAATAAAAGGTAAGTGTGCAGACTATGTGCAGATGAACTAGTCTTCCAGACTGATTCCTACAGGATGTGTCATTGCTTTAAAGAGGCTATGCGTATGAAGTTTCAAGCAGGAATTGATTTTTATGTTTATTTATATGTGAACAGCTTCCCAAAGTTACTGGGCAAAAATTGTAATAAAAATTCGCAATAATATTTATATTTTATAGATATTTAGACAAAATATGTAATGGAAACGCCTACTGTGTGATTTTTACCTCATCTGTCAACATGATCGCCGAGCTGGTGAAAGACATCCAGCTTTCTGAACGTCTGTTTTCTCACCGCTGGTATTTCTGTGGTGTTTAATTGGTTATTGAGAGGAAAACACACAGTACATGTTCACATATTCATCTAAACGTCGGTTTCAGCAGCGTCTGGATGTTCATGAACTTTATATTGCTGTAACTTTTATTTACTTCTAAGCAAAGAAAGAAAAAGTAGTTGTTGAGTATTGGGGCTTTGAATCACATTCAGTCTCTTAAAGGGGCCACACCTTATTTACACTCGTTATAGAGTGCCGAAGTGATGACGTCACTTTGTAGGACACTCGGAAGTTAGCGGTGCATGGGTTCCCTCGGTCGAAAAGCTATGCATTTTCCCCATAGACTTTTGGAAAATCGCAAAAAAAATAAGATCTGTGACCCTTACGCGTTTTGTCTATAAAGATAATCTTTACAAGTTAATCCAAAATTTATACATTTTGAAGCCTATGTAAAGTTTCAAAAACAACACAAGCTGGTTATAACTGTGTGTTTTATGTCATAGATCAAAACGTGAAAATATTTAGAGGGTCTGTTCGCCACAGACCTATTATTTATTTCAGGTGATTTAGCAAAAACCCATTTAAAAATCCCATAGACTTTAGGGCGAGGGAAGCGGGAGTGCTAATGCTAACTCACTTCCCCGTTTTGGCCTACAAAGTGACGTCATAATAACTTCGGCACTCGATTTGCGACAGTACAAGTACTCCACAGTGACTCTAGGGGGCGCTGTTTGACCAAAACATAATTCTTACATAGTGTACCTTTAACATAGGGCCCATAGTCTCTTTAATATGAAGATGAAGATGATTGGGAAAGTCTGATTGAGTTGTCTCTCCTCCTCAGACGCTCAGTAATTATTAAACCATAATGTACTGTACTTGAGGAACTGTTTCAACTAGTGCGATTGCCAAAAATGAGCTTTTATTTGGTTGCACATGGTATAGCGTTTTTATATTTTATGTTTGTGCATGATTATCTTCGTCTCTCTCCAGATATTAATTCAATTATAATGTCAATCTCTCTTTGACTTAAACCCCGTAACCAACCATCAGCCTCCAAATTGTGAAGCCATGCTGAAGGTCTTTACCTTTTAAAATCTGAATATGTAAATGAATGTGTTTCCATAAGTGCTTCATTATAAAGTGTTTGAATTCAGTCGTCTGGGGGTTTGAAGCCCAAGGACATGATGTGACTGTAATCAGTGTGTTTATGAATAATGGGGTTTATGCCACAATCTAGTTTGAGTTTATGAGCAAGAGTTTTACTGCTTTATGAATAATTCAATAAACCACTAGATCATTTAGTGAATTTATTGTGATTAATCACCTGCAAGATTTCAGAAATCCCAATCTTAATCCGTCTCTCCCTTTTTCTCTGCAGTTTTGAAGTAGTAAAAGTAATCCATGAAAAATTGTTGGACATGGTGGGAAAAGTACAGTAAGTATGATTATTTTTTTTATTCAGCTTTTGAAAAGTGCAGTTAAAAGTTGTGTTGATAATTAATAACTATTTTAAAGTCAACATGAATCATTTTACTACCATAATGTGATGAACTTCTAAGAAAAAGTCATTAATCTCGATGAATCATTCATATATTACCGGTAATGTGCTCAGTGCACTGTAAAAATTGATTTTTTGGTGAAGTAAATACTAGTGAAAAAAACCAATGTAATTTACTTGAAAAAGTTCAGGCAAGATTTTAAAAAACTAAGTAAATTCCACATCAGTACTTAATTAAAGCGAGTTGAGTTGAAATGAAAGTTTAAATATCTACTCAATAAAATTAAGTAAAATTACTCTTTTCTGATACTGGGGTTCCCATCATGCACTGGACCTTGAATAATTAATGAGGTTAATTCGGGTTTCCAGCTGTATTTACACTGTTTTATCATTGGTTTTTGTTGTCAGTATTAGTAACTTGCTATTTTGTGACATTTCAAGTAAATTTTTTGCTCAAAATGACACATTGAAACACAAAAACAACCCATCAAATGTTACCGCCATTGTGTATTGTCTACCAAGTATTGAGGGGTTTGCATTCACACGAAGCTTAACATCTGACATGATGTAATATAAATGACTTAGATGATCTAAGTAAAACACATACTATAAATGACTTATAAAATTCAAGATTATTGTTTTAGTGAAATGTAATACAAAGGCAAAGGAAATCTATATTAATCAACCTTTAATTAGCTGAGTTAAAATTACTTTATTCTATATAATATACTTATTTCTAATTAAAGCTACTGATAAATATGCTCAGGTTTTTACTTAGTAAATTTACTAGCATTTTCTGAGTGAGATATAGCAAGCTTTTTTCAAGTAAATCCTACTCCTAGTATTTTTTACAGTGATGAATTATTAGCAGAATAAACAACATTTGCATGTATTAAACTCTTTCAGTTAATTTCTTTTATGAATGTTCAACATTAATCCCATAATGTCCTTCTCCTAGAGTACCCATAATGCTGGTGGGCAATAAGAAAGACCTCCACATGGAACGGTACGTCTCGCGAGGCTATTTTTGCATGAATAGCGTTTGATTAATGAAAGCATGTGATATTCTGTCCCTGAGACGTCACATGATGATGATGATGATGATGAAGTGCTTCAGCAGACGCAGATGCTCTGACCTCATTTAAAAGCAAATTAATCTTTCTGCGAAAAACTATAATAACCCTGAAGTCAGACGTCGTCAGAGGAGAAACACTCCAGCATACTTTTTATGGAAATAATGTACTTTAAAAGAATATAATCTTTGACTCGTTCTCAATTTTCCCAGTTTTTGATGTTTAAACATAAATGTAAATGTATTTTCCTCATGATATTATCTCAGTCAGTCATCACTGGTGCTAGAGCTCATATTGATGTGATGAAGTATTCCACTTTTCCACAATTATGATCTATTGTGAATGGTATTTGAGACAATAGTTGGCTGGGAATAGAGGAAAGGGTTTGCAGGATGTGATGTAAGACGCTGTCAACATCCTTTATGCGTTTCCTTCATAACGCGTGTGTAATCTGAGCCTCGGGAGAATGTTATTCCTACAGTGAATCCTCACGCTACACACACACACACACACCAGAGGAAGAAATGAAGACGCAGATTCAGTGTGTATCTGGTGTTTAATGAACAAACTGTGCAAGGGATTTGTTAATAGGTGTGTGCAATGACTAATCGCATCCGAAATCTAATTTCGTGTTTTCATAATCAGGGTCCCCGCGGGTCCTTTAAATGTCTTAAATAAAATTTTCACTTTTTAAAGTCTGAAAATGTCTTAAAATCTGAAATTTACAATAAGGAGGTATTTAAATTTCAAGTACGGACCTTAAATTTTAAAGTAATGACTAAAAGTTGACAAAAAATGCAATGACTTTGTCAACTAAAACTAGACTAAAACTATGACTAAAGACAAAATTACTAAAATGTGACTAAGACCAATAAGCATTTTCATCTGAAGACTAAAACAAAAATGGCTGCTAAAATTAACACTGTCGTGTCGTGCTGAATATTTTCCTTTTTTTTGTCATGGTAAAGTCTTAAATTTGCCTTTTAGAGGACTTAAAAAGGTCTTAAGTCATTAAATTAGCTTTTAAAAAATGTGCAGATACCCTGATAATATATATGTGTGTACTGTGTACACTTGAATACACACGTATGCATGTATTTAAGAAATCACATATATACAAATCATTTTGAAGAAGTATTTGCATGTGTATAAATTTAAATATGTTATATTTATAAATTTAAATATGTATATGTTTAAATTTAAATAGCATTTATTTCTTAAATATATACATGCATGTGTGTGTATTTATATATATAAAATAACTTTACACAGTACATAAACATATTATGTAAACAAACTATTATTTTGGATGCAATTAATCGTTGCACAGCTCTATTTATTAATCTCAGAGGTTTCTCTTCTGCCTAAATTAAAGGTTAAATCGATAAAAACTTGGTAAAATGAGTGCACTGTAATGTTTAACATGTATTTGAAGCTGTAAGTGTGTGTTTCAGTGTCATCAGCTGTGAAGAAGGCAAAGCTTTGGCAGATTCGTGGAACGCAGCGTTCATGGAGTCCTCAGCCAAAGAGAATCAGGTAATGATGCGTTTCCTGAGGAAGTGCTGTATCTGCTGGAGACGGTCATTGATCTCCACTCTCTCTAATGGTCAATCAAGTTTTATCCTGCAGTCCGTCTGACTCTGCATTACTCAATCACTCTCGGATCCGCTCTCCTCCTCTGCCGCATCATCAGTCTCTCCTTATTATTCAATCTCCGGCCGTCTGGCAGATCTCAAGATGCTCTAACAGGAGTTTTTGTACCTGAAAACTCACTCAAAAAAATATTTAGACATATATATATATATATATATATATATATATATATAAATTTAAATATATATAGGTCAGAAATATGACCCGTTTCATTTATGCATGACTGACAAATATGCATTGCAATGAGTTTATTAGTTTGTTCGAAATGCAAATTAATTTAAATATATATATGAAGAGTTCAGATGCAAAAGCCTCTAAGTGCCATTTGAAATTTTCTTCTAGAATGATCATTTTTATCAAACTTGTATGCTTAAGTTAAGTAATTTTACTTAAATGGCAATGAAGATTACCTATTAATTGTCATTTAAGTGAAATTACTGAACTTAAATATACAAGTTAGATAAAAATGGTCATTTTAGAAGAAAATTTCAAATGGCATTTAGAGGCTTTTGCATCTGAACTCTTCATATATATAATTTGCATTTCGAACAAACTAATAAACTCATTGCAAAGCATATTTGTCAGTCATGCATAAATGAAACGGGTCATATTTCTGCAATAATACTAACAAACGTAATGTGTTTTAAATACACAATAACCTGATTAATATATTATCATTAATAAATCCAATTAGTTTTAATCTCATTCATTTGAACTGAATATTGCATATTCCACATCTATACATATTTTAACCATGTTCATACTTTGGAACTTATAAACGTAATTATTTTAACAAGGAGTATTTTTATAGATGCATTTCGAAATGTGATTATTTAAAGATGCAAATAGTTAATAATAAATTAAGCCATGATTTTTCATTTATGAATGACAGACATATGAATCACAACATTATGAGTTTCAGTTAAATAATCAGAGATTATGTCATTGGTTGCCTCTGTTTTATTATATTCCTACATTTATATTTGCTTTTATGCTATTATTTTCTTTTTGAGATATTTTCCTTAAACATTTGTTGCTGTTTTATGAATTTTTAATTAATTTGAGAGGTGAAGATGAAGATGTGTGTGTGTGCAGACGGCGGTGGAGGTGTTTAAGAGGATAATTCTGGAAGCAGAGAAGATGGATGGTGGCGCTCCACAGGGTCGGACGCCCTGCTCGATGATGTAGATAGCCCCGCCCTCTTCCCACGCTGCCCCCGCCCCTCCTATGTTGGCCCCGCCCCTCTCCCGCAGTCTGCCCCACCCACCGGAGAACAAGCACAAACTTTTCTAGCAAAGCATATTTGTGTCAGGCTGGTGTTTGGGCTGTACTAACCCAACTGTGCTTTTGTGTTTTGGTCTAGTTTACGGTTAAGACGCGGTTAGCTGTAGGATTAACTGATTTGAACAGGGTTAAAGACTCGTAATGTGAAATGTTTGCTAGAAAAGTCTGTTTTTAGAGTCCTCCTGCCCTGGCCCGCACCACAGCACTGGACACTGGGATATCCCTCTACTTGAAGTGGCTAACTGCCTGTTTTCCTGCATTGACATTTTCTTTTAAACCTTTTTTATACTTCATTTAATTTTATTTTTTTAAGTTGTGAAATTTCTTTCTTTTTATTTATTCTGAATTTTTCTGTGACATACAAGAATAACACTCACTCTCTGCTTCATGTCCATTTTGCATCTTCAGCCTTATGTTTTCATTCAGCTCTTCTCTACCTCTCATGTTCCTCTCTGTCCCAAACCCTTTGGAATTTGTATATCGTGTTTCTTAAACGGTAATTATGGCCAATAAAGTTGGCAGCATTCATTCAGTAGTGAATGTTGTTGGACTTTTTTTGATTGTAATCATTAAACGCAGCATTTTGTTTCACTATCACTGGAGTCGCTTGCTGTGATTTACACAATAACACAATTAATAACACAAATGAGTATGCAGTTTCAAATTAGTATTTATTTTCTTAATCATTAACAGAGACTTTTCAGATGCCAAAAATTGTTGAAATTAAAAATAGTGCGACATATATTTAAAATTTTGTCCTTTACAGTTTAGATAAAATATAGTAGTAATGAAAATTTGGTGAGGTAAAATGTGGAGGGGAAAACGTCAAAATGCAAAAAAGAAAAAAAAGACTCAAATGTTTGTAGAACTGGTTAAATTAAGGTGCAAATTCAGTTTGTTCAGTAAATCGGAGTAATGGAGGAAATAAACCAGGTGAAATGAAGTTTAAAGATGCTTGTAGTTTTCGATTTTATTAATTTTATTTTTTATGTAAATCGCTAACCATCTCAGAGTATGACTTCCGGTTGTCTACGGAAGCCTGTACGCTATTTTTTAAGTGAAGGATTCGGGACGTTTTTGCCTAGAAAATCAAAATATACTTTTATTTATAATTAAACTGTCACGGTGTGATTTTACTTCATCTGTCGACATGATGCTGGTGCAAAAAGTCATCTAAACGTCACTCAACAGGATGAACGGCTCGCATTTATTGAACGAAAAAGAAAAGAACTTCGCCGTGAGTATCCTGTATTACCGGGGCTTTTAATGGGTAAAGAATCACAACATTAAAAGTTACGTGATTCCGAAAATTCGAAGGGATATTAGAAGCAGTTAATTAGGATTCATGTTTTGTATATTATTCTGATAATGTCTAGTAAGTGATATGGTTGCCATCCTGTTAATCTTTTGTAAAATACCTTGAATTAGCCTACTGTCTATGGCATTAAGCCACTTCCTGAATGACACTATCCTCCAGGAAGTGACGTCACTTTGAAGGGAAAACGGCTGAAATGTGCATGGGTTTGATTAATTCTGGCATCTTTTGTCTCTCCAAATTGCCTACAAACATCCTGTTCAATTAAAACGACTCAAGTCACTTTGATAATATCAACATTGCAAAAGATAAAATGTGAAATGCTTTGAAAATCTTCCCAAGTTGATGTCCTCATGCAATGACTTCAGCTTTTTATCAACCTGCTCGTTTCAATGTCATTAATCAATAGTAATCAGTAGTAAATAATCATTTTATAAGTTAATATAACTGAGATTGAAACCAGATAATTTGATATACTGACATAAAGCATATTTATCTATGTTTACAGTAAGCAGGTTCTGAAGGAATGATCCACTTATTGTATTTCTGGTGGCACTTTAGTCAGTTTCAATCCACTGATTCATAAATGCATAACATGATGAATGTGATTCAGAACGATACCAATAAAGACCGGACACGAAGATCTGATTAAAAACGAATTACACATGCAGTAATGAATCAGAAACGACAGCAAGGCTGTTTCATTAAAACCCCACTGAGCCGTGAATCAATCACACAGTGACACACAGTTTCTGGGGTTTTCTAACTTATTTACTCAAAGAACAATCACTGACAGCTTGATAATCTCTTTAATGTGTCTCGGGATTCATTAAGTCAAACTAAATCTGAATCAATGAATGATTCATGTTTTGAATGGATTATGTGTGTGATGTTTGTTTTCATGTAAAACTCTCCAGATATACAGAAGCTCTCGCCTCAAACCCTCAGATATGAGCAGGAGCTGAAGATTAATTTCATGTCAGAATGCACATCCACTGGGACACGAGAGCAGTTCGACTGAACACAAGCATTACTTTTGTAAAAATGGCCCCACAAAGTCGAGCGAAGCAAAATCCATTGTGGCGTGGACTGAAGGCCTGGAGTCAAAGCCCAGAATCAGCAGAGCGAGGGGAAAGCGTCCCATCAGCAGAAGCTAAAGCCCTCCATTGTGGGACCTTTGTGGAGCGGGTCTCGCGATATCGGCCCGCACGCGACCGGCTGTATATATTGGGCTGTCCAACTTTTCCAGTGTCACACTTTCTCACGTGTGGGTCAGCTTGGACAGTATCCAGTGGAAAATGTCGCAGTATTCTGGAAAGGTAAGGATCTGATTGGTCAAGAGAACCGCCATGTTTCTCACAGAAGCTGAAAACATATTCAGCACGCATGAATCTTCATCAAATCCCTTTCCTTGTGAACTTTTCTGCATTTACTTTGTTAATATTTAAGCTGATGTTTGTCCTCATTTTAGGCCCCTTTAGGCTGTTTGATTTTTGCTGTTTGTAAATATCATTTTTCATTAAATGTCATTTTTGATTTCATTTTATTTTTAGTTAAAGGTTTAGTAATGTGTTGTTTTTTTGTAAAAAAAAAATAGTTTTTGTAAATATTTTAAAGTAGACTAAATTTTTATATTTTTAATTTGTAATTTTTGTTTTCATTTTATTTTTAGTTAAAGGTTTAGTAATGTGTTGTTTTTTGTAAAAAAAATAGTTTTTGTTAATATTTTAAAGTAGACTAAATTTTTATATTTTTAATTTGTAATTTTTGATTTCATTTTATTTTTAGTTAAAGGTTTAGTAATGTGTTGTTTTTTGTAAAAAAAATAGTTTTTGTTAATATTTTAAAGTAGACTAAATTTTTATATTTTTAATTTGTAATTTTTGTTTTCATTTTATTTTTAGTTAAATGTTTAGTAATGTGTGTTTTTTGTAAAAAAAATAGTTTTTGTTAATATTTTAAAGTAGACTAAATTTTTAATTTGTAATTTTTGTTTTCATTTTATTTTTAGCTAAAGGTTTAGTAATGTGTGTTTTTTGTTAAAAAAATAAATAGAAAATAGTTTTTGTTAATATTTTAAATTAGACAAAATTTTTATATTTTTAATTTTATTTAAAATAATAGTTAATTCTAATTTTAGTTAAAATTGTATAAAAAATGTATAATTTTTATGGAGAAAAAAAAACTTTTTAATGTCTAAATTTTTTAATTTTGTGTTTATTTAGTTATTTTAGCACTTCAACTCAAATGAAAATGTGAAACATAGCAGCTAGTGAATAAAATAAGTTTTGTTTTTTTATTTTTTATTAGTTAATTAAGTAATAAAAATGTTCTTTTATTGATTTAGTTTTTAACTATGAGAGAGTTTCTTGCATTATTTTTCTCTTTAGTAACATTATTTTATATTTAGCTTGACATCAGTAGATGGACGATAGCCTTCAGTTTTGGCTAGCGTGACCCTCGTCGGGGTCGTGATGATGTCTCGATGTGAAACCCACACTCCTCTGCATCTCCCTCTGGTCCTCAGATCGTGTTTTACGAGGGCCGCTGCTTCACCGGCAGGAGGCTGGAGGTGTACGGCGACTGCGATAACTTCCAGGACCGTGGTTTCATGAACAGGGTGAACTCCATCCGTGTGGAGAGCGGCGCCTGGATCTGCTTCGATCATCCCGACTTCAAGGGCCAGCAGTATATCCTGGAGCGCGGAGAGTATCCCGAGTTCCAGCGCTGGAACTCCCACAACGACCACATGGGCTCCTGCAAACCCATCAGGATGGTGAGGCTCACAGAAGAACCGCTTCTGGTTCCCTAGAGAACCTTTCAGTGAGAAAAGTCACATTTTCTTAGTGTAAAGAACATTATTATATGCAATGGTTAAAAGTTATTGAACCATCAATCCAATTAATGACCTCACTTCAGTTGTGGAGAGCATTGCATTATGGGATGCAGCATCTCATGCGAAATGCTCCGTCGTCATCCCATGCATTTAGAAAATGTGCGTACTCAACGTCAATCTACACCCTGTATGTAACACTAGCAAGGGCTTTTGTGCTTTAAACACGACACGATTACATGCAACACATTTATGAGGCCGTGCACGAGAACATATCTCTGACATATCGACAATATTACAGTATGATTTTTCTTTTTTTAAAGCAGTGCATGAAAAAGACACATGATAAATATTGTCACATGACCTCGTTACATTTCTCACTATGCAAAGTGAAGTCAAGAGCATTGCATTATGGGATGCAACATCTGACCCACAATATGCTCGGTTTTTTATTGCATATTTCAGCAAATGTAGAATGTTATTCCATGCATGCAGGAAATGTGCATAATATGCATGCTTTATAATTCAGAAATAGCAAGAGTTGTAATTTTTTTTTGTGTTGCATATCTTAGAAAATGTAGAATGTTATTCCATGCATACAGGAAATGTGCATAATGTGCATGTGCATATTGTTGTGTCCTGCATATCTTAGTAAATGTAGAATGTTATTCCATGCATACAGGGGAATTTGCATTGAGTGCATGATATGCATGCTTCATACTGCAGAAATAGTAAGAGTTGCATGCATTTCCAGCTGTAAAACGTAATGAGAACTCTATAGAAGTGAAGTGGAGTCCTGAAGTGTGCTTGTGCTTGTGTCTCAGCACGGAGAGCACTACAGGATGGAGATGTTCGAGGGCTGTAACTACACCGGTCAGTGTATGGAGTTCTGTGACGACTGTCCCTTCCTCCAGAGCCGCGGATTCAACACGAACTGCGTCAACTCTATCAGAGTGTTCGGAGACGGAGCGTGAGTTCAGTTCTGTGGACATGACCCACGGATCCGCTGCTTTTACACTCCATACACACCTGTCACTGCATTGACTATATCATTATAGAATTAGTGCTAAGTTTGCATTGTATCTACATGTTGAAAAGCTGTCATGCAATATTAATTTATTCTTGCTTTATTTCAATGACCCGAAGTTCTGTTTTAGCTTCATCATCAGTGATGTCACAGCTGTTCCTCCTCTCCTTCTCTTTAGCTGGGTGATGTATGAAGAGCCAAACTTCCGCGGTCGCATGTATATTGTGGAAAGAGGAAACTACTGCAGCCATAACGAGTGGCAGGCGCAGAACCCCCACATCCAGTCCATCCGCAGGATCGTCAACTACTTCTAAACCCTCCACGCGCTGCTCTCCTCATCCTGTCTTCCCTTCCTTTCTCTCTGAACATGTACAATAAACACTGAGAACCAAAACCAAACACGGTATTTTATCACACGACATCTCTGTGTCTGTCACTGACTCCAACATCTCTCGTCTTCATCGGTCAACGGCGAGATTTTAGGAGACCATTCAAAGTTTTTTTTTAAAGATATTAATACTTTAATATTAATTATATTAGATATTAATTATAGTAAAGGCATTTATTTTGGGATTTCTACTTCAAATAAATGCTGTTCATTTGAACTTTCTATTAATTAAAAATCCAATTTATCACAGTTAAACACACTGATACACTGATAATAATCAGAAATGTTTCTTGATCATTGATTAGAGTGATTTCTGAAGGATCATGTGACACTGAGGACTGGAGTAAATTCAGCTTTGATCACTAGAATAAATTAGTTTAATTTATATTCACATAGAAAATTGCTATTTTAAAGCGTAATAATTTTTCATATTTTTAAACAAATAAATGAGTAGAAGAGACTTCTTTTAAAAATGTTAAAAAATATATATAATTTTTTATCTTCACTGGTTGATTTTAAATGGTCCTGCAGAGTGAAAAATAGATTTATAAAAGTACACATATTTTATTTTGTCTTAATTAGAGCTCATAAAAAAGTTATATAAATTAAACCAGGGGTTCTCAACTCCAGTCCTCACAACTCACTGCTCCCTAATTTAACACACCTGATTCAGATCCTCAGCTCGTTAACGAGCTGAGGATCTGAATCAGGTGTGTAAAAAATGGAGACATACACAATATGCAGAGCAATGGGTCGCGAGGACTGGAGAATGTGTCCTAGTGCTACAGTATTATAAGGTGATTTGATTCTGCACTGTGTGATTTATAAGGGACTAGATATTGTTATAAAAACAAAAGGTTAACAGTTTTTGGGTCAACGGGAATTGAATGAAAAATGTATTGTACACATAGGCCCTGTTTACACGAGAACGCTCGCGGGTGAAAACGTAAATATTTCATCGGATGTGCCTTTCGTTAACACGGCTTAAAAACGCAAAAAAGTGAAACCACCCTCCAGAGTGGAAATCTTAAACGCTCCACCACCGCGTTCCCGTGTAAACGGTAAAAACACAAGTCTGTTTAACTGTGAAGGTTGTACGCAGGCACTAGATGTGTCGAGTCGTCGTCTGCACCTGGCGGCCATATTGTCACGGGCAGCTCGCTCACTCGTAACATTGTGTTAATGGTACATGTACTATTTAAATGAGCATAACTTGCTCAATTTTCAACCGATTTTCAAATGGTTTAGTTTGTTATAAACGTCAGAGATGTGGCTATGACACTGCATACTTATGAGTAATAAGTGTATAAATAGATAATCACCCAGATAATTATAGCCACATATTAAGAACGTTTGTAAGAAACCAAACTGTTTGTAAATCCGTCAAGATTTCAACGAGATAAGAGTATTTGTGTTCGCGCTGACCACTCATCTTACATCAGCTTGCCTGTGACAAGATGGCCGCCGGTGATGACGATAGAAACTCCGCCGTAATACATCTAGCCTTTATATATATATGCTCCTATAGCCGCCTGAAGTGCATACTACATTGAATTTCACACACTTTTGCGTCACCGTTTGCACGCGGATTTCACACACAAAACGCTTTTCTAAACGCAGAATAAAAAGTGATGACGCATCGCCACTTTTGCGTTTTCTCTTCAGAATCATTTCCGTGTAAACATAGCCTTAAAATCAATAACGCTGCATTCAGCTTCTTAATATGATGAATATTCCAGAATGAAAAATGAGATCTAGACACCATAGACACTGTAAATGTTCACAATGAGTGAATCTTTATTGACATCTTCTTAAGATGAACCGTATGAACCTGAACAGAAGAATCAGAACTGAAAGCTCTTACATTCAACAAGATCGTGATCTTAGTGTCTAAAATCACAGAAGTTCCTCTGATCTTTAAATAAAGCTTTCTGTCTTTTTATACATGTCATCAATCATGTAGAAACTAAAACTCTTTCTCTGAAATCAACATTAGTATTTTTATATAAATCTAAGGTCCTTTTAAGGTTCAATGTTATTTGAAAACAAAAAAGCATCAAACGTTTTGAACTGAAACACACGTGTGGAACGTGAACGTCTGCATTGATAAACTCTTCTCATCCAGAGGACGTGGGCTGTTTATCCAGACGGGATCTGATGTTCATCATGAGCTCCTGCTCTTCATCCAGCGTGAGGTCCAGATAGTCTTCCTCGTGTCGGGGAATGTCCTCCAGAGCCTCATTCACCAGCTCTTCATCCAGGGGACTGGAGGCAGGAACTACACACACACACACACACACACACACACACAGCTTCTCAACATCTGCATGCATTACTGAACGTGACTTCATTTGATTAATAATAATAATAATAATAGCCTTTTATACACATGCATATTTATAATATTAATAACAAAATTCAATTGTCATGTTATTCATTGTCACTGATACAAATTGTTGTCCTTTTTATATCCAAGTGTATATATGTGTGTGTGTGTGTTTGTGTGCATATGAATGTATGTGTGTGTTTGTGAATGCAGTTATATAGCCTATGCATATTTATTTACTTTTATTAATAATGGCATTTAATATATATGCATATATAAGAATGGCATTTAATATATATGCATATTTATAATATGCGTTTTTTGTATTCATTTTCACTGATGCAAAGCATTGCCATTATTATTTTTATATCTATAAATATATATATATGAATAACAGAAATACTTGTGGGTGCAGATATATATATATATATATATATATATATATATATATATATACACATTTTTTTTATTAAAACTAAAACATGTATATATATATTTTTCTGTGGATATATATATATATATATATATATATATATATATATATATATATATATATATATATATATATATATATATATTAGGGCTATCAAAACGATTAATCGCATCCAAAATAAAAGTTTGTGTTTCCATAATATATGTGGGGGCACTGTGTATAATTATTTTAGATATATAAACACACACACATGTATATTCTGTATATAGATTTATATATAATTTATATTATATATAAATATAAATATTTTATATATAAATAATATTTTTTTCTTAAATATACATGCATGTGTGTTTTTATATATATACAAAATAATTATACACAATGCACCCACATATATTTTGTAAAGACAAACTTTTTTTTTTTGGATGCGATTAATCGTTTGACAGCCCTAATATATATATATATATATATATTTGTATTCAATGTAATTAATACAAAGCATTGTCATTATAATTTTTGTATATATATTCATATTTTTATTAATAATAAATAATGTTTTTTATATACATTTTATATATGCATACTGTACATATGCATATTTATAATAGATGTATTTATGGATGTATATTGATGTTTCTGTGATGATGCTGACAGTGCTGCTCTCACCGGTGTTGTCTGAGGAGGAGAAGGAGGAGGTGCTGGGTTCCTCTGAGGAAGAGGATGGAGGAGAAGGAGACAGGAGATCAGGAGGAACCACACCCTGATGATCCAGCAGCAACTGTGTGGCCGACTCCAGATCATCTCCCATGAGCCTCAGCGCTGAGTCTGCCGCATCCAGCTGGAAGCCGAGCGACATCAGCTGCACACACACACACACACACACGTCACACTCGTGATCTTACAGCTGAAGTCTGCATGTGAATCACAGGAACACACACCTCATCCAGCTTGGTCTGTCGGTCTGAACTCTGAGTCTGAGTGTGTGTTTGAGCTTCAGCGGCGTCCAGTAGAATCTGCAGAAGAACATCACAGCGTTAATCATGAGTGTGTGTGTGCGTGTGTGTGTGTGAGTGTGTGCTCACGTTATAGGCCTTGTCCACGTCTCCTCTGGCCTGATGCAGGGCTCTGGCCGCGTCTCTCTTGCTGAAGTTCAGCTCCACCAGTGTGTTGATGTCCTGCAGACGTCGTCTCCTCTTCTCTCGCTCTCTCTCCTTCATCTCCTTCCTCTCCTGATGACATCAGCACATGTTTAATTCTGAGGTCACATGGGTGAACATGTGCTTTACGTGTGTTCTAGTGGAGAACCTTGTTCCTCTGTGTGATGTGCAGCACGGCCTCGTTTAAATCTCCTCGACAGGCTCTCAGACCCAGACGAGCGTCCTGCTCAGAGAAACCCAAAATCATCAGCTGCGAGATCTTCTCCGGGTCCAGACACAACTGACCGAACAGATGCTCAACCTGACCGACACAGAGAAACAATCAGGAGACATCCTCGAGAAGAATCAAACGAGTCAAGGGCAAGATGAGTCAAACGAGTCACGGTCAAGAAGAATCAAACGAGTCACGGTCAAGAAGAGTCAAACGAGTCATGGTCAAAAAGAGTCAAACGAGTCATGGTCAAGAAGAGTCAAGCGAGTCATGGTCTAGAAGAATCAAACGAGTCATGGTCAAGAAGAGTCAAACGAGTCATGGTCAAGAAGAGTCAAACGAGTCATGGTCAAGAAGAGTCAAACGAGTCATGGTCAAGAAGAGTCAAATGATTCATGGTCAAGAAGAGTCAAATGAGTTATGGTTAAGAAGAATCAAATGAGTCATGGTCAAGAAGAGTCAATTGAGTCATGGTCAAGAAGAGTCAAATGAGTTATAGTTAAGAAGAATCAAATGAGTCATGGTCAAGAAGAGTCAAATGAGTTATGGTTAAGAAGAATGAAATGAGTCATGGTCAAGAAGAGTCAAATGAGTCATGGTCAAGAAGAATCAAACGAATCATGGTCAAGAAGAGTCAAATGATTCATGGTCAAGAAGAATCAAATGAGTTATGGTTAAGAAGAGTCAAATGAGTCATGATCAAGAAGTGTCAAATGAGTCATGATCAAGAAGAGTCAAATGAGTCGTGGTCAAGAAGAGTCAAATGAGTCATGGTCAAGGAGAGTCAAATGAATCATGGTCAAGAAGAATAATCAAATGTCTCATGGTCTAGAAGAATCAAATGAGTCATGGTCAAGAAGAGTCAAATGAGTCATGGACAAGAAGAATAATCAAATGACTCATGGTCTAGAGGAATCAAACGAGATATTCTAGTCTAAGTATACAAATGAGTCATATCATATTCTATAAGAATAAAAGCAACCATATACTAAGAATCAAAAGTTTCAGATCACTGGAATGATTCACATTCAGCACTGCTAGTAGTAGTTTATTTGAGAGGTAAATAAATAGACACAAACAGTAAAAACAGCATTTACTTCTTTGAGCTTGTATAAGGCTTGGTTCTTGTTTCCGTCGAGGTACGCCAGCACACTCTGAAGAAGATACAGCCTCAGAAACAGCACGTCTTCTCCTCCAGTGTGACCCTGAGAGACGGAAACACACACATCAGGCTCAGAAACAGCACAAAATTAGAAATTAAACTCAGTTTGGGTTTCCAGAAGATTGTGTTTGGGTCCAGAACTGTAATGAAGAGCCGTCCCAGACCTTGATGAGCTGCAGTCGGCTCCGCTGCTCCCCGTAACACCTCTGGAAACACTCCTCAGCCCGGGACAGTCTCTGCCGCGCGTCGTTCAGGCAGTCCAGCTGCTCCAGAGCCTGGAAACACCACACCACATCCAGCTGCAGGACGGCGTAGTTATCCACCGTGTTCAGCAGCGCAGAGTTACACTTACTGAAGACACACACACATCAGAGTTACTGTGAATATTGATTATGATTATGTGAGGGGTGATGAAGCCGTACTTGAACTGTTCGTCGGCGAGGAGGAGATGGGACAGAGCGGCGCTGTGATCCCTCTTCTTCATCAGAGCTCGACCTTTCTCATGGAAACCCATGGCCAGGATCAGCGCCTGCAGAGCGAATCAAGAGATCGAGCACTCGCTGTGTCTGAACACACACTCATCATCATGTGCTCAACAATGACTTCGAGAGGACAATCACTGATCACTTTAAAACCAATCTATCCTATACTCATACTTCATCTGTGAGTTTCAGACAGCTGGACGACACATTTATTAGGTTCATGTTTAGGATGTGGACTGATCCAGAAACATGACTCACCTTCCTCTCTTCGTTGGGGATCTGGAGTGGATTCCCTTTCTGATCTGCGATCTCTAAGAACGGGGTCGTGGTCGGATCCTCACTGCCATCTGAGGACACAGAAGTGGACATTATTTATTACTGACTAGTGTTATTATTCAAATTTTTATTATTGACCAAGAGCATCATCCTTCCAGAAAAACGCAGAGTTTTTTTGTTATTGTTGCGGGCAAACATCCTTGATTATGCGGACCGTTTTCTAAAAAAAAAAACATTGGAATATGTAGGATATTTATGCAATTTTATTGCGATGAAATGGCAACAGGTTACGTCATTTCATAGCGTTCCCATGGCAACAGGTTACGTCACTTCAAAATGTTCCCGGTTACGTCACTTCATAACGTTCCCATGGCAACAAGTTACGTCACTTCATAACGTTCCCATGGCAACAGGTTACGTCACTTCATAACGTTCCCGTGGCAATAGGTTACGTCATTTCATAACGTTCCCATGGCAACAGGTTACGTCACTTCATAACGTTCCCATGGCAACAGGTTACGTCACTTCATAAAGTTCCCATGGCAACGGGTTACGTCACTTCTTAACGTCCCCATGGCAACAGGTTACGTCACTTCATAACGTTCCCATGGCAACAGGTTACGTCACTTCATAACGTTCCCATGGCAACAGGTTACGTCACTTCATAACATTCCCATGGCAACAGGTTACGTCACTTCATAACGTTCCCATGGCAACAGGGTACGTCACTTCATAATGTTCCCATGGCAACAAGTTACGTCACTTCATAACGTTCCCATGGCAACAGGTTACGTCACTTCATAACGTTCCCATGGCAACAGGTTACGTCACTTCATAACGTTCCCATGGCAACAGGTTACGTCAGTTCATAACGTTCCCATGGCAACAGGTTACGTCAGTTCATAACGTTCCCATGGCAACAAGTTACATCACTTCATAACGTTCCCATGGCAACAGGTTACGTCACTTCATAACGTTCCCATGGCAACAGGTTACATCACTTTATAACGTTCCCATGGCAACAGGTTACGTCACTTCATAACGTTCCCATGGCAACAGGTTACGTCACTTCATAACGTTCCCATGGCAACAGGTTATATATATATATATATATATATATCAGTGCTATCAAATCGATTAAACACAGTTAATTGCATCTGACATAAAAGTTTGTGTGCAAGAAATAGATTTTATATATGTATATAACATATATGTAACTTGTATTAATTGACAAAAAAGTAAAACTGATAATTTGCATGTACATAATTCTATCCATTTAATAATTATATTTATTTTAGTTTATTTAAATATTTATTTCAAAAATGTATATATTTTATATATGCATAACATGTATATGACATAACTGACCAAAAAAGTCTCACACACATTAGTTTCTATGTAAGTGTGGCAATATAAGCATTACGATTAAGGTATTAGTTATTATATTTCATGTTACAGCTTGTATTATTTAGTGTATTTTGTAACACTGGATTGTCCAATCCGAGTGTGGACTTCCAGTGTTGAGTATGCGTGTGATGTCCACCTCTCTCTGACAGGATCTGGAAGCCCTTCTGTGTCCTCTGCACTCCTTCATCCTGACTGCGCTTCTTCTCCTCTTCCTCCAGCATGTCGTTCTTCACCTCGTCCGACGCCACGTTCAGCACCATGATCTTACTGTTGTTCTTCACGTTCTGTTCGCTGAGCCTCATCCCTGAAACAAACACACTCGTCTCACAACACATGCGCTGACTAACGTGTGTATGAGGAAACGTTCAGATGGGGTCAGAGTCGTTTACCTGGAGATAGCTTCTTTCCAGACAAAATCAGATTGAAGTGTTTGAATTTAAACTCCTCGCGTATCCTTAAAAAGCAGAAGAAGTTCATAATCAATAACCGGATGAGATGAACTGTTCAAATGAGCGAATCACTGCAGAAATGATTCACCAAGAAATCAACATTTACACTTTATAAATGATTCACTTTGCAACACTGTTATGAACCAAACTGAATAATGACTCTATTGTCTTCAGTATGAATATATTTCATAATTGATTAACTTCACAGTTATTAAACTAAATCGAATCAACACTAAAATTCACATCAGAATTGACTCTGTTTCATATTTAATGCAGACTGCATGATTCATCCTTGCTTTGAAACAGTCTGTGCAAAAATGTCTTGACTCACCGATTCTTCAGCTCTTGTGTGGTGATGTCCAGTTTGGTTTTTAAATGAACTTTCCTTTTCTTTTTCTTGAAAGAAACAACAAACAGAGTTAAATCAGTCATCGGTTGAGTAATAGTGAATCTGAAAGCATGATCCCACACCTGTCCTTCTTTGGGCAGGTGAAGCTCAAGCGAAGCCACTGAAGTCTCTTTAAACTCTTTATTCCCTTCATCTTTCCGGCTGGTGTCTGATCTGATGACCTCCAGACATGACATTACTTCCTCCACAGTGAAACCGGTGACAGGAGAGTATTTCACAGCCAGTTCCTGAGATGAGAGAAGCAGTTAGCAGGAGAAACAGGTGTTTCACTCACACTCACACACACACACCTGTATGCGGTGGAGATCCGGGTCTCCGGTGTCCGTCGTGAAGGGCTCGAGCCACAGTCGGATGTTGTCCCGCCGGAGGAGATCGATCAGCAGGGCCCGGATGTGCTGCTCGTCCATCGCTAACACTCCAGCAGAGATGAAGATGATCGGAATCAAACGCGTCTAAAACTGAAACTGAAACCAGCAGCTCTTGAATGGATGGAAATCCCCTAGAAATCCAGAATATACCATTATACGCTGTGCGCTTAAAATAACAGCAGCGATTAGACACATTTAGACGTTTTATATAGATTATATACATATATGTGTTATGTGTATGTGTTGTTAATGTGATTAAACATCTCGGTTGATGTTGAGGACGTCTCACTTACTCTGCTGCGCTGCGCACACGTGATGTTGTTTTCTTCCTGGTTTCAGTCACTTCCGGTCGCCTCGTCATCTGACTCTTTTTTTTTTGCTTTTAGCACCTCCTCCTGGACTGGAGATTAACTTCTTTTGCTTCTTTTTTTGTGTGTTATTATTAATATTATACATATGAAGAGTTCAGATGCAAACGCCTCTAAGTGCCATTTGAAATTTTCTTCTAAAACGATCATTTTTATCAAGCTTGAATATTTAATTTCAGTAATTTCACCTAAATGGCAATGAAGATTAAATATTAATTGTCATTTAAGTGAAATTATTGAACTTAAATATACAATAAAATAAAATAAATAAATAAAAATAAATAAAAATGATCATTTTAGAAGAAAATTTCAAATGGCACTTAGAGGCTTTTGCATCTGAACTCTTCATATATATATATATATATATATATATATATATATATATATATATATATATATATATATATATATATTAAACACTGTTTTATCCAAAGCCACTCATGCAAATGCACAAATGCATGTTCTTGAGAGGTCACATGACTTTTGTAAAATATCCAGCGAAATGCGTTAATTCCATTCGATACATATGGAGAACATTGTCAATAAAACACAATTTATATGTAATAGGCTATACGTCAATAATATAGAGCTTTTATTAAATTAATAGCTATGTGTGTGTATACTTTTTTAAAATGTGTTTGCATACTATTG
Source organism: Cyprinella venusta (assembly GCA_038021265.1). Taxonomy (NCBI): domain Eukaryota; kingdom Metazoa; phylum Chordata; class Actinopteri; order Cypriniformes; family Leuciscidae; genus Cyprinella; species Cyprinella venusta. The sequence goes on from CM075884.1 coordinate 27,547,450, forward strand.
TAGCTTATACTTTGACCTTTTAATACAATTTGATAACTATAAATCAATCATAATTTACAAATGCCAATATAAAATTCAGTAGAGATGTTAAATCATCAATGTTTATCATATATCAGTCTCAGGTCACACAGACTGATTGTGTTTGCATTATTTACACTGAAACTTACTTCACAAACAATCACCAATAATTACAAAGAAACAAGAAGCGACACAATGAATTAAACATGAAATGTCGAATTACATAGACTGAAATAGTATCTTGTTTTATTTACAATTATTTTTTACAGTGCATTGATTACATTTACATTTAGTCATTAGCACGTTTGAGGACTAAAGCAAGCGAGTCATCGTGAAGATGCAAAAACAACACAAAAAGGATCAAAATTCGACATTCAGGCATTGCTCAGAGTAGCATGAGCCAGACAGGCGATGATTTAAAGAGTGAAGCAGTGATAGCCAGAGCAGAGAGATGGACAGAGATGGGCTCTTTTGGGCTCGTTGAGCGTTCTGGATCATCTGTGGAGGTTTAGTTGCACATGATGGAAGTCCAGCCATGCAGTAATCAAGCCTAGCCTAGACGAGGAGTGTTGCATACTCAGGAAAGGCTGGTCTGCATGGTCTCTGTGATGTGTGAAGGTCAGCTGGTCATCAAATTAGACAATTAACCTGTGATTGTGCAAACTATGCAAATCATAATTCCAAATCGTGACTCCTGTAATATCCATGTTTATGCGTTATGAACCAATGCATATCAATATTTCAAGTGCATGAGCTTTCTTCACATGCAAATTGTCTGCGTTTCAGAACAGTTCCATGATTGATAGGCTTTTGAGAGCATTATCAGAGACCGGATAACTGATCCCGATTAAAGTGAAGCGTACAGGCCGAGTCTCCGGGCCGTCTCGGACTTCCTCAGGCTTTTCCTCTGCGGGAACGGCTGGTGTTTGGATCCCGCAGGAGTGGAGCGGTAACTCCCGAAGCTCATCTGACGGGTCAGGACCGCTGGAGCAGAACTCTTCCTGGAGCTCCTCATCTGCAGATCGGCCGAGTCCGAGTCTGAGCTCGCGCTGGAGGCTTCAGAAGACACGTGACTCCTGTGTTCAGATGCAGATGTGCTGTGTGTGAGCCGGTGCGCGTCCAGATGTGTGCGCCACAGACCGCCGGCACAATACACTGCAGACTCACTGACCGGGGCATGCAGTGGAGGAGGAGAGCGCTTGACCTGGAACACGGGAAGCATGTCGACTAGATGTTCACCATTTATCCCTTCACTGTTTTGGGCTGTAGATGAACACAAGAACATTTGACATTAAATACAACATCACATGATCATCATCCTTCCCTCGGATGGAAATTTTGAGCAGGAAATCAATTTTGAGGGAAAAAATCAATTAAAAATTAAGTGTTCATTAGTGGTCCAAGCACTTGAACCACGAATACACAAAAATTGAATGTAAAATATTTTCAAGATTTGTTATCACAACGTTTTTTCTTTTGTCAAATCAACTTAAATAATTTATTTAGTTGAGATAACTTATTATTTTGAGTTTTTGATGATTAAATCAATCTCCTTCATTGTATTAACTCACTTTTTCCAGTTCAATCAACTTAGAATTTTACTTCATTTTTTAAGTTAAACAAACAATATTTTTTTTTTTACTGTGTACTGTACCTAAATTGTTGGGCCCAATGAAAGAAAATAAGGTTGGGCCCCCACCGCACCCATTACATTAATAAAATTTGAAAGATTTTCAAAAATTGAAAAAAACTAGACAACACAGACTCATATCAACAACAAGACTAGGCCATCTTGGTTAATGTTTCGGAAAAGTTAAAATGAAAAGAGATAGTTCACTGTAAAAAAAAATATAGTTGGTTTAACTTAAAAAATGACGTAACCTGGTTGCCTTAAAATTTTAAGTTGATTGAACTGGAAAAAGTGAGTTAACACAATGAAGGAGATTGATTTTATCATCAGAAACTCAAAACAATAAGTTATCTGTACATCTGTAAATAAATTATTTAAGTTGATTTGACAAAAGAAAAGATGTTGTGATAACAAATCTTGAAAATATTTTTTACAAGTGTGTTCCTTTAGGATTTTGATTAGCAGTGGTGGCAAGTCTTTCCAGACAACAAACACCCCTTATCTGGCCATTAATGCTCTCAAAACGTTATTTATATATTGTGGAATGTCTTTATTTCTGAAATGTTTTGGTTGGACATGTTTTTTAATGTTTCTTGTCTCTGAATATTCAGAGAACATTCAAAAGTAACGTTCCCATAGGCCTTGCTTGCAAAATCATGAAATGGAATGTTGGAAAGAGTTGCATTGAAGAATAGAACATTCAGAAATAGCATTTTCATAACAATGTCAACGTTAGCAAAACGATAGGACATATTTTGGTCGGTGGGTATTAAAGGTCCAATGTCTGTTGGCTAAATCACGTTGAGTAATGAGTTAAAATAATAAATCCACAGTGACAAACATTAGGACAAAAGCTACTGTAAATAAAGAAGATTGTGTACAGGACAAGAGTGTTTCACATAGGCTAAAATCAAGTTATCATGATGCTTTTTTCATGCATTTTGTATTTTTCTTCCCCCCCTCGCATGGGTTATAATAGTGGACGTGCTAAATATATATAGAGAGAATGTTCTCTGTTAGCTGAGTGCAAATCCACACAAGATGTCTGACCTGTTTTGAAGCACAGCACTTGTGTTTGCCGTCTCTGTTGGTCTCTGGTGGAGTTGTATTGCTCTTTTAACAGTGCGATGTCCATCTCGACACTGGTCTGGTCTGAGGGATCTGTCCTCATCTCTCCCCACACATCTGAACACATCAGAGATGAGCAACAGCAAGGCTTCATCCTGATAACACACACTTTTATTGCAGTATGATCATAAATGCAGCTTGATTTCCTCTGAACAGAAGATCTGATGTGTGTTTTGTGGGCTTTGCCTCCAAGAGTTGCAACGAAGTGCAAACAAACCAGGGCAATCCAAGGTTGTTCTGTTTGCAAGGACAATGTTACGGTATTCATGTGCAATATTCATATATTAATATTCATATGATGTGCTAAGTATGTGAGAAACAAATAAATTAGGCAAAAAAATGGCATTTGAAAAAGAAAATTATGCGGTTAAACTTGATAATGTCATTAATCATCCAGTCCCTCAGCATGTTTGCACAGTATTGTTGATGCAGTGGGTGAGGTGAAGTCATTTTGCACGTATTATGTTAAAGTTGAAGTGTATTGGCTAAGTAATACTGCTGTTTGTTCTGGTGAATTGCTTGCAACATTGAAAATAATACAATACTGTATGCAATATGGTTAGTAATTAACTGAGACTTGAATAGCCTATCATTGAAGAAGCATATTTCCCCCAGACTGTATAGATATCGCCTCAGATTCGCTATATGGACGAGTAAAATACTGGCAACAATTATTAATGGAAAATGGCTTGATATTGTCAGAATGTGGACATTTTTTACAGCAAGGGTTAACAGTGAAGTGATTGTCAATAAAAAATATAAAGATATCTAGCAATTCACAAATTTTAAATACTAGCCTATCATTGATGATAAACTTTCCTTCCAAGACAATGTGTATTTTAAACATAAGAAAACTAGACAGCGTTTAAGTCTACCTACTTAGGAAGTTAAGAAATTTTGACATTGAAGGAGGATCTTATTTGTTTATAGATCAATGATTGAAAGTGTTTCAATTTATAATATTTGTAGCGACGTCACTCTGTAGGCCAAAACGCGGAAGTGAGTTAGCATTTTAGCACTCCCGGTTCCCTCGCTCTAAAGTCTATGGGATTTTTGAATGGGTTTTTGCTAAATCGCCTGAAATAAGGTCTGTGGTGAACAGAGCCTCTAAATATTTTCACGTTTTGATCTATGACATAGAACACACAGTTATAACCTGCTTGTGTTTTTTTTAAACTTTATTGTGTCTGATTGTGTTTTTGAAAATCTTTATAGCTAGGCTTCAAAATGTATCAGGCTAAATTTTGGATTAACTTAAAGATTATCTTTCTAGACAAAACGTGTAAGGGTCTCAACCCTTTGTTAAAACACAGATCTTATTTTTTGCGATTTTCCAAAAGTCTATGAGGAAAATGCATTTTTTGACCGAGGGAACCCATGCGCCGCTAGCTTCCGATTTGTCCTACAAAGTGACGTCATCACTTCGGCACTCTGACTGGTGTCATGGTTGAAGTTCAAGGGAAGGTCTTCAGAGCGACTGAAGAAGAGAGCAAAATCATGTTCAGACGTTACCTTTGACCTTCATCCAAACAGACAACTCTATTTACAATCCAGGACAAACGGGTGAGTTGTGAATGACTCTTGGTTCAAGTTATCATCTTGAAATGCATTATGCAATATATGTGAGTTTGTTGTTGTCTTTGCAGTTAATTTCAGAGTTGTCTCCATGGATCCCAAAATGTGTGCCTTTTGATCAAACGGTAAGAGCAGATGTTTCACCAGTAAATTAGCTGTTTTAAATACATATATCTAAAGCGCATGACTCTAATTACACAACGGACATGTCTTGGGACACAGGTTAAAGTTCATGAAACTTTGCAAAACATGTTTTTTCGGAGATGCGCAGTCCCTTTAAGTGACATGTACCTGTTAATATCACAAGCTCGCTGAGATCACGAATATTCATTAGGCTACATAGAGTTCGCCGACGTGATTGGTGAGTGGAACTCTAGTCAGGCGGGTGAATGAACGAATCCACTCTATGGTGAAGGTGGAACTTATGAATATTAAGTAGGTCACATGACTGTCGCTCCAGGAAGTTTGCGTTTGCGTCCTCATGAATATTAATGAGTAAGCTTCGCTACTGTAGTAGCGTTCGATGGCGGGATGTTTGTGATCTGAATGGCTGAGGTAGCAGATTCTTGGTTTCTAGGGTTTGATTTCAGCACGCAACAGGTAGAAACACACACACACACACACACACACACACACACACACACACACACACACACACACACACACACACACACACACACACACACGCGTTTTAATGAAGAGAGGTGTTTAAATAAACATGTTATTGTCTATGTTGATGTTTTATGAGATAGTCACTTACAAAAAGCAGTGTTGTGCTACTACAGTGATTTACAATGATATAACTAAACTTATACGTGGTAACGTTACTTAAAGTTATTTAAAAAATGCCACGGTAATATACTATGGTACATGTAAAAAAAAAAACCTTTAACTTTAACTAAAAAAACAAAAACAAGTACCATGATATTTCTTTGTACTCGTTATACAAAACACATCCAGACAATTTGGTTGTACTTTACTTTACATTACAAGTACTTTCAGTGTATTATCGAAGAAAGTAACGTTACTGGTTAATATAAGGTACATTGGTTAAGGTCAGGTTCAGGGTTAGTATCTTGTTGTTATTATTATTACCCATCCAGTTATTGTAATAAGTAGCCTACATGAGGAACAGAAAAGTGCTACCGACAATCATCATGCTTATAAAAGAGCTCTGAAATTCACATTTAGTGTAATCTGTGACCAACACTAGGATTAATGGTCAACCAGTGGCTTTTCAATGACCTCTGCTCTCTCTGAATCTTGAATATTTGTGTTGACCGACCACAGATCAGGTTGAGAGATTACCTAGTGCTCAAAATGTGTGAATTTGACAACAAAATCATTAAAAGTCTGGGGTGGGCAAGTGGACACATGCAATTGAATTAATAACATCATGAAATTTGGGATCTCGATACCTTGAACGCACTGAAAATAGTTTTAAATAAATCATCGGGCAAATGCATGACTGAAACTGTACATTAAACTGCTGCATACAGTGTTAAACTGAAGCGTAATGTCCTGATTTGGTCTTTTAAGCTGAAAGTGGTGGCGATTGATGGACAGCTTGCGGTGGTTCACCAGAGCAGTGTTCAGTTCGACAGCGAGCTGCCGGAGTTCAGGTATTACAGTCACTCACTTGTAGGAGGTTCCCATGGTCCATGATTACTGGATATGGAATTATTATAATAACTCATAAAGAACAATTTATGCAATAAAGTTTTTTAGATAAGCATACACATACTTATATTAGGTATTCTGATGTCAGTGATGATGTCCATTTTTTTCCAGGCAATTTGAATATTTCCTGTGTCCAGTAACACAAAGTTTTTGTGTGTGTTTGTGCAGGACTCATGGAGGAGTTCACATGCACTCGGACCAGCTGACGGTCACGTCTCCAGTCCTCATGTGGGTGAAGGTAAAGCAGACGGATCATCTGAGACTAGAGAAGGGCTACTGTATATACTGTATCATACACACGAGGACCGTGGCGGAGAACATGTCTCACCGACTGTCATTCCTCCTGTTGTGTTGTGTGTGTGTGTGTGTTGGGACTGCAGGCGCTTGACGTTCTCCTGGAGAAGATGAGGAGCGGTGGGTTTGACTTCTCTCGAGTGAAGGCCATCTCAGGCAGTGGACAGGTGACTTTTAATTGGTTGTTGATCTAATATAATATACTATTTGATTATCTGAAATAAATCGTCCCTCGTAATGATGATCAGTATTTTTAAATGTGAATTTTCAGTGTTGATTTGGGACGAATTTTAGGGATTCTCTAAAAAATTAGTAAATAGTAAATTGTGTAAAATATTTAACATTTATTAAACTGACACTCATGAAAAGAGAAGAAAATGAACTTTGTGATTGACAGACATTAATATATATATATATATATATATATATATATTAGGGCTGTCAAAACGATTAATCGTGATTAATCGCATCCAAAATAAAAGTTTGTGTTTACATAATATATGTGGGTGCACTGTGTATGAATATTTTAGATATATAAACACACACACATGCTTGTATATTTTTAAGAAATATTTTCATGTTTATTCTGTACATAGATTTATATATAATTTATATTATATATAAATAATATTTTTTTTCTTAAATATACATGCATGTGTGTTTTTATATATATATATATATATATATATATATATATATACAAATAATTATACACAGTGCACCCACATATATTATGTAAACACAAACTTTTATTTTGGATGCGATTAATCGCGATTTATATAAATATTATATAAATATTTTTATAATTTATGTAAAAATATAAATATTCAATCTCTCTAATCACTCCTAAAAATGTTCTCCCATATTTTCACATTGAATCTCCAAATGAATGTAGAAATGGCACAGGAGGACGTTTTTGTTTAAATGTAATTTTAAGTAATTATTGCCATTCAACAGTACAGTATAATTGAAAGCCTTGATTATTTAACATTTATTGGCTTTAAAAATATAACAACTTTCATTTATAAGGGAACTTAAAACAATCTTCACATAAATCCATTATAATAACATTTACTTATTGTTTTCGCGATCATATGCTGCGTTAAATATTTTTTACAGAATATATATATATATATAAATATACCAGAATTATTATTATTATTTTTTTTTTTTGCTGTATTTCTCTGTTGATTGAGGCTCATTTCAGGTCTGGATTTCACTGCATGTTTGGACTGATGCTCTAGTAAGGGTTAATGCCCGTCGAGGTATTAATGGACGACGGCGAGACGTGAACCGTCTATTAATACCTGACAATGAGCACCTCGAAGGGCATTAACCCGCTTATACCACGGTCACATTTTTAAAACATTAGTTTATTCTTTAATTAGTTTTACAATCTAAAGTTTTGACTTGGTTTCCCTGGTTACGGTTTATTTAGAACTCCTTCACTAGGTGTCCTCTATCACTTTCTAATGGACACCCTGCAGCCAATCAGAATCGAGGATTCACCCAGACCGGTGTAATCATCTCTGTGATCTGTGTTTCAGCAACATGGCAGTGTGTTCTGGAGGAAGGGCACGAGACAAACCCTCAATCATCTGGACCCGCAGAAACCTTTACACGTCGTGTTACAGGTGACCAACATCCACAGTTCCCCTGTGTGTGTGTGTCGGGTCTAACGTCCAGCGTTTATGGTTAATACTTCACCTGATGTGTGATGACACAAGAGCTTTCAGATTATCTGATGTTGTGGAACAGATCAAATGTGTGTTGAAGTGGGAGAATAAAACACTCAATCCACACACACACACACGTGTTTTATAGTGGCATTGCTTATTTAGAGCTCGTGTGTGTGTGTTAGTACTGTATATACACAGCAACAATCCCTATCTAGGTGAACTAGACCCGATATAGTCCGGCTGTAGTCTGATTTGTCGTTTTTGTCCATGTAACTCGTAAGATGTGTGATATTCCATCATGTAAGCAAAGTAAACAATGATTACAAGGCGTTTGGTTTCATTTCTTCACTTATTTCATTTGAGGACAAGTCTATTCTTGTCATCAATTTTCACTAATTTTTTTTATCCTAGCCTTGTCTTTGTATGCTATTAGACGTATGCTAAAGGCAAAATTCCTGCTGGTTGTGTTCATGTGTGTGTGTAGGACAGCTTCGCGCTGCAGGACAGTCCGGTGTGGATGGACTCGAGTACGTCAGCTGAGTGTCAGTCCCTGGAGGAGGCAGCAGGAGGCGCTCAAAGGCTGGCGGACATCACCGGCTCACGAGCGTATGAGGTGCGTTTAACCCTGACTAATCTATAATGAAAATAACATTAATAACTTAACATTCTCTGTTTTTGTCATACAGCGCTTCACTGGAAATCAGATCGCAAAGATTTATCGGTTGAAGCCGAATGAATTCAGCGAGTCGGAGGTAAAACTGATCAACTGATCAATAAAACGCTCTCTAGAATGAAATATGAAGCTGAATGTAAAGGGGGAAGTTTGTTTGTCGCATAAACATGATTCTGTAGGAAATAAATCAACACTGGAACAAAACATTGCTGATCAAACTACTTTAATATGAATTATGTTGTGTGTGTAATTCAAATTATATATATAATTTTCGTAAATTACAGTTTGTTTTTATATCTTTTATACATATTTTTAATTAAAAAAATACTATAGATTTTTAATTATTTTGTTGATAAAATATTTAGTATTTTTTATTTTGTAAATAGTCATTTTAGTAATATTCAAATGATTAAAAGACATTGTTTCAGTAATAAATAAATATTCGTTGATATGATAAATATTTCTCGTGATTGTTGTGTGTGTGTGTAAATATATATGGAATTTATGTAAATTAAAATGTTTTATATTATTATATCTTTTATAAGTATTTGTTTATCAAACAATTATTATAGAATTTAAAATAATTATTTTGTTATATAAAAATATTGTTTTATTTTTTATTATGTAAATAGTCGTTTTAGTAATATTCAAGCGATTAAAACACATTATTTCAGTCATAAGTAAATATTCATTATGATATGATAAATATTTCACATGATTGCTGTTGTATGTGTGTGTGTGTAATTATATGTAGAATTTATGTACATTTAAATATATTATTATGTCTTTTATAAATATTTGTTTATCAAAAAAAACATAGAATTTAAAATAATTATTTTGTTATAAAAATATTGTTTTATTTTTTATTATGTAAATAGTCATTTTAGTAATATTAAAGCAATTAAAACACATTATTTCAGTAATAAATAAATATTCATTATGGTATGATAAATATTTCTCATGCTTGAAATGTGTGTGTGTGTGTGTGATTATAATTATATGTAGAATTGTGTGATTTTCTGTGTGTGTCCAGAGGATATCGCTGATCAGCAGTTTCGCCTCGACACTGTTCCTGGGCGAGTACGCGCCGATCGACTTCAGCGATGGTACGACTGTTAAACTGTGTGTTTGCACTAAAATGATTCTGTCCTCTTAGAGATTGTGCATTATAAATATCTCACTGATGACTCCTGTAGAAGATGTTCCCAGTTGTGAATATAAACTGTGATCAGATGAGCATTAAAGCTGAAGCGCACTGATTCTCACACACACACACACATGTGTTCCTCTGAAGGCTCTGGGATGAATCTGATGGACATTAGAGAGAGGCGCTGGTCTCAGGTGTGTGTGGACGCCACAGCGCCGGGGTTGGAGGAGAAGCTCGGGGATCTCACACCGTCTACAGCGGTTCTGGTGATCTAGAGTGTTTTACTGTCTAACGTTGACCTCCAGTGTGTGTCAGACGTGATGAAGTGTGTGTCTTCTACAGGGCTGTGTGTCTCCGTATTACGCCGAGCGCTACGGGTTTCCTCGGAGCTGTGCAGTGGTGGCCTTCACTGGAGATAACCCTGGTAAACCTCAGATCATGTTCAGCGAGAGACCGATCAGAACCATGAGGAGAACCTTACCTGACTGTAGAGGGCAGCAACACACACTATACATATCACAGACACATTCATTTAAATATATATATATATATATATTTCTACATAATATATTAATAATCAGACATATTTGGAAAAAAATAACATTTAGTAAAAAACAAGTAATAAAAATGACAAACTTAATTACTAAAACAGTAACTTAAATGAAAAATGAGAGAAATATATATAAGCGATATACCATTTTTTACATATAATAATGATGTATATTAAAAATTAAATAGATTAATTAAAATAAATTATATATATATATATATATATAACTAATAAAGTAACTGTTTAAATAAATATGTTACTAATATCATTTATTTTAATTTATATATTTTAACTATATACTGTGTGTGTGTCTGTGTATATATAAATGGATATATACATATAATAGATAATGGATATATGGAGATATATATATATATATATATATATAAGTGAATAATATTTATTCATATTAAAGATTTTAATATTTTTAAATGAATATAAATTATATTTAGAAGTATAACTTGTAAACTATAACTTGTCGTTTGGTTGATTTATGTGTATATGTGTCTTGTATACTCTGCACTAAAAGGCAGAGGACGACCACTGAGGTGAATTAATTTTAATTCATTTTTCCCAAATGTTTTTGTCAGCTGAAGCCCTTTGAGCTCAAATATGTTCCAGGAGTCCCCTTGAGATCTTAATTTAATATATCAATAATTGAAAAGCACATTTACATGTTCACGGGTCTCTGACGCTGGATAATGGACACACACACACGGAAAAATATAATATAGCTCATCTTTTAATTTCATTGCTTTTATTTTAATATTATCTATTTTAATTTGACATTTTTATTTATTTAATTAATGATTAGCACAATGAAAATTACTAGTTACACAAACTTAAAAAAAACGTATACATTTTATATTTTTTTTATTTAATTTTTTTTTTAATTTTAGAAAACCATTTTTTTTTTAAGTATAAAAAAATGTAATATTAATAAATACTATAATAATATATGAATAGCACTGGACGAGGAGATCCTTCATCAAACAGACGATGTGAAGTTAGTGCGCACTGACAGCATAAGTTTCATTTTTCTAGAAAGTGCTGAAATGTTTTTTCCTGTTGTATTGAAATTAGAGTCCGGGATCATTTCTCTCGCGCTGAAGCTCCTGTTAGCGCGACGTTTCTGCTGATTTATTGAACGTTTGGGTTCTGCAAGGCCGCCAAGAATAACGCTGAGCGCCCGTGATTAAACTGAAGTGTTCTCCTCTTCCTGACGTGTGTGTTCAGACACACACATGGAGGATTAAGGAGAAGGTTTATGTTGGGTTTAAGGATGAGAAATGTCTTGTGTCGTTGCAGGGTCTCTGGCTGGGATGAGGCTTCGAGAGGGAGATCTAGCGGTGAGTGTTTTACTAATAAACATGAAAATACTCAACATTATTAGGGCTGAACACCAAATGTGCGGTTCTGAAACCTAGTGAGTATTTTAACACACGCTGAAATTTTGCACTTATTCACATCTGGTCACTTTTGGTCAATTACAAAACAAAAAAAATGTTATCTGCTTATTAATTTTGAATAATATCGTCATTGGCTATTGGTGATAAGTAATTTGGGCTTAAATCTATAAAATAAAAGCAGTAATACACATTTTAGTTTGCCTACTTAAACTTTAACTGACATAAACTAACATATAAAAAGTGAGTTTTTATTTTTTTAAATTTTATTTTTTAATTTCATTTCAGCTAGTTGATAAGACAAGATTTCCAAAATAACTAAAACTGAAATAAATGTAATAAAAACAATATGGACATTAAAAAAATGGCAAAAATAACCAAATTACTAAAACTTGAACTTAAAAAATAACAACAGAAAATATAAAAATACAAACTACGTTAATTAAACATTTTTTTATATAAAATGTCTCAATGATTAACTAAAACTGAAGGAAAGAAATGTAAATAGACATTTTTTAAAAAATTATAAAAATGACAAAAACAACAAAATTACTAAACCATTTACTTAACTTAAAAATGAAAACACAAAATATAAAAATACAAACTAAAGATTTTTTTTAATAAAATCTCGATGATACTAAAATCATACACATTATTAAAAACAAAACTAATAAAAATGACTAAAAATAACTGTTTTATAAAAAAGATTACAGAAATAAATAATGAAAAATATTAATAAAATCTCTTGATGATTCTAAAATAACTTAAACTGAGATAGAAATTTAAAAAAATTAAATAGACATTTAAAAAAACAACAAAAAAATTATAAAAATACCAAAATCAACAAAATTACGAATAATTACCCCATTGAAGTCAATATATGGAGAAAGTCCTGAAATGTTTTACTCAAAAACCTTAACTCCTTTTTAACACTGAGAAAGTCCTGAGTTTACGTATGTACGGAAGCGTATGGCATTCACATGAAGAAACAAAATCTACTCTGTTTTTCTGAATTAATGAGTTAATTATCTCAGAATTCTCAGATCTTTTTTCATGGAATAAGTTTTTGCTCTGTTTTTCTGAATTAATGACTTCAGAATCCATTATCAGTAATCCATAATCAACAAAACTATAACAAATAAAGGTTTGAAAGATCTCACTTTGCATCTAATGAGTCTATATAATATATTGGTTTCACCTTTTAAGTTGAATTACTGCAATTAATTAACTTTTGCACCATATTTTAATTTTTCGAGTTACGCCGCGTTCTGATCGTTATTAAAGCGTCATACACCGGTATTGCGGTATATTAAAAATTCACATAACGAAAATAAACACCGGTATTCAGTGTGAACCGGTACACCGCTCACCCTAGAGTGAAGATGGTGGAGAGTCCTGTTATAGGAGCGTTTGTAAAGCGTTCTCAGACTGTGTGTGTTCGAGTTGTGATGTTGTGATTGTGTACAGGTCAGTTTGGGCACCAGCGATACGCTTTTCCTGTGGATCTCGGACCCCAAACCCTCAGTCGAGGGCCACATCTTCTGTAACCCGGTGGACTGCAGCGCGTACATGGCTTTGATATGGTAAAACACACACACGCCTAACTAACAAACAAAATAACAAAATTATAAGGATATTTTTAAGGGATGCACGATATATCAGCCCCAATATCGGTATGGCCGATATATCGATATATATTTCTAATGTTATCGGTATCGGCCCGATAAGAAAATTTGGCCAATATATTAAAGCCAAGAAATTATGTATTATTTCCATCAGCTGAGACGCTTCAGATGTTCAACAGGATGGTTTTGAATTGCTTGAAATATGATTGGAATCACTTTGAAAATTCAAAATTTGAAAATTCAAAAAATTCAAAAATTCAAAAATCAGCAACACAAAATTATAATCGGAACATTATAATTTGAGTGTTTGGGATACGGCTGTAATGTTGAGACTTTTGTTTTTGCAATCAGGCTCTCAAAATTATTTAAAAAATTTGGATTCAGGATTATCGGCCAATATATCGGTTATCGGCTTTTAAACGCAAAGAATTATCGGTTATCGTTATCGACCTGAATATTCATATTGGTGCATCCCTATTTTTTTCTCTAAATGTTGGGGTGAAATATGAGATTTGTCAGTTTGGATGATTCTGATTGCGTGTTTGATGTGTAACCTGATATGTTGTTAAAATATTTGATGTGTAGTTTGAGGAATAACCTGAACACTTGCTTCACTTCAGCGCGTGAGGAACGCATGTATTCTCCGCAGCTCTCCACTGACCTTGCTGCAGTGTGTATGTGACGTTTGAGTGTTTTTCTTTGCGTGAGAGATGTGGAGATTTACACTTTAAGCCTGAATGTATGAAAAGAGATTTGAGTCATGTGCTTTTTACTGAGGATGTGAAATTGTTTCCGGAGTTGAAAGGAATCCAGCTCTCGTAAGTGCTGCGTTTCTTCTTCTGTCTTTAGATGTAATGAATATTGACCTCAGTCACGTCAGTCTGTCGTATTCAAAGGCAGAACGCTGTAGTTTGAAGTGTTAAATGTGAAGAGCGCCACAGTCACGGGTTATCTGTGTTTCACCTGAAACTCTCCTCTTGTGTTTCAGCTTTAAAAACGGCTCTTTCACACGAGAGAGGATTCGGAATGAATGTGCTGGAGGATCATGGGAACTTTTCTCCAGCGCTTTGAGGTCCACGCCGATGGGAAACAATGGAAATTTAGGTGATTTTTAAATATTGTTGATACCAGGGTTATTGTAGCTGACTAAAACCATTAAAAACACTTTTGTTACTTGTATTAAAAAATATTATAAAATAAAATCCATCTTATTTTATTTCAGCTCGTTGCCGAAGCAAATTTCTCATTTTCAGTTTGTTTAATTTGATATATTAAAATAACTAAAATTCTAACTCAAATAAAAATGGATCTATATACAGATAAAAAAAATACAAAAACACGACAAAAATTACTAAAAACAACGCAAATAAAATCAGTTAACATATTTTTTTTATATTTTATTTTATTTCAGCTCATTTTCTAGAGCAACATTTCTCATTGTAATTTAGATTAACTTAATGTAATAAAATAACTCAAATTTAAACTTTAGTAAAATTAATAAAAAATACAAAAACAAAACAAAAATGACTAAAAACAACGTAAATAAAATCAGTTAACATATTTTTTATTTTATTTCAGCTCATTTTCTAGAGCAACATTTCTCATTGTCATTTAGATTAACTTAATGTACTAAAACAACTAAAATTTAAACTAAAATAAAATTAATAAAAAATATATATTTAAAAATCAATAAAAATGACAAAATTACTGAAACCATAAAGAACATTTTTGTTGTGATGAAATACAATAAATAATAACTGAAATTAATTATCTTTTTTTGTACTCATTTAATAAAATTAATAATTATTATAATAAATATAATATATATATATATATATACATATATATTTATGTCTTCTAAAATAAATATAATAATAAATAAATATATAATTATTATTATTATAAATAATATTATTATTATTACAGTAACTTGAAATTGTAACCTTAATAGAAATTGAAACATTAACAGAAAGTCATTATTTTATGTAATTTTTATATAAAAAATATATTTATATAAATATATTTTTATGTTTATATAATTTTTTTATATATATTTATATATGTGTATAATATGTTAAATATATTTTTAAGATACATTAATAAAAAGCCTCTCAATGATGCTGTGTGATTGAGCCGGTGATGTGTGTGTTCTCTCAGAGACTTCAGTGATGTGGGGTCCATATGCTTCTCTCACGACCCGCCGTCTCTCGTGGGTGTTTAATCACCGCCGCCGGATGAAGCCGAGCCGTTTGTCCTTGTCCTGATGCGTGTGTGTGTGTGTTTTCAGGCATGTATTTCGATGTGATGGAGATTACGCCTCCCGCTGTCGGCGTTCACAGGTTTAATGCTGAAGGTCAAAGGGTGAGTCACGAGTGTGTGTGTGCTGTAAACAACACAGATTGATCTGCCCTTTTCAGCTTCATTTACTTCGGCTGAACAGGTTTGCAAATATTGCCACTGATCAGATAATTGCTTAATTTGTGCTAATTGGGTCACAGTTTAGTTCACCTGCAATAAGATGCTCATTAACCCTCCAGCAGTCGCTCCGCCTGTCAAACTTTGGTTCTGTTCTTGCTGTGCTATTTACAGACAACATTTTTTTCATGATCACATTTCTCCTTAAAATCTTTTTTTAGGGGTCCAAATACCGAAAATTCTGGAAAAAATTGGCAGGTGCATTGATTTTCAGGTGCACATCACACATATGACACCAGGTGGCGCTATAATAGGGCTGTTTGCATGTTGGATCATAAACAAAATTTTTTTCTCCCACAGAATCCTTGAGTCAAGTCCAGGTTCAAGTCGTACAAATCATCTCTGATTCTGTTTGTCTATAAAATTATTTATTTTCTTTTTTAAACACTTCTAGGCTATTTTTATTAATTGAAGCATTGCAAAGTTATGAGTTAATTAACTAATTTTTACGACTTGACCTTTAGTTGCTGAATGCATTGTTCAATCTTAACGAAAATCCACCAATAGGGGGCGCTACAACTAAAAAAAAACATTGTAGCTCTGTAGCCGTTTGATCGATAAAGTTGAAAATTGGTATGCTGCATCTTTGGAGGACGTCCTAACACATCCTATAATATGACTCAGATATAAAAAAAAATTAAAAAAAAAGTTTGCTTGTATCAATTAATTATTATTTTTTTAAATTTTATTTTTAAAATTAAAAAAATATATATCTCTTTATTTTTTTACATTTTATTAACTATAAATCAAATATATATTTAATATTTCTGTGATTTTGAGGTAAACAATGACCTGTTCATGAAATTAATGATTCTTCAATTTTATTGTTGTGTAGAAAAGTTATTGATGTGTTATAGGTTCTTTTGTTTTTTGGTTTCTGCTTTGTTTTAAACACCAGAACACAGATTTTGTAAAGAACTAGATAACCATTTCCTGTCTGTAAATCCTTTTTTGGTCGTAAGCAGAATCTGTATTTTGGTTAAAGCATCCTGAGTTTGATTGACAGCTGGCGGAGTCAGTTGAGTTCAGCTCAGTGCTCATCTGTGGGAATGTTGGCGTCAGACTCAAAGAATGCTTTATGGGAGCAGGAGCGGTCTCTGGTTACCTGAAGCCCGTCTTTGTGTCCGCTCTTGCACAGGTAGCTGCCTTTGACCGCGAGGTGGAAATCCGAGCCCTGGTTGAAGGACAGTTCTTGGCCAAACGAGTTCATGCCGAAAAGCTGGGCTACAAGATCAGTAAGTGTCTGATCTCCATCTCATGTTCTCACTGTTGTCTGCTCGTCTTGGAGTGAGTTATCTCTCTCCTGACACTGCAGTGCTGTTTCCTTTGTCAGTCATTAATAGTACCTTAGCAACTGCATAGAAACATGCTAAATCCTACCTTTATTGTCTTAGGAACTTCATAGCAACACCTTAGCAACCACATGGCAACATGCTGAAACCACAACAGCAACCACACTGCAGCAATTGCATAGCAACACCCTAGACACTGCATAGAAACATGCTAGATCGTAACTTTATTACCTTAGCAACTGCATAGCAACACCTTAGCAACCGCATGGCAATATGCTGAAACCACAACAGCAACCTCGTTGCAGCAATTGCATAGCAACACTCTAGACACTGCATGGCAACATGGCTAAATCCCACCTACGGTATATTACCTTTGCAACTGCACAACATGTTGACCTGCTGCAGCAACCGCATAGCAACACCTTAGCAACCATATGGCATCGTGCTAAAACCCAGCTATGTGTCCTTAGCAAATGCATTGAAACACCCTTGCAATCAGACAGCAAAATGCTAAAACCCACCTGTATTACCTTAGCAGCTGCATAGCAACACCCTAGCAACCGCATGGCAACATGCTGAAACCACAACAGCAACCACGTTGCAGCAATTGCACAGCAACCCTTTAGACACTAAATCCTACTTATATTACCCAACTGCACAACAACATGGTGGACCTGCTGTAGCAACCGTAGCAACACCTTAGCAACCATATGGCATCATGCTAAAACCCAGCTATATGTCCTTAGCAAATGCATAGAAACACCCTTGCAACCAGACAGCAAATTGCTAAAAACCACCTGTATTACCTTAGCAACTGCATAGCAACACCCTAGCAACCACAATAAAATGTTAAAACTCACCTATATAACCTTAGCAACTGCATAGCAACAACCTTGAAACCACACGACAATGTGCTAAAACCCACCTATATTACTTTAGCAACTGCAAAGCAATACCCTAGCAACCACATGGCAACGTGCTTGCTAAAACCACCTCTGTTATCTTCGCAACTGCATAGCAACACCTTAGCAACCATATGACATTGTGCTAAAACCCAGTTATACGTCCCTAGCAAACGCATAGAAACACCCTTGCAACTAGACAGCAAAATGTTAAAACCCACCTGTATTACCTTAGTAACTGCATAGCAACACCTTAGCAACCACAATAAAATGTTAAAACTCACCTATATAACCTTAGCAACTGCATAGCAACAACCTTGAAACCACACGACAATGTGCTAAAACCCACCTATATTACTTTAGCATCTGCAAAGCAATACCCTAGCAACCACATGGCAACGTGCTTGCTAAAACCACCTCTGTTATCTTCGCAACTGCATAGCAACACCTTAGCAACCATATGACATTGTGCTAAAACCCAGTTATACGTCCCTAGCAAACGCATAGAAACACCCTTGCAACTAGACAGCAAAATGTTAAAACCCACCCGTATTACCTTTGTAACTGCATAGCAACACCTTAGCAACCTCAATAAAATGTTAAAACTCACCTATATAACCTTAGCAACTCCATAGCAACACCTTGAAACCACACAACAATGTGCTAAAACCCTTTAGCATCTGCAAAGCAACATCCTAACAACCACATGGCAACGTGCTTGCTAAAACCCCCTCTATTATCTTCGCAGCTGCATAGCAACACCCTAGCAACCACATGGAAATGTGCTTGCTAAAACCACCTACTGTATATTATCTTCGCAACTGCATAGCAACACCCTAGCAACCACGTGACAATGTGCTTGGTAAAGCCACCTATATTATCTTAGCAACACCCTAGCAACCACATGGTAACGTGGTAAAAAAAAAACTTTACTAGCTTTTGTTGGAGTTTAAACGTGTGTTTCGTCTCTTTTCGCTGCTGAACGAGTGTCTGCAGTATTTGAGCATCTCCACGCCCGTGTGCCGTTTGTGAAATGCCGGCGGTTCTCATTTCTCGGCCTCTGTTGTGCGGCGGCGAGCGCGGCGCGGGTGATTATATGATGAAGCGAGACACTTGCTGCCAAGAGCTGCAGAAACAAACACGCTTTAATTAAACTCCCATCAGCCACTGAGCACGGGGAATGTCCTCCTCCCCTGATTACGGTCTGTCCCGCTCACGGCTCACTGCTAGAGGATCACCAGTGCTCCGCTCACACTGCCTGTCAATCATCAGGGGTCACAGGCCCTGTTCATGCAGATGTGTGTTTTCACATCAATATAGGATTAGTGCCACTCGAAGTGTCACTGACATACATAAAATAAAATTATTATACATTATTATTCAGTATATTATACCATTCAAAAGGTTTTTTTTTTTTTTTTTAAGAAATTTAAACTTTTATACAACAAGAAAACATTAAATTATAAGCAATGATACTGAAAATTCAGCTTTGATCTCTGGAATAAATTACATTTCCCTATATATTCACATAGAAAACCACTGTTTCACATTTGAAATAATATTTCACATTTTGTACCGTATTTTTTTGTAAAATGAATGCAGTGATGGTGAGCGTAAGAGATCCCCAAACTTTTGATTGATAGTGTATATTCTATATAAATGAAATAATTACTCTTCATGGCATCATGCATATTTTTTTAAGCATTTTATAATTGAATGTTTTTCCTGCTTTCCACCATAAATATTAGATCAAAGTGAGTGATCACTCATTAGGCGTCATTGATGTGTAAATGAACACGATCATGTTTTGATGTTTGACTGTCCGACATCAGACTGTTCATGTTTTGAAGTGAAGTCATCTCACTGCGTTCAGTGAGATATTTGGGTAATGTCTCGTTAGGTAACTTCGGCTAATGCATTAACTAACAATGAGCAATAACTTTTTTTTTCAGCATTAAGTTAAATTTTTTTAATGTTGGTGAATAAAAATGTTCATGTTAGTACTTAAAGGATAATTTGATAATTTACTCGCCCCCATGTCATCCAAGATGCCCATGTCATTCTTTCTTCAGTCGAAAAGAAATTAAGGTTTTTGATGAAAACATTCCAGGATTTTCTCCATATAATGGACTTCAATGGGAACCAAACGGTTCAAGGTCCAAATGAGAGTTTCAAGGACCCTTTGAGTCATGACTCAAAAAGATTTGTTTATTTTGATGAACGAGTTCGAACAGGAGAGTCACGAACGCACATCACAGAACAGATCAAGGTGAGCATTTGTGCTTATAAAACTTAAACTTTGTTATTTATTTTTGAAATGATCACTTGTTTCTCTTGATAAGACCCTTATTCATCGTCTGGAATCGTTTAAAGCCCTTTGAACAGTTTGCAGTTTGCACTGAAACTCTCATTTGGACTTTGAACCGTTTGGACCCCATTGAAGTCCATTATACGGAGAAAATCCTGGAATGTTTTCTTCAAAAACCTTAATTTCTTTTCAACTGAAGAAAGAAAGACGTGGACATCTTGGACGACATGGGGGTGAGTAAATTATCAGCAAAAGTTTTTTTTTTTTTTAAAGTGAACTACTCCTTTAATAATAGCAGATGCAAATTATAATCTTAGCAATATTACTAAATGTTGAGAGTAATATTAACTAAGCATGATACATGGTGTAAAAGTATTGGTCATTGTCAGGTATTTTCTAACTAATGCTAACCATTATTGGAAAGTGTTTGTTTTTTTTACAACAATTCAATATAAGAGTAAAAAAAGGGTAATCTACAGTTTATACGTTCAAAAATACAGAAATTAATACCTAAAATATAAAGTGCACACCTTAAATTAATTCTTACATATAACAGTTATATCAATAATAAATGCATGAATAAATATATAATGTACATCAGTAAAAGCATCTCTTCCACACACTCAGATACCCTGAGGGAGCGTTCTCAAAGGTTAGTGTTTTACGGCACAGGATCGGTGTGTGTGGACGAGTGCCGGAGGTGTTCTGACATTCGGTGTCGCCGCAGGGCGAACTCGCTCTCGTCCGCAGGTCCGCTGTGTTCTGACCAGGGTTTGACCAGAGGACATGTCTGTCAATAGTTATTAATAATGCACACGCAGGCCCTGTAGTCAACACTAACATCTCAATGAGACTGCCGACGCACGGGTGTGTTTCACTGCATGAAAACACCACATCAGACGCTTGTTGATGGAGAAACACGGCGCCGGCTCCGGATATGAGACGCATGCAGAGCGCATTTGCATTATTGATCAATAAATAACCGTGTGATTCATTCTGTGTGCGTCCGTATGAGTCTCCGTCCTGAATATATATGTGCTTGTGCTTTGCGATTAATCCCTGTAAGAAGGCATTGATGATGATGAAGGTGATGAAGATGGCCACACACCCTCACTGTTCACTTTGACTCATGAGTGGAAATCTCTCTAAATTAGCATATCTTACTAAAATTGTGATTCATCGCAGCCAAAATAAAGGTTTCTGTTAATATATGTTTGTTTGCTGTGTTTAATAATTTTGTATATATAAACACACACATGCATGTATATATTTAAGAAATATGTTATTATATAAATATATACATGCAAATGTATCTTAAATATATGCATGTGTATGTATATATATATATGTGTGTATATATATATATATATATATATATATATATATGTATGTATGTACTGCGATTAATCGCATCCAAAATAAAAGTTTGTGTTTACATAATATACGTGGATGCACTGTGTATAATTATTTTATAAATACACACACATGCTTGTATATATTTAAGAAATATTTTCATGTATATACTGTATATAGATTTATATATAATTTATATTAATTTATATTTATAATTTATATTTATATTATACAAATAATATATTTTTTTCTTAAATATACATGCATGTGTGTGTATTTATATATACAAATAATTATACACATTGCACCCACATATATTATGTAAACACAAACTTTTATTTTGGATGCGATTAATCGTTTGACAGCCCTAATATATATATATATATATATATATATATATATATATATATATATATATATATATATATATATGAAGAGTTCAGATGCAAAAGCCTCTAAATGCCATTTGAAATTTTCTTTTAAAATGATCATTTTTATCAAGCTTGTACATTTAAGTTCAGTAATTTCACTTAAATGACAATTAATAGGTAATCTTCATTGCCATTTAAGTAAAATTACTGAATTTAAATATACAAGCTTGATAAAAATGATCATTTTAGAAGGAAAAATTCAAATGGCATTTAGAGGCTTTTGCATCTGAACTCTTCATATATATATATATATATATATATATATATATATATATATATATATGTATGTGTGTATATATATATATGTGTATGTGTGTGTGTATATATATATAAATATACATACACAAAATAATTATACACAGCACACACACATGGCTGGAATGATTAATTCTGTAGTGTATAAACACATGTATCCTTTAAAAAATATTAAAACATTTATAGATCTTGCATATAAAACCTGTATGTAAATTTTTAAGAGCAGGATGTTAATTATAAATCCAAATGGAAGGCATTCACGTTTAAATTATGGATACTTTATTGCATATTTTAGTAATATTTTTATAAGTAAGATTTACATTTATTTTTGCTTATATTCATAAGAAATATTCATGTCTTTCTTTATTGCTTTCAGGGTGTCCGTGGATCCTTTTAAGGCATTTTAAATCTTAATGTGATAATAAAGCCTAATGATGCGCATGAACATGTGTTTAATCCACTTTTCGAAGGTGTTATTAATGCAATAAGACTGACACCGCAGTGCAGATGTGGATATTATCACATCTTATTATTATTATTATATTATCTAATGCATACAAGTGAATTAAAACAAAACTATACTGTATTACTGTTATTTGCATCCCCAAATAAAAATGTATTATTATTATTATTATGGTATTGTTATGGTAATGATGTGCAGGTTTAAACATTTTATGGAAATATACCGTGGGTTTCTAATGATCGGTGTTATATTCATGTGTAGGAGTAACACAATAGATGCTGATAAACTCTGGATTACCCAGTGTGTGTGTGTGTGTGTGTGTGTGTAGCAGCACCTGTAGGTCTGAGCGTGTGCTCTTAAGAACGAGTCTCATGAATATTTAATGAATGCAAATGAGGCTGATCTTAATCATTCCGTCAGTCTTTTTATGCAGAAGGAATGCTGGGAAAAGCTGAAGGAGAGAATGCCTGCAGTGTTGTTTGCTCATGCTTATGAAGAATCAAACCGAGATCCACTGCATGTGTCATTTTACATATATATATATATATTGTGTATATATATATTAGGGCTGTGCAAAAATTAATTGCGATTAATCACATCCAAAATATAAGTCTGTGTTAACATAATATATTTGTGTGTGCTGTATATAATTATTTTGTATATATAAATACACACACGTGCATATATAGATTTAAAAAAATGTGTTATTCATATATAAAATATTTATATAATATAGATTATGTATTTATACAGAATCTAAGCGCAAATAATTCTTAAATATATACATGCATGCATATGTATTTTTATAAACAAAAAAATAATTATACACAGCACACACAAATATATTATGTAAACACAGACTGTTATTTTGGATGCAATTAATTTTTGCACAGCCCTAATATATATATATATATATATATATATATCCATCACTTATCAGCTTCATGTTCTCTATGGAGATGCAGTTTGTTGTTTCTCATGGTACTCGAATTTTACAGGTGCAATAATTTTATGGTTTGGATCTGCAGTGATTTTCCTTTTTATGTGCCATTTTATTGCATAACATTTGTTTATATGCTTTATGCAGGCTGAATTATGCTTTAATTAGCATAACATAATGTTTTATGTCTCATTCAGCCTGTGACGGCAGTGTTAACATGACTGATGTCTGGCACACACACACACACACACACACACACACACACACACACACACACACACACACACACACACACACACACACACACACAGCTCTTCTGTTATGATCTGTCTGTTAATCCAGCTATTGTCACAGGCATTAAGTGTAGTTTATGATGATTTATAACTATAAATCTCTCTCTCTCTCTGTAGTTCAGGGCACTCGAGTGCTGGCAACAGGAGGAGCGTCAGCTAACAAGGACATTTTACAGGTATTATTTTAGGATGCAACACTGATCACATGAATAGCGTAATATCCTCATTATGATGCATCTGATCATTATGACTTGTAATGTTCATATCTGGACTCGACAGGTTCTGTCTGATGTCTTCAACGCCCCGGTTTACACCATCGACGTGCCGAACTCGGCCTGTCTGGGCTGCGCTTACAGAGCTCTGCACGGTAAACACACTTTATGCTTATAGTTCTGTCATAACACAGATCATTCTGGTCCTGTCGTCTGATTGGTCAATCCACAGAGACCAACTAATAACCTCAGTTTACATGCAATCACTAGATCTACACGTGGAAGTGTGATTTGCCAGATTTATATATATATATTTTTTTATTATTATTATTTTTTATATTTTTATATTTTAAGATGATGCTAGTGAAAATGTCTCATTTTTATGTATTTTAAATAATATATAAATATATTGATTAATTAATTATAGTAATATACAAGTCATCATTAAATGTCATTAACATTTAGATTTTTTTAATTAACGTTCAAATTTTTTTTATTTAACATTTTGATTTAAAGTTAGATGTAATATTTACATTTGAACAAGAATAGATTTAAGATTTATATGTAATAGTACATTTTTTATTATTATTTTGTGTTATTTTATTTTATGTCTGCTAGTTGAAGGATGATGTACCAGATTCACTTTTTAAATAATGCTGTATTTTAATGTACACATTTTACTATTAATGTATTAAATATAAATGTAATTAATATTTTCATTTAAATGTTAAATATAAATCAATATGAGATTTTTCTCATTTGCATTTGCTTAAATATTTTTTGTATATAATAGAAATAAATTTATGATTTATATTTATAATCAATTATTTTATTTTATTTATTTTTATATTTTTTATAATTTTTATTTATTTATAAGTACTAATGCATGAAAAATACATTATAATATATACTATATGCATACTAATATATATATATATATATATATTAGGGCTGTCAAAATGATTAATCGCGATTAATCGCATCCAAAATAAAAGTTTGTGTTTACGTAATATATGTGGGTGCACTGGGTATAATTATTATGTATATATATAAAAACACACATGCATGTATATTTAAGAAAAAAAATATTATTTATATATAATATATTTATATATAATATAAATTATATATAAATCTATAAACAGAATATACATGAAAATATTTCTTAAATATACACAAGCATGTGTGTGTGTGTTTATATATCTAAAATAATTATACACAGTGCACCCACATATATTATGTAAACACAAACTTTTATTTTGGATGCGATTAATCGCGTTTTAATCGCGTTTTGACAGCCCTAATATATATATATATATATATATATATATATATATATTAGACATTTTAATGTTTTATTAAATTTATTTAGGTAAATCTGCCAAAATTATTATAATTAGCGAAGCTTCACTGACTGGCCAGAATATGTGAATAAGTGTGTGTCCTCCAGCCGCCACGTCTCCGTCTCTCTGACGTCCCGCATCGATCTGATCGTACAGAGGAAGCTCGCTTTACTCCGTTAATGATGTCTTTTGCTTCCGAGTGTGTGTGAGGGCCGAGATTCAGACACACTTCAGTCTGATCATGTTAATATGATGTGATGGAGAGGGTCGTTCAGAAGCCAGTCGCTCTTCAGTGCTTCATTACCAGAATCAAACACACAGATGAGACTTTAATCTCTGTCTGGATGATGAGCACTTTCTGCTTCACACAAACAGGCATTAATAGACGTTAGACTTTACATGGAGAGCGACTTCCTTCGATGGATTCCCGTAAATCTGAAGGGTTTACACATTATTCGGATCTTTTGTTAATTGGGAGACGAGACACTCAAATTGTCTGCATCCCTGTGCTTGGGTAATTTATTTGCTTTGAAAACAGCCATTTTAGATGACAAAAAATATTTCTGATATTTTTGATTAAACAGATATAGTTTTGGTGAGTGTATGTATTAACACACGTGCACTGCTGAAACACAGTACAGCTGGCCTATTCCTGTATGCGTGCTCATTTCAGTGAATGACTCAGACTTTGGGAAACTCAAAGAAATGACAGTTGAGCAGTGCATGTGTGTGTGTATACATGATAGTGCATGTGTGTGAGTGCATGAGAGTGCATGAGAGTGCATGTGCGTGAGTGCATGAGAGTGCATGTGCATGAGAGTGCATGTGTGTGAGTGCATGAGAGTGCATGTACGTGAGTGCATGAGAGTGCATGTGTGTGAGTGCATGAGAGTGCATGTGCATGAGAGTGCATGTGCGTGAGTGCATGAGAGTGCATGTGTGTGAGTGCATGAGAGTGCATGTGTGTGAGTGCATGAGAGTGCATGTGTGTGAGTGCATGAGAGTGCATGTGTGTGAGTGCATGAGAGTGCATGTGTGTGAGTGCATGAGAGTGCATGTGTGTGAGTGCATGAGAGTGCATGTGCATGAGAGTGCATGTGCGTGAGTGCATGAGAGTGCATGTGCGTGAGTGCATGAGAGTGCATGTGCATGAGAGTGCATGTGCGTGAGTGCATGAGAGTGCATGTGTGTGAGTGCATGAGAGTGCATGTGTGTGAGTGCATGAGAGTGCATGTGTGTGAGTGCATGAGAGTGCATGTGTGTGAGTGCATGAGAGTGCATGTGTGTGAGTGCATGAGAGTGCATGTGTGTGAGTGCATGTGTGTGAGTGCGTGTGAGTGCATGTGTGTGAGTGCATGAGAGTGCATGTGTGTGAGTGCATGAGAGTGCATGTGTGTGAGTGCATGAGAGTGCATGTGTGTGAGTGCATGTGCGTGAGTGCATGAGAGTGCATGTGTGTGAGTGCATGTGTGTGAGTGCATGAGAGTGCATGTGTGTGAGTGCATGAGAGTGCATGTGTGTGAGTGCATGTGTGTGAGTGCATGAGAGTGCATGTGTGTGAGTGCATGAGAGTGCATGTGTGTGAGTGCATGTGCGTGAGTGCATGTGTGTGAGTGCATGTGCGTGAGTGCATGTGTGTGAGTGCATGTGCGTGAGTGCATGTGTGTGAGTGCATGTGTGTGAGTGCATGAGAGTGCATGTGTGTGAGTGCATGTGCGTGAGTGCATGAGAGTGCATGTGTGTGAGTGCATGTGCGTGAGTGCATGAGAGTGCATGTGTGTGAGTGCATGTGCGTGAGTGCATGAGAGTGCATGTGTGTGAGTGCATGTGTGTGAGTGCATGAGAGTGCATGTGTGTGAGTGCATGAGAGTGCATGTGTGTGAGTGCATGTGTGTGAGTGCATGAGAGTGCATGTGTGTGAGTGCATGAGAGTGCATGTGTGTGAGTGCATGAGAGTGCATGTGTGTGAGTGCATGTGTGTGAGTGCATGAGAGTGCATGAGAGTGCATGTGTGTGTGAGTGCATGAGAGTGCATGTGTGTGAGTGCATGAGAGTGCATGTGTGTGAGTGCATGTGTGTGAGTGCATGAGAGTGCATGAGAGTGCATGTGCGTGAGTGCATGAGAGTGCATGGGTGTGAGTGCATGAGAGTGCATGTGTGTGAGTGCATGAGAGTGCATGTGTGTGAGTGCATGAGAGTGCATGTGTGTGGCCTGTAGTCAGCGCTGGTCTTCTGACTCCAGCCACCCGATGGACAGTCAGCGCTCGCTCACGTCAACACAAGTCCATTTTCATTACATCTGCGCTGGATTTAATCGCCTGTGGTGATTTATGGTGTGTGTGTGTGTGCTGCTGTTAGAGGTGCTGCGGTGATAACGGTGTTTCTGCTGCATTTGCTGGAACAGAATAACCCAGAGCCGTCTGTAACTCCCGCAGACACATTACCATTGCCATTAGTATGATTGGCTTAATATTAATATGATTAATACACAACCTGCATGCTGCAATCCTTGGATATGAGCCAGTTACATGAGCTATGTATGACTAGGTTTAATAACAGTTTGCTTTTATTTATTTATGAAACCATTTATGTTTAAATTAGGGCTGGGAAAAGATTAATCGCATCCAAAATAAAAGTTTGTGTTTACATAATATATGTGTGTGTAGTGTGTATAATTATTTTGTATATATAAATACACACATATGCATGTATATATTTAAGAAAAATGTGTTATTAATATATCAAATATTTATGTATAATATTAATTTTGTATAAATTTATATAAAGTATACATGCAAATATTTCTTAAATGTTTACATGCATGTGTGTGTATTTATGTATACAAAATAATTATACACAATACACACATATATATTATGTAAACACAAACTTTTATTTTGGATGCGATTAATCGCGATTAATCTTTTCCCAGCCCTAGTTTAAATGCATTTCCATTTATTTAGTTAAATGCATTGAAAATGTTTTTTTTTGTTTCAATGCATTTAAATTGATTTGTACAAATACATTTACATTTTATTATTTTAAGTCGTATATGTTTATTTGGTTAAATGCATTTAGATTAATTTATTATTGCATTTATTTGGTTAAATGCATTGAAAATGTAATTGGTTTTAAATGCATTTTTTTATTAAAAATGAAAGAAAAATTGATTATATACCTATTATAATAGTATAATTGTATTATAATAATTTTATTTATTACATTTTATTACAATTACATAATTTAAATCCATTTAATTTTAATTATGCAATTTAATATAATATAAAAAAAATGATGATGACTACTGCGAGCTGAAAGAGAAACTGCTGTAAAGCCTCATTAGTCTTTCACACGAGATGAAGCAACCTCTGAGAAATTGTAACACACTGTGGCATCTTTTCACACACTGACCGTCCGTCTGTGTGTGTGTGTATGTGTTCAGGCCTATTATGCCGAAGCATCCACGCCTACGAAAGGTCAGTGATGCTTTGTAAGCGGTGCTGGTTCCTCATTTTGAGTCTGTTTGCTTTTGTCTATGATTTAATAAGGCAAAGCTAATATCACATGACATCATATGGACGCTCGTCTCCTGCGGATGCGGTTCACTCCATTCTCTCGTAAACAAATCACTCGGTTCAATAAGCCTCTGAAATGAAGTCGCAGTATCGGCCTTCACGACTCATTCTCTTTATTCTGCTCTTTTCAATCCCATAATGCCTGTGATTCACTGGACTTTGTTTCGTTTGAGCATTGTGTCGTGAAGACCTCGGATGAATGTCACTGCTGGTCTGAAACTTGTGGATTATCATCACAGCCAAAGGAAAAACACTGTGACGGACCTCGGTTTTGGACTTTCATGTCATGAATCCACTGATTTGGGTTTATCAAGTACTTTGATTTCAGATATAAAGGGCTTTTCTTTTAAATCAATCAAGTTTCCCAATGGAAAAAGTAGAGGCTATTAATTATATGAAACGACTGGAAAATTATGGATTTCTCCAGGCAACGTGAAAACTTGAGAACGTGCTTTTGTGATATTTACTGGTAATAGAAGTGAAATATTGATTGCAAACTTCATGAACACTGTATGAATTTAGAGGGTGAATTTTGATCAACTTTAGATTGTGATTATTGTTAAAAGCTCAGTGTTTGATGGTGTGTGTTCAGTGACGGTGACTGTGTTCCTCAGGTCTGATGGCAGAAACAGGACAATCTTTCTCAGAGACGACCCGAAGCGCTCCAGATCCACAGCTGGCCGTGAGACCCGAACCAGGAGCTCTCGAGGTACACACACACACTTGGGTCTCTTTTCAGTGTTCACACTGTACTGTTGCATTACATTAGTATTATCATCCCGTTAGATTCTGTCGTTCATGAACTGATTCAAATATAAAGCGGTGAAAGATGTGGACGTCATGCAAACAAAAACACAATTTAAAATCATTTATTATGTTTTTAACATATAATAGCTAAATAGAGTTTATGAATTAATAGCTGATAGATTCATAAACATTTTTGCTTTAAAACAATGGCCAGTCATGATTTATTCATTATTCATAACTGAAGACTATATTAACATAAAAAGTCTCAATTTCGCCTAAATCTCACACTGATGATGTCATTGCATGTTCTATGGAAATAAATCACTTTAATAAATATTTTCTGTCTGCTAATCAGTTCGTTTCAACTGTTCATTTCAAAACATTCATTTAAATATGATTCAGTGATTCCTTAATTTTAGTGACATTCCTAATTTATTTTTATGTAGGAACACATCGCTGTTTATTACGTGTGGATTTAGTTGCATTAACAAGGGCGTTTATTGTCATTTCATGTTTAAATCCAGTTTGTTGCGGTTTGATACATAGTTATCAGAACCAAACTATAATTTACTATTAAACGATACTAAAAATTCATTGACTTGTGACGAGTTTAGGAATTGATTCAGTGAAAAGATTTTACTGAAAAAGGAATAATTCATTCATGAATCTGACATAATGCATATTACATGTTAAAAGCATGAGTTCTTTAAATCCACACACTGTATATAATGCGGTAACCGCGTCTGTTTATCGTCGAGTCCTGACGGGAACTCTCTGCTGTTATTCGCCAAACTGGAGTCATGTGACCTTTTCACACTGAACTCTTCTTCATGAGTCACTGCGTCTTCATTAAATGCTTCTTTCATTAGAGAGACAGGTGTGCAGGAATGACATGCTATCCTCTACAGGGTCAGTCTGGGACGAGCCCAACAGCACTGACTCCAGATCAGCACTCGGTCAACACTGTTAGACTTCATGATCCTGCAGGAAAATAATGCAGAAAACATTAGACTGGTGCATTGATGTCATGTTAACATGATGTTGATGAACAACTGTGTGTGTGTGTTTCCTCATCACTGTATATTATGCTAACCTGTCGTTGTGTAAATCGCCTCATTTCTCAAAATTCAACATCACGCATACGCACACCATCAGTCATTTCTTTATATTGATTTTTGTATAAATTGTTTATTTAATTATTTAATCATTAATCTATTGCATTTAAATGTATTTCTTGAATGCATATTAATTTTTTGAAGTAATTTGTTGAAATGCATTTAAGCGTATTTAAATATTTATTGCATTTAAATGTTTTTATTTAATTTCATTTAAAGTGTAATTTGTTGAAATGTATTTATTTATATATTTGTTGCATTGTAATGTATTTATTACATGCATTTAAATGTATACATTTATTTATTTTAAAATGCTTATAATTATATTTAAATAATTTATTATAATTATATTATTTAAGTATTTTTATCATAATTATATTATTTAAATAATGATTAGTTATTCTATTTAATAATATATGAAGGGGGGTGAGTTTTGAGTTTTGGAAGTTAGAATATGTTGCAAAGTACAGTGAACTTTTTAATGGAAATTTTCATATATTTCACTTTGTTTCTGGATATTAATGTGTCAAAGTACAAGTGATTTGTTATTATGAAGCGTTTATATGATTTTGGGGTACAGTTTACTTGTCAGGAGCGTTTTAACTACCTTCCCGATTACAGCTACGAGACTGACAGCTCTATTTAGCAAAAGGCAAATTGAACAGAAATGTCCCATCATGCTCGGAACGAGGTGACAGGATAAGTCTCATTATTATGCATGAGTTCAACACCAAACATTACGATCTGTTTTTCTCTCTGAATGCTGTTGCTGAAAGGAGATGTTGAGCAGAACGAGCATAAAATCATCCATATATGAGCTGTGTTATGGTTATAATACACGAGCACACACACTAATACTGAAGTGGTTGTCCTGAAAAGAGAGAGAGAGAGAGAGTTCACTGTTCAGTGTTTTTAGTGCACACTTGTGTGACGTGTGTGTGTGTGTGTTCTGTGTTTGCAGGTCTATGCGCCGCTGCTGCTGAGATACACTGCGCTGGAAGATCAACTTCTCAAACACTCTCATCCATAAACACACGTATTAATACACCACATCTATTACTCTCAACACACTTCATTATACAACTATTACAGTATTATTTACTCTAATTATTTCATTAGTTGCATGATAAATGAAGGACGCCAGACTGTTAAAATAATCAACTGTTATGACTAATGTGTTGTAGTAATGCATTAACACTTTAACTGCACATGACTGTGTCAAATAAACGTCTGTGACATCATTTAAAGGTGAGAGCAATCATGAGAAGCGCTTTATTTCGGGAAATGCAACGAGTTCATATTCCTCATTAAACCTTCATTCTGTGGATGTACATGTGAATCGTGTGTGAGGTTGTCCACGTGTGTTTGGGTGGATTTATCACTCACACACACACCAGATGTTGTCATTACGGTGAACTTTGCTCATGTCACAATGTTAATATTGTTTTCTTCCAGTTTTGATTAATATTCTCATCAGTTTCTAGATATATGAAATCTGAAGATCGCTGGAGAATAAAGTTAAAGCTAACGTGTGTGTGTGTGTGTTTTAGTTTCAGGTTGATTCTGGGCTTTTGAAGCTCCAGTCAAGATGATCATGTGATGTCTGTGGATTTAACAAATGAAAAGTGTGTTACATTAATATTTCCATGATCAGTGTTTTCCTTCTAAATTAGGAGTGTAAAGAGTGACAGGATCCACTGGCGTATATTCATGTAAAACACACGAGTCGCACGAACAAACATGCTGAACTTCAAAGAGGTAAAGCAATGACGAATGCATCCGTGTGAAGATCTGATCAAACGCTTCCACACTGACACACACACACCTTCACCATCAGACGAGTCCTCAAATCAACATGTTCTTCTGTGTGTGTCTTTGCAGAAGATTCACTGTCAGAGTTAGGAACAAATGATCTTCAGGAAACATTAAATCTAGTCTTTAATAATACTCTCAAAACCACAAAAACATTATTTATTTATACATCATTCATTCATAGAGCTATTTTAGGATGTTCATTTAAAGTCTCCCTGTAGTCAATCATTTTATCCCTTAAAACTCATCTTTGATCACCTAGATAACAACATACAAGTCATTGACTTTTTTTGTCATGTAATCTAATTTAATTAATTAATTTATTTATTTATTTTTATTTTATTTATTTATTTTTGTTGATTTATTTAATTTATTAATGAATGTAATTTAATTTAACGTAATTTAATGCACTGTACATAATTTTCCAAAGAAGAAAAGGGTTCTTGGGTTCTCCAGGGTTAAAATATCTTGAATGTAACTCGCCACCCTTGCCTCATTTAGTATGCGTGGTTCTATGAATATGCAAATGAGCCCCGCCTCCACTCCCTCACTCGGTTGACTCACACACGTTGATGTGATTGGTTATGAGGTGGTTTGTGACGTCAGAAACACCAGCGATTTCAAAGCGTGTGTTTGTTTCACTGCAGGAAATACTCAGCAATGCTGTCCACGTATCAACGCACATGTGTGTGTGTGTGTGTGTTAAAGCGGATTAAACACACCACATACACACAACATTAGAAGCTGGATTCTCTCCACAGGGGGACTTTAATGTTTTTAAATGTAACTAGTTTCGGAATGTTCCGAGAACCTTCAAAAGTAACATTCCATCGGTGTTTGAAGAATGAGGAACGGAATGTTGGCGTTACCATGACAAAAACTGTTGCTAAAGTTCTTAGAGCACGTTTCTCTCAGCTGGATTTGACTGAAGTACACGTTTGCACAGCAAGCTGTTCTCCTGCAGTTGTGGAGATCATCCGTGTGTGTGTGTGTGTGTGTGGAGGACACAGATGGTCTGTGTAACAGGGGTCAAACTGTCCCGCAGCGTTTAGGGTCACACAGATCTGAGGACAGTTTGACCGGACTAATGCTGGGACACACCGTCACTCAGACCTGAAGATTATATCAGTTTTACAGCAGATTTACAGAAAGTGCTTCATGCTTAGAGTTGCATCAGAGCTGGACGATGATATAAAGGATCAGTGATTTGCTGTATGGTGTGTGTGTGTGTGTGTGTGTGAGGTGTTGGTGATATCCTCTGCGCTGTGTGTATAACCATTAGTTCCAGATCTGAGGTCAGTGACGCTGTGCGGCGTGTCCGAGTTGATCTGTGAATGAAGAGCTTCACGCTGGGCTGTAATGTGTGTGTGTGTGTGTGTGTGTGTGTGTGTGAGCGAGGATCTGTTTTGATGATTTCAGACTGAAGTCAACAGTGACGACGTGAGATTAACATGATAATGAAGAAGCAGCTGCATGTTAATGAGCCTCAGAAACACACACTTCACAACATTCACTCACAAATGTTCATGGTTCTGGTTTTGGTTCTGGTTGTGATTCATGGTTTTGGTTCTGGTTCTGGTTCAGGTTTTGGTTCTGGCTCAGGTTCTGGTTCTGATTCATGGTTTTGGTTCTGGTTCAGGTTTTGGTTCTGGCTCAGGTTCTGGTTCTGATTCATGGTTTTGGTTCTGGTTTTGGTTCTGGTTCAGGTTCTGGTTTTGGTTCTAGTTCTGATACATGGTTTTGGTTCTGGCTTTAGTTCCAGGTTTTGGTTCTGATTCATGGTTCTGGTTTTGGTTCTGGTTTTGGTTCTGGTTCTGATTCATGGTTTTGGTTCTGGTTTTAGTTCCAGGTTCTGATTCATGGTTCTGGTTCAGGTTTTGGTTCTGGCTCAGGTTCTGGTTCTGATTCATGGTTTTGGTTCTGGTTTTGGTTCTGGTTCAGGTTTTGGTTCTAGTTCTGATACATGGTTTTGGTTCTGGTTTTAGTTCCAGGTTCTGGTTCTGATTCATGGTTTTGGTTCTGGTTTTGGTTCTGGTTCTGATTCATGGTTTTGGTTCTGGTTTTGGTTCTGATTCATGATTTTGGTTCTGATTTTAGTTCCAAGTTCTGGTTCTGGTTCATGGTTTTGGTTCTGATTCATGGTTTTGGTTCTGGTTTTAGTTCCAGGTTCTGATTCATGGTTTTGGTTCTGGTTCATGGTTCTGGTTGTGTGTCTGCAGTGCAGTTTATGTAAGTGTTGCAGAAAATAACGCCTGTCCTTGCATTTCCCAATTATACATTCCCAGATCAATTAAAGTGTCAGGTTTGATTTGATCGCGACGCATTAGCATGTCAGGAGACGAGGCGCTGCGCCATTCTGGATAAATCACTGTCAGCTGACGCCGCACATTGTATTGTCATCGTGTCAGTTTGAAGAATAATGCAGCAGAAACACACTCGCTCCAGAACCGCAGGAACACACACTGACACACACGACTGAAACCCAAACTCCTCTTGTTCTTCAAGATCTGCAGTTCCTCTTGGACTCGCTCCAGCGGGGAAACCCGGCAAACTCTTCAGATCTGGCCAGGAAAACAATTATTAACTAATTCATCTTTGAGTGAATTAATTTGAGTGACTTAATTCATTGTTTCGCTTGATAAGTCCCTTATTCATCATCTGGAAGTGTTTAAAGCCCTTTGAACAGTTTGCAGTTTGCACTGAAAGTGTCTTTTAGACCTTGAACCGTTTGGTCCCCAATGAAGTCCATTATATGGAAAAAAATGTTTTCGTTAAAAACCTTAATTTCTTTTCGACTGAAGAAAGACTGACATGGACATCTTGGATGACATGGGGTTGAGTAAATTATCAGCAAAAGTTTTTTTTAAAGTGAACTACTCTAAAACATAGCCGGTTTATTGGGCTGCTGTCACTTTAAGAGCGAATGTATGCATGCTTTTATCTGTCAACTGTTTCAATAATGACATGATTTTCTTTGAATATGTCTGTTTGAGAATAGTGAAAGAGAGTTCAGCTCACGATATGCGCAGTAATACTGAATAATAATTGAGTTATTGAGTTTCCTGAATATTTAAATGTAAGTGTTGACGTGATGACGCAGCGCTGGCCCGTCAACAATCCCGACAGCGAGCATCCATCAACACGGATCAGCGCCGGTCGTCGGTGTGTATTCCCGGAGTGGGGTGAGACGAGGAGAACGCTAATGTGCGCTCTGGATTCCAGCATGATGAATGCTCGTAGATTGCTGTGTCATAACGACGGCCATTAGCGTGTGCCGAGTGTGTGAGAGTCTTTGACTTACCTCAAGTTACCCGGGCCATATCATCACAGGTCAGTCACCCGCTTCACCGGCACATTAACACAATTAATACTCCGCCATGACCTTCGTCTGGCTCTTCCGTGAGCAGAAAGAGTTCACCGTGACTGATGATGACACAAAAGACCATCACCAGAGGACACACACACACACACACACGCGTCACTGACTGAGTTTAGTGTGTGTGAGAATGTTCGGCTTTCACCCTGTTGCTGTGATTTGTGTGAAGTGTTTTATGAAATTGAAAACGTATTAAATTAGTGTATGGTTTTGCATATTTGGTGTATGAGTATCAGGTTTCAGAAATATTATGTGTAAAAGTCAATCATGTAACTATGGAAGATTGTTTCCGCCATAGAATGAAAAATATAAAAGGTAATTGCGACTTTTTATCTCGCAATTCTGACTTTCCATCTCGCAATTCTGAGAAATAATGTCAGAATTGCGCAATTGTGAGGGAAAAAAAGTCAGAATTGTGACTGAGATAAAAAGTCGCAATTAGCTTTTATATTTTTCATTCTATGGCGGAAACAATCTTCCATAGTTACATGATTGACTTTTACACATAATATTTCTGAAACCATACACCAAAACAAAACCAAACAAAGTCAGAATTGCTTGGTATAGGCTCGCAATTGCGAGATATAAAGTCAGAATTGCGAGATATAAAGTTCAAATTTGCGTGATATAAAGTCGCAATTGCGAGACATAAATTCAGAATTGCGAGATATAAAGTCAGAATTGCGTGATATAAAGTCGCAATTGCGTGATATAAAGTCGTAATTGCGTGTTATAAAGTCAGAAATGCATGATAGGCTATAAAGTCAGAATTGTGAGATTTAAACTATTAGAATTGGCCTGATAAGTTGCAATTGCGAGTTTTATATCTCACAATTCTGAGAAAAGATGTCAGAATTTCGACATATAAACTCTCAATTATGTGTTAAAAAGTCAGAATTGCGAGATAAAAAGTCGCACTTCTGTCTTTTTTTCTCAGAATTGTGACTTTATATCACCCAATTCTGACTTAATATCACGCAATTTTGACTTTATAACACACAATTGCGACTTTATATCACGCAATTCTGAATTTTTATCTCGCAATTCTGAGAAATAAAGTCAGTCAATTATGTATTTTTATTAATTTTTTTCAGTGGCGGAAACAAGCTTCCATATAAAACACCACCCAGAATATTTAGCGACGTCGTTGTAACGTCAGACTTTTTTAATCACAAAAATAGTTTTTAAATGTTTTCTACACAGCTGAAATCTCACATTTCTTTCCCTCTGAAACTCTGACTTTGCAGTGACCCTGCACACACACTCATCCTCTGACCCCTGACCTTGATGAAGATGCTTTTCCTCAGAGGTTTGCGACACTTTTATGATTTCCACATGGATGATGCATGGAGTGTGTGTGTCTCCTCCAGTCGGACGGCTGTTCATCAGTCTGAGAGATAGAGCCGTCCTCTTCTCCTTCATGTGGACAGCAGGGTGTGTGTGTGTGTGTGTGTGTGTGCATCCGTTTGTTAACATTTTTATATCACTAAAGTTCCAAAGCATTTGGGTTTAATATCCGTGCGACATTGACATTAAATGTAACATTAAACATGCACACACACACGTTAACAAACGCCGGCTGACATCACCGTTCGTCTCACATTAACAGCTCGGAGTGTGTGAGATGTTCCTGTAGGTCAAGCTGCTTAAAAGTTTCTGACTCCCTGTTCTTTCCCATCAGGAACACGGATGAGATTATAATGACGCCGCATTAGCCTAATGTACACCGGATCTTGACATTTCATTTTAAAGTTCACATGGAAAAGGTAATTGCTTTTGAATGACCTGATAATGCTTCAGATCGCCTGAGTAACATTAACTAGTCCTCTAACGCTGTGCGCAAGGATTATTTTACATAAAGCTCTGCGTCGTCACGATTATCCACTGAGCTTTCTCTAAGTAAATAATAAATGCATGCAACCGAACGACTCGGATTTGTCGTCATTAAAACACAGAATTGATCTTTCAGCATCATGAGGCCATCAGCTGATAAAGGTCAGCTCGTCTTCCTCATGAATATTCATAGTGTGGGCTTTAGGTCGGGTGACATGAGCGCTGTGTTATATTTCCACATCAAAACTTAATAACCAGCGATGAAACGTGTATGCCATTCTCATGAAATGTTGCACGCGTGATCTCTTTATTAACGGATGCTGTAATGTTAAAGAACTCGTTAAAAGACACGCATGCTCTGGAAATTAAACAGGCTGTAAAAGCTTGAGGACAAAAGGACAGTTTAGTAGAGTTTGACGAGCTCTTCGTGAAGATGACGGAGTGTGTTTCGTTGTGTTTCTGTCGACATCACTCTATATATCTGTTTATATTACGGGTTGCAGGATCGTCTGTAAAGTTTAAAACCACCAACCACCAAATTTGTTGCAAAACAACAAAGCATGAAAATGCGCTCATAAAGTGCCAGTTTCTTCTTGTTTCAGTTTTTTTGGCTCATAATGTGTAAAAAAACGGTAAAATACTGTAAAAGTGCCAGAGCTAACCGGGCATTTCATGCTATTTTACAGTAAAGTTCCGTTAAATTTACAGTTTTTGGAAGTGAAAAAATAACAACTCAATGTAAAATTTACAGTGAAAAACCGTAAATTGACATTCCCACAATTCCCCGCGTGACACTTCACGATGTATGTATTTTTGTTGAAATAACCGTTTCTTCATAGTTTTTCTTAGCTTTTTCTACACTCTAAAAAATGCTGGGTTGTTTCAACCTAAATTTGGGTCAAATATGGACAAACCCAAATGTTGGGTTAAAAATGTCATTTAAAATGTTAACCCAACTTCAACTTTCTTATTACATTTTTTACCCAACTTTTTTACCCATCATTTGGGTTTGTCCATATTTGACCCAAATTTGGGTAGAAACAACCCAGCATTTTTTTAGAGTGTACATTACAGTTAAGTACACTACACTCTAAACAATGCTGGGTTGTTTTAACCCAAAATTGGGTCAAATATGGACAAACCCAAATGATGGGTTAAAAATGTAAATAAAAATGTAACCCAATGGCTGAGTTTGTCCATATTTTTATCCAAAATTGGCATTTTTTTAGTGTGTACATAGCCTACGTACATACACTCTAAACAATGCTGGGTCTAAACAATGCCCAGATATGGACAAATCCAAATGTTGGGTTAAAAATTAATTAAAAAATGAATGTACAGTTGAAAGTGAAAGTTGAAGTTGGGTTAAAATTTTAAATAACATTCTTAACCCAACATTTGGGTTTGTCCATATTTTACCTAATTTTGGGTTAAAACAACCCAGAATTGTTTAGAGTGCATGTATGTATGTATGTACACACTAAAATATACCAATTTTGGGTCAGATATGGACCCAACTTCAACTTTGACCCAACCGAATTTCAACTTTCACTTTCAACTGTACATTTTTTAATTACATTTTTAAACCAATATTTGGGTTTGTCCATATTTGACCCAAATTTGGGTTGGAATAACCCAGCATTTTTTAAAAATGTAGGGATTTATGCTACATTTAATGTTTATAAATTAATGTTTATCGCATTTTTTAAATTTCATTTTTTTTACGTAATATTTTTTAGACGTGCAGATACAGAAGCTGCTGAAGCTTTTGCAGAAACGTCGAAGTGCTATTCCAGTTATGAGTTATGAAACAAGGAAAACTTTCAGCATTCATGAGGGTAAATAATAGACGGCTGCCCAGATAGAAACAGTGTTGGCCCAGATCCGGCTCACGTGTGTGGAGTCAATGCAGTAGGTGTTCATCTTGAAATATTACTGACGATAGTTATTATATTGAATGTGTGTGTGTTGATGTGTGTTTCTACCTTTCCAGACACTATTTGCATGTTCTGTCCCTCCTCACCCGCTGTGTTATTATTCAGAGTGCTTATGTAACACAGATGCGTTGCTTATGTAACATGTTTAAGATGTGTACAATGAGAGATGTGCGTTCCTGGAGCTCTACAGGGGAATGGCCCACTTCTGCAGGTTACAAATGCAAATCTGCTTGTGAAACACACCACTGAATATGAACCGTCTGCTGCCGGCAGCTTTTTATACACCTCGCCAATATTGTAAGTTATAGAAATGAAGAAGTGACTCGATTTTCTTTCTTAATGCATGTTTCTGAACGATTCATCAATGGACGTTAAAGCAACAAAAAAATACATCTTCTATAAATTTCTTGCCTCTAAAAGTATAGATTTTTTTTGTCTGAATCTGCACAGGTTGTTGTTCAGTAATGTTAATAGCTAAAATTAGCAATTTAGTAATTGTTTTAACACTCAAAAACTCAAATTTTCGTATATTTATTAATTAGTGGTGCTTGCCAAAGGCAACAGTGAATAGCTAAATCTTAACAGCAATTTGTTTAGGATTAAAACATGTTAAATGCTAATCGTGTTAATAATCAAATGCTAGAAAAATGCTAATCGTGTTAGCATCTAACTGAAAACATGATAGCAACGTGCTAATCATGTTAGCATCTTGCTACCAAACTCAAAAAGTGTTAAAAACAAAACTCAAATTTTCGTATATTTATTAATTAGTGGTGCTTGCCAAAGGCAACAGTGAATAGCTAAATCTTAACAGCAATTTGTTTAGGGTTAAAACATGTTAAATGCTAATCGTGATAATCTAATCAAATGCTAGAAAAATGCTAATCGTGTTAGCATCTAACCGAAAACACGATAGCAACGTGCTAATCATGTTAGCATCTTGCTAAACCAATGCTAACAATATGGTAATCTTGTTAGCATCATGTTAGCAACATGATAATCATGTTAGGCTCAATGCTAACAACATGCTAATTGTGTTAGCATCTTGCTAAAAAGAATAAATGCTAGAAAAATGTTAATTGTGTTAGCATCTAACGGAAAACATGATAGTAACATACTAATCATGTTATCATCTTGCTAAACCAATGCTAACAACATGGTAATCTTGTTAGCATCATGCTAGCAACATGATATTCATGTTGGGCTCAATGCCAACAACATCCTAATTGTGTATGTTGTTAAAATATGTTAGCAACATGTCAATTGTGTTAGCATAATGTTATCAACATGTTGGCATCTTGTGAGCATCATGCTAGCAACATGCTAATCATACATAATGCTAGCGCGCATGTTAACAGATTGCTTGCTCAACTTTTAAACAGTCTGTATCTTACACACTCGCAGCAGCGGTGTGTGTAGCAGCAGCAAGTCCACAAGACCGAATTACCATATTCGATAACTGAAACTATTCAGAGGGTTGTCATTGAACTTAGCATGTCCTAATGTTGTCATTTTACCTCATAAAGTGTTTAATATCATAATTATGATTTACCAAAGTATGATCTCTCCTAATGTGGCAAAAATGAGGTTACATAGATTGAAGTTTGTGATTTTCAGAAAGGGATATCTGAGATTGTTGAACCCATCAGCGCTCACTTAGCCTCTAATCAGGCTGGATTTACACTTTTACTAAATAAGTCGAAGGCTAAATATTAGCTATCCCTGCTGCTGTGAAATAGCAGCTAAAATGATTTTTACGAGCAAAGAGCTGCTTTAAATGCGTGGCGGTCAATCTCCGGACTGTAATTATGCATGTGAAACGATGTCTATTTTAATAGCTTTCAAGAGAAAATACCAATATGCCGTTTAATGGCGGGATATAGCCATTTCGCCAGGAGGAGCCGTCCCCTCTCCCAGCAAACGCACGCAGAGACCAAACGGCTCTCCTGGGAAATCAAGTCCTTCACAACTCACC
Source organism: Cyprinella venusta (assembly GCA_038021265.1). Classification (NCBI taxonomy): domain Eukaryota; kingdom Metazoa; phylum Chordata; class Actinopteri; order Cypriniformes; family Leuciscidae; genus Cyprinella; species Cyprinella venusta. Next base: position 27,589,492 of record CM075884.1, read on the forward strand.
GCCAAACAGTTCAAGTCATGTTCTCTGCAAAGTGCATGTGTTGCGACTGTACGCATAAATAATGCATGGAGCAGGATCTGTGTGTGTAGTTCACACAGCAGGGACAGTCATGTGATCTGCGGCTTACATCAATCGCACACGATACAGGAACTTTCTGCAGGGCATCAATGTGTTGAGGGTGCATCTCTTATATAATATCCATAAATAATAAGCTCATAAATAAATGAGTTTGTGACGCTCCAAAATTCTCTTATTAGTTGTGAAGCCTGTTTTCTTCTTATATTATATATTTTAATACATTAATACTAGGGCTGTCAAAAGATTAATCACGATTAATCGCATCCAAAATAAAAGTTTTTGTTTACATAATATATGTGGGTGCACTGTGTATAATTATTTTATATATATAAATACACACGCATGCTTGTATGTATTTAAGAAATATGTTCATGTATACACTATATATAGATTTATATAGAATTTTTATTATATATAAATACAAATATTTACATATAAATATTTTTTTTCTTAAATATACATGCACGTGTGTGTATTTATATATACACAAAATAATTATGCACAGTGCACCCACATATATTATGTAAACACAAACTTTTATTTTGGATGCGATTAATCGCGATTAATCGTTTGACAGCCCTAATTAATACACTATTATACTAAAAATAATATACTATTGTGTATATAGACTCTACAGATAATATGAGATAATATATATTATATTTATAATATACTTATTCACATCAATACCGAAGCGTATTGCATTCACTTGAGGAAACAAAATCTACTTAATTATAGCAAAATTACGAGAATTTTTCATTGAAAAAAGTTTTTACTTTTTTTCTGAATTAACGAGTTAAATATCGCATAATTACGAGAATTTTTCATGGAAAAAAAGTTTTTGCTGTTTTTCTAAATTAGTTAATTATTGCAGAATTACGAGAATTTTTCATGGAAAAAAAATTTTGCTCTGTTTTTCTGAATTAACGAGTTAATTATCGCAGAATTACGAGAATTTTTCATTGAAGAAAGTATTTGCTGTTTTTCTGAATTAACGAGTTAATTCATTACACAGGCTTCATTACACAGGAGTGATGGGGTGTAGGGCTGACTTTAGGGTGATGGGACACTTGTTTGCCATTGAGATGACATGGAGAAGTGTCCCAGTGAACCTGGATTCCCCTCAGCCCTGACGACACACACTCGCCAGCGTTAGATCTATTCGAGCTGAAATTACGGTCATGTCAAGAGCATTAGCAGAATCAGAAGTTCAGAGAATGGCACATAAATTCAGCTTTTTCCTCAAAGGGACTTTTTTTTACAGCCAGTCGTAAATCTGAAGAGCGATGGAGGGAAGATCTCATTCTTAATGGATGAAGAAACTCCTTCTGCTTCATCCTGGTAACCTGGATATATAGAGAGATGAAATAGAAATGAAAGAAAATAATGAATTTGGCAGTTTTTCTCAAAAACAATTTTTTTCACATTTTCAAAACACTTTAATTTTCTCTAAACCCCTCCTTTCTGAGAGTTTACTCTGCTCTGATTGGTCAGATGACTCTGTTGTGATTGGTCTCTGCTCTGATTGGTCAGATGACTCAACTTTATATTATTAGACTCTTCTAAGTTTCATAACACTAAAATGTTTCTCACTGATGTGTCAGATATGATATATTGCTCTATGCCAGTACTAATCGCCCGTTCTGTGGCAGAAAGGTCATCTTTAAGAACTGAAACTATAAAGAGCCACAGAAAGTCTGCTGTATCAGGCCCACGTTCATGTTCTCTATCCCTGTGTATGAACGGTGAGTCAGTTTCATTATTTATATATATATATATATGCTGTTCAGAACATCCTTCATCTCTAGGAGGAAACATGTTGATCTGTCCTTGGACGCGAGTATCGACTGAAACTCAGACCGGCATTGTCTTATAAGAAGCGAATATCCTTGGGAAATGTCATACCGTTTACTGACAGCAGGAACTCATTGATATTTATTGATATTGCAGAACGTTGGAAACTACTGATGGATCCTCAAGATTTGAGAGCGACAGGAGAGGAAACGTGTTAACTGGAGGTACTCTGGCAAGAAATAATTCACCTGGATATTAAATATTTATTTCAATTACTCCTGCATGTCATTTCAAACCTGTGTGTCTGCAGAGGATCTTCATGCTGCTCTTTTCTAAGGTTGTCTAACCGTTAAAATATCATAACTGAAGAAGTTCACGGCTCAGGTGCTATTACAAGTCGATATGATAGTTTTGTGTGAGGGGAAAAAATTATATAAAAAAAATTGTGAATTGCACGGTATAGCTGAGGCAATTATTAAAAACATTTTTAAATAAATAGAGAATTTTTTTGTCACAAGTTAACCAACCCTTCCATTCATATATTCATTTATTCACATTTTATTTATGTCAAACATTAACATTTAATTTTCTGCAATTTATCAGATTTCATAAATTAAATAATTATAAGCTACTAATATTAAATATTTATTCCATTTAATATTTTTCAAAAAAAATAATCAGATTTTCTCCAAAATGTCTTATTTTCTGTGAGAAATATATATATATATATATATATATATATATATATATATATTAGGGCTGTCAAACGATTAATCGCGATTAATCGCATCCAAAATAAAAGTTTGTTTTTACATAATATATTATGTTTTTTACATAACATATATATATATGTGGGTGTACTGTGTATAACTATTTTGTATATATAAATACACACACATGCATATTTAAGAAAAAAATATTATTTAGATACAAAAATATGTATATATAATATAAATTATATATAAATCTATATACAGTATATACATGAAAATATTTCTTAAATATATAAGCATGTGTGTGTATTTATATATCTAAAATAATTATACACAGTGCACCCACATATATTATGTAAACACAAACTTTTATTTTGGATGCGATTAATCGTTTGACAGCCCTAATATAAATAAAAGTGAATAACTCTGTCTGCAAATGATGTGTGTGCTCTGCTCTTTCTCATGTTCATCTCTGTGTTTGATGCAGACGTTCTGTCGGTTTGCTGAAGCCTTCATGTGCAATCAAGAAAAGCAATCCTGTTCTCGTCTGGATTTACCGTGTTAAACGATGAGGTACTGCAGGAGTTAATTGGCTGTTTCTAGCCGCCGCTGAGCTCTTAAATGCAGTTTCTCTGTTATTGGATGAGATTTCTTCTTCTTCTTGCACTAAAGCACCTTGGGACGTGATCTACTTCACAAACAAGAACATTGTCATGTGATAGTGGCCTAAACTTTCCAACATTACAGTGTCCTTGTTACATACAATATGCTACATGTACCTACCATAATAACATTGCAAATAACCCTTAAACAGTCCCTAATCTTATAAGTACATAATTAATATCACTCAGTACTTAAATATATAATTACACTGTGACAATGACACCTTAAAATAAAGTATAACCTATTACTGTACACTCTAAAAATGCTGGGTTGTTTTAACCCAACTTTGGGTCATACATGGACAAACTCAGCCACTGGGTTACATTTTTAACCCAATGTTTGGGTTTGTCCATATTTGACCCAAAGTTGGGTTAAAACAACCCAGCATTTTTAGAGTGTAACCTTTAGCCATTAAATGATTGTTAACTAGTCTTAAACAATGAGAACAGAACATTATTGTACATATAGTGACATCAGCTAGAAAGGAAAGTCGTTATGGTGCGAGTCATTTGAGTCAAGTCACATTTATTAAAAATAAAGGGTTTTTATTGCCATTGACACGAAACATCCATTGAGTCTTTTATACTGAAAAAAGCTTCTTTAAATTATTAAAATGTTCTTCAAATTGTTCTTCCCCTTTGTGCGCTTTATTTTTTTAAGATCTTTAAGATTGTTTCAAAGCAGCTTCACGGTAATAAACGGAAAAATGACAGCAATGATATTGCAAAATTCATGCATTATGAAACACAATTTCAGCCGTAAAGCAGCTTTAAAAAGAGTGTTTAAATTATTCAGGTCAATTGAGTTTTTTTCTCGTCCGATATTGTCAGCGTCAGATGAAAGACTGTAAAGACGGCGGGATCGTTCACATGAAGCGGATGAAAGGAAATGGAGGAGTTGTAGTTTCTCATGAGTGTTGTGTGTTTGCTGTGACGGTTGTGTCCGTCTCTCTCTGATCGATCGATCCCTCAGGGTGTGTGTGTGTGTGTGTGTGTCGATGAGCATGAATCAATGCATGTTAGTTTTATAATGGACTGATCAAACCCCAAACACACACACACACACACACCCTGCTGCTGCTGATGATAAAGATGATGATGATGGTTTTTCTCTGGCAGGTGTTTTTACAAATCTGCTGGAAACTTCTCATCAAGGCTGCATTTACTGTATTTAAAATTACTGCATTTAAAATTACAGTAGCCTATACTGTAAAAATGATCGTGATTTTAACGGTAAAAGAATGCTACAGTGACAAAACGTTAATTGGTTAACAGAAAGTTTCCACAGCTGTGATATAGCTATCTGATGGTACATTGGATGTAATTTTTCTGTAAAATTCCGTTAAATTTAACGTTTTTGAAAGTGAAAAAGAACAGCTCATTGTATAATTTCAACGCATTCTCATCATATAGTGACGCTTTTGACAATGTGTATACATCCATCTAACTCACATGGCACCCTTTAGCATCAATATAACATGCTTCGGTTATGTAGGTTTAGGTATGGGGTAGGGTTAGGGTTAGACCACTAGGAGGCGCCTTCTGGCCCATGTATACATATAGCTACATGCAAATATATGGGCGTGCCAAAAGTGTCAGTATATGACGCCTTGGGATAAGAACGGGTTGATAATTGCATGAAAAATCGTAAATTGACATTCCTACAATTTCCTGCGTGACACTTCACATTTTATGTATTTTTGTTGAAATTGTTATTTTTTTCTAATCAATTTTTATACATCAGGGTTTTATGTTACAATGTTGTGAAATTAATGTTTATTGTTTGTTTATTTGTTATGATTGTTTATAATGTTTATTTTTAAAATGTTTGTGCAAATCACCTATGTTATACCCTAACGCTTCTGTTTCGCGGGTCTAGCCTTCTCAGGTTCACGCGACGAAAGAAAGAGCTGTGTGTGGGACCGTCCAACTCCCTGAAAATGATAATGAGGGAAAGAATTAGCAATTTATGTTTTCCGCGGCTCATTGGAGATACGATTAGCAGAGGATGAGCTCGTTTGAGGGGCTGATGAGCTTCAGACGCCTTCATTAACACCTTCAGTCCATTCCCACCGGAAAACATTCGCTAGGGAAACAGGATTTTTTTTCGCGAATCGTGATTAATCGCATCCAAAATAAAAGTTTGTGTTTACATAATATATGTGTGTATAATTACTTTGTATATAAAAACACACACACATGCATGTATATATTTAAGAAATATTTGCAAGTATATACTTTATATAGATTTATTCAACATTAATATTATACATAAATATAAGATAAATGTATACATGCATATGTGTGTATTTATATATACAAAATAATTATACACACTACACACACACACATATATATATATATTAGGCTATGTACAAACTTTTATTTTGGATGCGATTAATCGTTTCACAGCTAGATTTTTGCACTCAACCATGACCTTTGACCCTTAGAGCTGCTCTTAAACTCTACAGGTGTCTTTCTCTCTTTTGTACATGTAAATCCACCTCATTTACTCGCCCTCATGTTGTTTGTCTGTGTTTATCTCGCTCGCCTTTGGCATTTGGTGTTTTGCCAGCTTTTCATATTTGTGAACGTTTTAAACGAGCTCGTCGTGTGATCGCTGAAGACATATTCATTATTCCTGTAATGAATTCATACAAAAGCACATTCTGAGATCATTTCCATGCTGATTCATTTTGCTGGCGCTTATTCGACAAATCAACACTCTTTATTCCCGCACAAAGCGAATAACTTTGGGGAAATTCTGTTAGATGTAAACATCAGACTGATTAAATCTGTTTTATTTGAAAGGCACATAAATCTGTGTAAGTGGATATTATTTTCCACACGCCAGAGAAGACGAAACACAATCTTCACTTTGTTTGCTCAAACCCACTATCAAATAATTAAAGTTTAATTAGCTTGTTTATCTGTTTAGCAATCTCCCACTAATTGATGGAGCGCCATTGGTTAATGAACTTGACTTTGATTAGCGATAAGCATTTGAGAATCCATTAACGCCACAGATCCTCTGGAGGGAAACGTCTCGGCTCCCAGAAGAAACCTCGGAGGACGAGTGTTTACTGACAAACGGCAGATCTCGGCGTGAAAGCCACGGGCTGTTTATTCCAGCAAGTGCAATCGAAGATAATGCGGCCTATAGTGTTTGCAACTCTTCAGAGTCCAAATATACATAGTGCCTTTTTATAGCAAACGCTGACTAAACACTGTATTGATTTTCCTCAAACATCAGGCTATTTAATGGTGTTCAAGACTGTAATAACTCACGGTAACACTTTATTTTACAGTGCCCGCTTGCTATGTGTTACTTACCGTAGGAATAACAGTAAAACATGGCTATTACACGCAACTAACCCTCAAGCTAAACCAACACGCACATTTATTTTAATAAATGGCTATTATTTCAAATTGTGATGTGTTGTGGCCAAAAGTGATGTTTGGATGGGATATTTCTTTTTAATGACCTTGCTAGTTTGATTAAACCGTCAAAATATGAGGAAATATTTGATATTTTGAGGGAAGAACAATACAGTAAAATTTGTTATGGTATTTGTCTGACACAATGATATGAATAAATAAATGCAAAATAGGCAAAATAAAAGAATATAGTGAAAAATAAATATGCTAAAATGGATTTATTTTATGCTAAGCTAATACATTTAAATATTTATGTTTGTTTTTTTTTATTATTAAAGCAAATTGATTTCTTGTTAGCATCATATGAGTTGCTGTTGTGTTTCCTCCGAGGTGTTGAGCTGAAGATGAGGCGCTGCGGGTCGAACGTTAGAGAACAGAACATCGTCCCCTAAGGAGTGAACCGGCCGTAAATCACAGCGGCTGTCCTTCTCTCTGTGTGTTAATGTGGAGATGAACTCAACACACACAGCCTGGTGTTCACCCACACACTCCTTCAGACCCGATGAAGTCGAATAGTGAGTTTTTGTAGTGGATTTCACAAAATTCTATTTCAGTTTTTAATTCGAAGTGTTTCTTGGCATTTCTTGTGAAATTTAACAGTAATTTCTTGGCGAAAATTGTTAAAGAGTGAAGTACATCCTACACAAATTTTGTTTATGTGGTGTTTGAATTGTTTGTGTGTGTGTAACTGTGTTAAGAGTGGAGTGAACAATCTCACTGAATCTCATGATCACTGAGTTCAGTGTGTGTTATCGGCCGGTGGAGTCGCAGTGAGACTGTAATGACTGTGTGTTGGGTCATTAAGCTCTGCAGCGAGAGGGAAGAGCACAGAGGTCACTGTCCTCACGAGTGACCGAGCGCTGGCCGCTGGACACAATTACTGCAGTGTGTGTGTGTGTGAGGCCTTCAGCATCCAGAGGAATCACTCTGTTCACTTGTTAGTGAGGAAGATGAAATTATAAGACACATGGAGATTTACGTGTGGAGAGTCGCTCGCTCACTGACTCACTGACTCAATCACTCACTGACTCAATTACTCACTGACTCACTCACTGACTATCTCACTCACTGACTCACTCACTCACTCACTGACTCACTCACTGATTGACTGACTCACTCATTGACTCACTCACTCACTCGCTGACTCACTCAATCACTCACTGACTCACTCACTCACTGACTCAATTACTCACTGACTCACTCACTCATTCACTGACTCACTCACTCACTGACTCGCTCAATCACTCACTGACTCACTCACTGATTGACTGACTCACTCACTGACTCACTCAATCACTCACTGACTCACTCACTGACTCACTCACTCACTCACTGATTGACTGACTCACTCACTCACTCACTCAATCACTCACTGACTCACTCACTCACTGACTCACTGATTGACTGACTCACTCATTGACTCACTGACTCATTCACTCACTGACTCACTCGATCACTCACTCACTCACTCACTCACTCACTGACTCACTGATTGACTGACTCACTCATTGACTCACTGACTCATTCACTCACTGACTCACTCGATCACTCACTCACTCACTGACTCAATTACTCGCTGACTTACTCACTCATTCACTCACTCTCACACACACACTCACTCACACACGCCCCCCTCATACATCACGCCAGTGGAGAGAAGCTTCTGGATGAAAATATTTACATAGTTTATAGATTTAACCGTGTTGTGCAGATGATTGAACAAGCTAAACAAGTGTGTGTGTGTGTGTGTGTGTGTTCTCTGCCCCTATTCACCTCAATGTACAGCAGACACTCTCAGTTTATTTTAGAAGTGTATTGTGGTCCTCTTGCCCTGAAAGCACGGCGAGCCGCAGTGAAAGGTTTCCTTCAGGTCCTGTATGAGCCGCAGGGCGCCTGTGTGTGTCCGAGACGCCGAAGGCCGAGCGCATCTTTATATTCAGTTATTCACACACACTGGAAGAGCTTTTATCACGGCAGCTTTTACAGAGACGAGGAAGGACGGAGGGAATGGCCAATGCATTCATTCATTCATTCATTCAGTGCGCTTGCTTTATGCGCCACAGTGTGTGTGTGTGTGCTTCAAGATGTATATTTTATCAGTACATTAGCTGAGAATCCATCCATCATTGATGTCCATAGTGAAGTTTGAGATAAATAAAAAATAAAGTATATTCATGATGTTTCATCTTTCAAATCTCAGAAGTAAAACGATATGTATACCTTTACGCTGATAGATTCATTTTCTTTCGGGTCATTCAATTAAGCAGAGATAAAAATATATAATGTTTAATGTTAATTTACCAACCTATTGAAATATTAATAGCTGTTTTGTTGCAATACACTTACAACCACCAATCACAGTAAAGATTGGTGGTCACATGATCGATCAAAGCTCATCGTCAGTCTTTCAAAATAAGATTATCACTTAAATATAGTGCTGAAGTTACGACGTCACTCTGTAGGCCAAAACGCGGAAGTGAGTTAGCATTTTAGCACTCCCGGTTCCCTCGCTCTAAAGTCTATGGGATTTTTGAATGGGTTTTTGCTAAATCGCCTGAAATAAGGTCTGTGGTGAACAGAGCCTTTAAATATTTTCACGTTTTGATCAATGACATAGAACACACAGTTATAACCTGCTTGTGGTTTTTTAAACTTTATTGTGTCTGATTGTGTTTTAAAATCTTTATATAGGCTTCAAAATGTATAAATTTTGGATTAACTTGTAAAGATTATCTTGAAAGACAAAACATGTAAGGGTCACAGCTCTTTGTTGAACACAGATTTTATTTTTTGCGATTTTCCAAAAGTCTATGGGGAAAATGCGTTGCTTTTCGATCGAGGAAACCCATGCGCCGCTAGCTTCCGATTTGTCCTACAAAGTGACGTCACACAAATATTAAACACCATCATGGTAACACACGTGCAATTTAAAAAAATGAGATAACCATTAATTTCACAACATTAAATGTAACATAAAACCCTAATGTATATAACTGATGAAAAAAACCTGTAAAGAAACAGTTACAGTATTTCAACAAAAACACATAAAATATGAAGTGTCACGCAGGGAATTGTGGGAATGTCAATTTACGGGTTTTCACTGTAAATTATACAATAAGTTGTTCTTTTTCACTTTCAAAAACTGTAAATTTACCGTTATTTTACAGTAAAATTACATTAACGATATCTATTTTCCGTATATAGTACAGAAACTTTCCGTTAACCAATTAACAGTAGCATTTTTACAGCCTTTTAAAATGAAACTATTAAAATCAGGGTTATTTTTCCAGTGGGGAATGTGCTGCAGTTTTGCTGTGGCTCTTGGCAGCGCTGATCTGCGATCGATGCGATCTGTGTGAGAGAAAGCCGTGCAGTAATAGAGTTGGGGTTTGTGTTGAATCTATGGCCGACCGTAATGACTCTATACAGGTTGTCATATATTTTATTTGTCTAAGTGCTGTTTGGCAGACCTACTTAGCAGAGTTTTGGAGTGGCTTCAGCTGCTCATCTCTCAATCTGAGCTCTCAGTTCCTCTAATGTCTCTGCTGTCAGTGTGAGGAAAACCCAGAGTTATTAAACACTACAGCCAGATTCGTGTTTACTGTAGTTAGTGTTTATCCTCCTATGAAGTCGCTCTTTTCTTTGCCATGACACGAGGGTCTGATTCTTCACAACAATATAATTATCAAAATAACAGCTTTGTGTTTGTGAGAGTGATTCAGTGTGTGGAAGCAGTTTGGTGTCACAGTAATTACACAGAATATATTTTGACACATAATTTGCCTTTCAGTTCTTGGGCCACAAAACAGCCTGATAAAACTAATTTGACTTTTTTTTTTTTAATAATTTTGCTTAATTGCTTCTTAACTTAAGTTTTGTTTTATAACTTTATGACAAAGAAAAAAAACATTTTTTTTATTATTATTATTTCTAATGAGCTGAGAGCTTTGAGAGCCACAGTTTTGTCACCTTATCTTACCTATGACTAGAGAAAAATGTAAAAAAAAAATAGATATATATTTTAAATCCCATCGTTCCAAAGGTTTCTGTAGTCTTTTAGATGCATTGCAGCGAAACATGATCCCATATGTTTTTAGAACGTTTCCATTAGTTTTAAGAACATTCCAAACGTCCAGGTTTTTTTAAAGTTAAGGAAACATTCCATTCCATCATCTTCAAACAATATGGGAATGAAGGTTCTCTGAACAATTCGAAACAAGAAACATTTAAAAATGACCAACGTCCAATTAAAATGTTTCTGAAAAGGTTCCAAAAACGATGGAAAGTTTGTGCTAATATTTTCAGCATTATTTCATTTTCATATGAACATTCCTCTATTATTTACCAGTCGCCTATACCCAGACAGTTTACCCACCCTTGTAAAATATTTATAAAAAGCATTAAAATCAGGAAAATTCTTTGCAAGCTTATTTTTTTTTTCAATGGATGCTCATTTTTTAGAACAAAGTACCACTTAAAGAAAAATGTTGTTTCTATAATACATTATTAAAAAAAAATCCACTACAGTAAGAAAATTTACAAATCATTTTTTCAGGATATGTTAAAACATAGTTTAAAGAATTTTCATATCTTTCAAGATTTTAAGTAGTCATGCTCTTGACGGAAGAACCATCATTTTAATGTTCTTCTGTCTCCTAAAAAGTATATGGATTCACAAGTTTGTTGTTTAAATTAATTAAGAATTAATTTAGCATTTTTGGAGAGCTGCATTTACTCAGTCGTTTCTCAATGATGCTATTGTCACCTGGCTCACGGTGTGTTTTTTATACGGATAATTACATCCTGTGATTATTAAAGCTCTAGATATTTTATTTTTAATATTAAACTCTAGGCACTTTGCCCAGTTTCATATTGAGATTATCATCTTGAAATATGATCTTACGTTCTCTATTAATGTAACAGCAGTATGATTTAGCTGCTTTGTTGTTGTTTTATGTTTAATTGTATCAATTATATTTATTTATTTGCCAATTTAGTTTGGAATTATGCTTCCAAAGGGCATTAGTTTTTATCTCAGTAACTAATGTTCAGGCGAATCAATCAAATCACCCCAAATCAATTCAGCCAGACAAAAATAAAGCGCTTTCCTGTTCATATTCGCACCAAAATACCGCAGTGTTGGCCTTTAAAACAGGCGTGACGAGCGGTATGTGTGTGTATATTGTGTAGCCTCAGCATATGGACTGAAAGGCTTTGCATTTCTCTCTTTGTGTTTCAACATCCGGGTTTTCCTGCTGCGAAATTCCCAATCCTACTACGGAAAGGCCGCGGCTCCTGAATATTAATGACTATTTGATGACGTCGCTCGTCAACATTCCAAGAGCGTCCAGTCATGCGATTGATTACTATTCATGAGCCAGGCCTTCTCAGCAGGCTCGGCCAATGAGGGAGCGCTGCTGGGCGAGCGTCACGGTGCGTAGTTAATATTCATGAGCCGAGCCTTCGACTTAGTAGATGTGGAAAATTGTTTCCCTGCTGGCTGTGTTTCGCTCTCCGAAGCCATTTTGGACTCAGTTCAGTTCCGTGCATGTCAGAATCGGACCCTGTCCAGCCATTCTCACTCTGAACAGGATAAGCTTCACACACGGACCGGCTTTTGGGTGGAAATCACTCATTGTTTCATGCTGGACGGCGTTTCTGTTGGAATAGCCGCTTTTCCTGATGGATTTCTGCATATGTTAAAGTTTGATTGGGTGGACATCAGGCCGACGGTCACTCGGGCTCGTGTGTGTGTGTGCGCGCGTGTGAGAGAGTGTGTGTGTGAGTGAGTGTGTGCATATATGTGTGTGTGCGTGTTTCCACCGATCGTTTTAAATGTGTGCGAAGCAGAAGACACTAAAAAGGAGAAAACCTGGGGTGTTTTTGTGCCATTAGAGGAATATGCTCGCTTCCTGGCTGACTTTTGCACTTCTTCTGGGAACTTTTTGTGCAGGTAAGCGCTCATTTATTCGTCTGACAAGACTTGGGTGAGATTTGCATGAATGCAGTTCTTACTTTCTCTTATATGAACCATGCATTTTGATGGGATGCATTGGACATTTATTGGTAAAGCGCTCCTGTCGTATTTGCATTAGGAAACCTGTTTGAGTTCCTTCAGCGTTTGATGAATAATTATAGTCGTGTGAGATAATGTATCTCTGTTTTAGTGCTCATTCATTCATAACTACAAATACAACTCACTGTCATTAACAATAACACAAGGACAGCCAACTCAGTCCAAGGATGTATAACACTTGGTACATACTTGCATTTATGAATCAAGTGCATCATCATATTGGGTGTAAGTGATTTATGCATCAATGTTAAATATAGATAGGATAGTGTAGTGATTTGTGGTAGTGTTCCTCAAGCCATCCCACAGAAAGTCCTCTGAATGCAGTAAATGTGTGTTTGGCTGCTTCTGGACTGTGGCTTTGTTGTGTTGGAGGGTTTGGGGGGAGGGGTGGATCTATACAGCTCAATATCATGCTGAATTCACAGAAATAACATCTAACATCACAGTGCACTTTAATAAACTATCTCAGATGAAATATGTATACGGACGGATGCATTGTTTTCATTTCAGGGACAGATTTCCCAGTGTTTTACCTCCAGGAATGGCCTTGTTGGGTAAAATACTGGGAATTCTGGAAGAAGAAAAAAGTAGTTTATATATTGAGGCTTTTTGCCTCAGATTCAGTGTTATTATTATTTTTTAATTAATATTTTGAAGGCACTTTCTTCCTTTTTTATGTTAATTTCTAGTAATTTTTATTATTATTATTCTAATTTTATTATGTGCATTTTGTAAAGTATTTTGCTCTTTAATTTCATTTATTTCCAGTTAATAATTTTATGGTTCAGTTTATTACCAGGCAACATTTCTAAGATTCATTCGGTTGTCAACTAATACTATTTTATTCTATTTCAGCTTTATTCCAATTAACATAAATGCTTGTTAGTTGACGATAATAACCCTGCTCTGAAGTTTCTGTTGCGTGATTCTTTGAGTTCCCATACTTTGGTATACGCTTCATACTCATGGAGTTTAAATGCACAAGAAAAGTTGTTTGAAATTTAGTTATAAAGCAATTTCGGAGACGTGCGTTCAAACGTCACATGTTTTTGGTTCAGTAGAAGTTGGTCTTCAAGAATGTTTATTGTCTTCAATGGAGAGTTGAAAGTTGTTTTACCCTCAACAGAAAATGTTCTTGCATTGTTTTAAATGAGATCCAGTAGATATGCTGGTGAATCTCACAAAACCTGTCTAAAACCTGTCCAACTTCAATGAATCGCTTGTTGTATCCCTGATTTGTAAGTCGCTTTGGATAAATCCATCCGCTGAATGAATATTGAGCACATTTCCCCCTAAAATTCTCATTAATATCATGCTGTGTGTTGTAATGCAGAATATGTGGCTGATATTTTATATATTTCACATTTAACATTTTCTGTGGACAGAATGATTTTCATTGTCCTATCACACTGAAAATTACTTTTCAAAGTTTGACAAGAAACTACTATTTCAGTCTTTCTAGATCAAGCGTTACTTGTCATTTATTTGTTAAATTTGCTAGCAGTTTCAAAGTAAGAACTGATTCAAAGTAAATCATAGAAATAAGAATAGAATGGAAATAAAACATCACAGTCATTAGGTCATTTTGGTTGCCAACAATTCTATTATGCCTTAATTTTCTTAATGCAATGTATAATTTCTTGATTTCTCGGTGTAATGTGTCCCTGGTGTGTCTTTCTGTCATTGTTCAATGCTTTTTGCGATTCCGCGAGGGCTAATAAAGCCTGATTTTGTGTGTGTGTGTGTTGTGTAATAGTCTTTGCGTAGAGCATTCCAAGATTCCCCTGGCTGAGCAGAGGGTGCCGTAAAAAGAAAAGCAGGGCGGTGTGGCTTTTAAACACCCTTCTATTGGAGGAAGCTAATGAGTCTTGATGCTCATATCTGCTTGAGTTTTGGGACGTGGGGTCAGTTTGCCTGTCCATACGAGTGTTTCTGCTGAATTAGGGCCGCTGCATTACTGACCGCGAGACCGTCTTGTATGTGGTGTGTGTGTGTGTCGGGTTTGTTCAAAGGATTGACCACATGGTTGGACGGGGGGAGGGTGAAGTGAAATTCCTCTCTGGACTGAAATGGCCACCGTATAGTCCATCAGCGCTCCAATCAGAGGAGCTGTAGAGCTGCCATGGGATCATCCAGAGGGACATACGGTGGTTTGCATGTTGCGTTATGGATGCAAGCTGTGGTGCATGAGTGGGGGGGCTAGTAGAGAGAGAGAGAGTGTGTGTGTGAGAGAAATGGGGGATGGGTCGCCTGAAGCAAGAACTGGGATTTAAAGCAACAGTATGTGTTTTTCTTGTGGTCTTTTCCAAGTCAATCAACACTACACTGGAAAGAAATTTGGTGCAAACACAGCTTTCCCTCAGAAATGAGTAAATATCGCAAACATTTACAAAGAAAGTGCAAGAAACGCATTGAACGTGAAATTTTGAGTAAAAAACCTGAAATTGTATTTTCTCATTAAACATACTACGTAAATGTTTGTTCTATTATACGAAGACAAATTGGCATGGGATTTATTTTGAATACATTTTTACTTCGTAATTGCTTGTAAAATGTTGAAAAGAATCGTGTTTTACAGTGTAGTACTGGTGCAAGTAGTCATGTGACGTTTTCTTCCAACACTGAGCATTGAACGTCAATCGTGTCTTGTTGAGGATAAGCGTTTAGTTTTTTGCCTGGTGTACAAATAAATGGGTTAAGTTTTACATATTGTGGCATTGGCATGTTGCAGGAAAGTTTGTTGTAGGTTATGCTTTGAAACTGGTGAATTTAACAAATAATTATTAAATTATTAAAAAAATAACTGTGTTTTGCAAAAATGCGTCATATAAATAAATTTGACTTGATTTGAATTACAAAGAAATGGCAAGTAACCCATTGAAATTTTGAAGTAGAAAGAGTGAAGTATTGAAAAATGACTTAGAAACGTAGAATTTATTTTTTTTACACGCATAAGCAGTTTGTAAACATTGACGTTATCTTGTGGAGAACAGCAGTAACGCACGCGATGGCTTTGATTGACGTGCACACTGAGGTTGGGGTTGATATATCAGATAAGGTTGTAATGTGAATGAGGTTGTAAGTTGTTTTTATGGAATTTCAATGGGATTTAATCTCAAACAGTCTGAAATAATAAAGTGTTGATCCCTCAGGAATATTCTATTGAGCTTTTTACGAATTAATGTCCAGAAACCTGTTTTGTCTCTTGAGCATTTTTCAAGATTTGTTTTGACAGTCATCACTTTTTTTATAGCGCTATAGAACGTTTATATTGAGCCTATATGTACACATATGTTCCAGTTTAGGAAGAAATGTGAATTTAAACTCATGTTGGCCCAAATGAATTTGTCAAAATAATTTGTGAACAATTCTGTTGGAAAGTTGAGAAGAAAATGCATCATGTTGCATTGAAGTTTCTTAACAATTCCTTGCAATATTTTTATTCTGTAGTGTAAAATTGAGTATTGCATTTAAACAGAGCATGCACTCTGGAATCTTTTGTTAATTGGGAAGTGGTCATTATCTCAAAGGCCAAATAATGAGCGTATAATCCATCATCTGTGTTGGGAGTCTAAGTTTTTCTTTGAGCCACAACTGTTGGAATCGTGTCAATCGAAGATTCACAGTAAACACCCGAAACTTAATGTTCAACAACTGCTAACGTTCAAGGCACAGATTGTTTGAGGACGTGTTTGAGCCCGTAACATAGTTTGTGATTATGTAAAACAGCCGTATGCATGCTGACAGAATCACATCGAGGCCTTTATACAAACTGAACCGTACTGAGTGCACTTCCATTAGCATGACTTGCACTAAAAGCAAAGTCTGCTAGACCCTTGACAATCTCTCTATTGTGTTTTCCATTTACTGTGGCGGATCTTTGCGTCAGAACGTGAAGTGTTATCCAAACACAAAGATGGTATGCTGGGATTCGCTTAAATTGGCCGTGATTGACTTTGGCGTGAAGAATCGTGGAATTCCTGAATGTATCTTTCTCCTGACTTTCATTCTGACCCGTTGAAGGCTGTCTAGATTATTACCCATAATGCACCACACAGTTATTTTGGGCCACAGAAGATCAATATGAGCAATAACAAAGAGATTTATTTAAAGCATCATTCTCACTGTAGAAACCATTGGACGGCAGTTTTGCAGAAGCTTGTTCTAGGAATGATTGATCACCCTGTTACATGATTAAAGGGACAATGTGTACTTTTTATGTATTTTATTATTTAAAATCAATATTTTTATTCATAAATATGTCCTCAGTGGTGTACACATACCTCTGGTAATTATAGTATCAAATCCTTTATTGGTCGGGCTCTAATAGTGAGGACTTAGTGACAAAAAAACTCAATACTGTGATTACTTGTGCCAAATTTTTATAATCAAGTTTTTTTTAAATTTTTTTTACTTTTTTATGTTGATTTGTATGGCCAACTGCATGGCAGTGGTGGAATGTAACGAAGTACAAATACTTCGTTACTTTACTTAAGTACATTTTTCATGTATCTTTACTTTACTTAAGTAGAATAAATAGTGCATACTTTTTACTTTTACTTTGTTACATTTTGCAGCAATTATTCTACTTTCTACTCCGCTACATTTCTACAACTTCTGTTACATTTTCGTTACATTTTCTGATCAGTTTTTCCCTGTAATCTGACCGTCCGTTCGTTGCACGTTTGTCTCACCAGTGACGTTTGGTTGCCATAGATACATCAACTAAATGCGTCTCACGCAGTGTGATTATCGCGCAATTTATACGTGAAAATTTGTTTTTACGTGGATAGGAAACACATCGTGTGTAATATACATTTGGTTAGGATTATGGCAAGCCAAGAAGTTCAGAATTACACCATAAATTAATCGCATTTACTGCCAAACATAGTTATTAACATATAGTAAGGATAAGCATGGTTTATATTGCCTAATTGCGAGCTTGTTTCAGAAATGGTGACAACATTTTTTTCCCCATCATTATAGGAGTATTAGGTTGAATTAAATGTTTTATTAATCATTAGAAAATAGTCATTAAGAGAATCAATTGTTATGCAAGTACTCTTACTTTTAATACTTAAAGTACATTTAAAATCA
The DNA here is from genome assembly GCA_038021265.1 of Cyprinella venusta. Classification (NCBI taxonomy): domain Eukaryota; kingdom Metazoa; phylum Chordata; class Actinopteri; order Cypriniformes; family Leuciscidae; genus Cyprinella; species Cyprinella venusta. The sequence goes on from CM075884.1 coordinate 27,607,350, forward strand.
GGTACTTTTTACTTTTTACTTAAGTACGGTTGTCATTGTGTTACTTCTACTTTTACTAAAGTAAATATTTATCTGGTTATTTGTACTTTTACTTAAGTACTGAGATTCAGTACTTCCTCCACCACTGCTGCATGGTGAACTTTGTTTTTCAAGGTCTTGGTGGGTAGTGTCTCTTTTTATTAATTTATTTAGGGACTCTCTTTTGGGAATAAAGAAAAAGCCAGCTGACATTTTATATTAGCATTAGGTGATCATTTTTATACATTAGGTGCATGTAGTTCATAAGAATGTGACCTGTAAAGACGATAAACCCTAGTTTAGCAGACGGAGAGTATTGAGGAATTCCTCTCCATCACGTGTCGTTGTTCTCTGAGGGACGCTTTCAGGGTCTCGTCTTTCTCTCCGAGTCCACAGGGTGTCGTGTACATCTCCAGAAACGCTCTGTAATTGCAAATGAAACGCTTGCTTGGCAAGTCTTGGATAATTTCCCAGGTTTGTTATTGTTGCACATCCAATTCTATTATTTTCTGAAACGAGGCGACCGTGTACTTGAAGAGAGTGAGTCTCGTGCTGCGGAGAAGTCTTGCGTTCTGGCCGTGTCGTGTGTTTATCTTCACTGATAAGGCTTATCTGGGCTCGAGCTGCATGGTCAGAACGCCGTACGTAAACACTGATATTCTGCAGGCCTTATCTCTCGCACGGGACTGGCGTACATCACATGGTGTGGCGCTCGTGAACACACACAGGGTTCGGTTCAGCTCTGGGGTTGTTCAGCTCAGATGTTCCACGAAATGATCGGTCTACGAATGTTTACAGTGAGACACCGTCATGCTAATAGACTATTACAGTTCCTCGCGTACTGAACGCTACATCTGCGGGGGTTGGGCGGTTGGAATTCCGAAATTCGAATATGATTTGAATATTTAAAAAATCGATACTATTTGAAGTTAGTATTCAAATATTGTTTTAAAAAAACATACTTTTAATGTAATCTTGCCTTTCTAGTCACCTTGGCTTACACTCATGTGAAAATGAAATGCTTTTGTTTTGTCTGATGGACAATTAAGTTTTTGAATCGTAACACAATTGTGCACGTTATCCACGCTGCATCATAACGATACTGTGAAAAATGGTAAATATTTTAAAAAGCGACATAAAAACGAAGCGCAAATATCCTGACGAGCACTGAGCTCGTTGACCGAACTGAAAAGAGCGATATAAGTTTCGCGTAGATATTAGCCGAAAACCATCGAAAGCGCTTCAGCCATTAGTGCGAATAAAATGTTTATTGCAATTTTAGAGCGTGTAACTACTAGAGCCCAACCGATAAAGGATTTTGAAGACCGATACAAATATTTTTGGGTTTTAAAATCCGATATTCCGATATATTGGCCGATATTTTTTTTTTTTACTAAATATTGTTCGATTTGAAGCTAACTTTTCTGCACAAGATACGTTTGATACTTTTTCTCTCTGTCTAAATGTTCACTCCTCGCAAGTCTAACTTACATTTTACAATGCAGGGACTGTAACTAGAGATATGCTCGTTACAAATACAGTAATCATTACTTTATTTAGGCAGAAAAAGTTCATTGTGGTTTCCAAGCTCATTAGCGGTCTTCATTAGCTAGCTTTGTGGTTAGCTAGTCTATGATGAGCCATAATTTAGCAATAGATAACATCATACTGCAAATTGTAAAACATACATTTTCAATATAACAGGCCAAGGAGAGATGATTGAAGTGCAATTCGTCCGTTTTTATTTTATTTTTGAAATATTCATTTATCGGCCATTATAACTGCCGATACCGATATTTTGGAAAATGCCTAATATCGGCCGATAATATCGGTCTGGCTCTATTTTACCACATGCTAGTGGCATTGGCGATCCATAAGCCCGAGTAATGTCGAAAATATTATTAATAATAGGATGAATTTGAGCATATAAAATTGTAAAATTATTTGAATATTAAATAAAATAAGGAATGGAATTTGCATAGTATTATAGAGGAAGACTGACAGCCCTAATGTGGGGGATATATTACAATTATATAAAGTGCTCTAAGCGATGTCATTTCTTGTTAACGTATTAAGTATTTAATACGTTTTAAGTATTTAATACGTATATAACGTGTTTGTATTGTCAAACAAAATGGCGGCTAGCTCGACCCTCCCTCTTCCTCATCCGCGCACTAACCCCCCAAACCCCACCCCCCCCAGACCATTCTTGTCTGTGATTGGCTGGAACTGTTTGTGACGGTGATGAGCGATGAGGTTAACCATTCTTCAACTCTCGGCGACCTGTAAAAAACGCAGACTGCTTTAACGCGAAAAAACGCTCAGCGCCTCGTTACGCGCATTGTGTTAAAAACGCGGCGCTCCCATTGAAAACAATTGAAAAAATTTGCCAGGCGCGTGAAACAACACTTTAGAGGACACACAGCCTTTAATACGTACACTAATGTTTATATACAAATATTCTAATGTATTTGATAAATGCGCGTTCCTTTTAATCCCGTGAGTGAGTCATTGAATTATTAATTCGACCGATTTGAGCTCGAATGAATTAATTTGAATCGCCTGCTGCAATTAACATAATCAGACTGATGTTATTTTAATTGTCTATTCAGAATCGTGATTTTAAACTAAAATCATGATTCTCAGTTTGTCCAGAATTGTGTAACTCGTTCCAGCGTTTTTTATTTCTTATTTCGAATGTTAGAAGTTTCTCGGGTGTTGGTCTGTAATCGGTTTAGTTGTGTGTGTCTCTTCACTTCAGCCTGACATGGAGCTGATGTCTCAATGTCTGCGTGGTCGCGACTGACCTTGTGTGTCGCAGAAGTTTCTTTTACTCGCGGAGAATAGCCTAGCGAGGAGGCCGGGTCGCGGCGGGCTTCATTCAGCGGGAGATTGATGGCTAGAGCAGTCTGGGGGTGTGTTTGTCTGTCTGTGTATTTGTGTCCCTTTCCCTCTGTGTTTGTTTCTTGCCTTTGGAAGGCATTTGTCGTGTGTGTGTGTGTGTGTGTGTGTGTGTGTGTGTGTCAGGGCTGTTTACTGAGATCCGTCCTCATGCTGAGCTCTCCCTGGACACACGGGGGAACTGAGTTTGTTTCTCACTGATGAGATGTTTTACTCTGAGTCTGCATTTGTAGTCAACATTTGAAGTGGATCAAAAAAGTTCATCAAAGTTGTCCTAAGATAAGAACGGGTGTTGTTCAATCAAAACTGATGCGTAACTTTGTTTTATCCACTTCAAATGTCGACTGCTGTATTTGGCGGCAGTGAAGGCGTTCAGGTTTTTAGGAAGCTTTTGAGTGTGCAAAGTCAAGTCACATTTATTTTCTATATAGTGCATTATAGAGCCAGACCGATATTATCGGCCGATATTAGGCACTTTCCAAAATATCGGTATCGGCAGTTATAATGGCCGATAAATGAATATTTCAAGAATAAAATAAAAACGGACGAAACACGCTTCAATCATCTCTCCTTGGCCTGTTATATTGAAAATTTATGTTTTACAATTTGTAGTATGATGTTATCTATTGCTAAATTATGGCTCATCATAGACTAGCGAACCACAAAGCTAGCTAATGAAGACCGCTAATGAGCTTGGAAACCACAATGAACTTTTTCTGCCAAAATAAAGTAATGATTACTGTATTTATAACGAGCATATCTCTAGTTACAGTCCCTGCGTTGTAAAATGTAAGTTAGACTTGCGAGGAGTGAACATTTAGACGTAGAGAATCTTGTGCAGAAAAGTTAGCTTTTCTTTTACACGTGTGTGAAATCCAACAATATTTATATAAAAAAAATATCGGCCGATATATCGGATTTTAAAACCCAAAAATATTTTTATCGGTATTCAAAATCCTTTATCGGTCGGGCTCTATACAGTACAGATTGTTCATAGCAGCCGTAAACTGTAGGGATGCATGATATTTAAATAATTAATGTGCTCTGTCCTAAAATAAATAAATGAAATTAAATATATCTGCCGTCATATCGGTATCGGTAACGACCGATATATGATCATTTCATTTGACCGATAATGTTAGCGTTATCGGCCTGATAAGAACATTTGGCCGATATATTTAAGCCGATAAATGATGTATTATTTCCTTCAAGTGGAAATCTTCAGATGCATGATGGTTTTAAATTGCTTGAAATATGATCAAAATTGAGTTTAATGCTACTTGTGCAGCACAAGTCTGTCATATAGGCTTTAAAATGATTATGAGAGTATTGTAATTGAGTAATTGGGACACGGCTTTAAATGGTGAAACTTGTTTTTGTAATCAGCCTCTCAAAAATTAAATAAAAAATCGGAATTAGATTTACGTTCGTAAATGATTTTTAATGGTCTTAGTTAACAATAACAACATTATTAAGGATTTTAAAATGTGACTCTAACAATGATGTGAAGTGATTGTTAATATTTGAATGCTTTAGCAACTTTCATTCATCCCTGAGCTCCCACATGTGTGTATCTCTTCTCCGCTGTTTGTTTTCTGAGGGTAAATGATTATTTTGAGCATGTGAACACCAGAGATGTGTGTTTGGACCTCTACGATCACTCCCACCTGAGAGAGCGGATCCACACTGTGTGTGTGTGTGTGTGTGTGTGTGTGAGGAGGAATGATTATTCCGGCTCTGGGGTTTTTGAGATGGAGATGGGCAGATGTTTCCTCGCTGCTCCAGATGGAGGAATGTGTTGGATAATCCCGACTCCCAGGCTCCTCTCCTGACCCCTCCGTCTCCGTGTTGACGTCCAGCTGTCGCCAGACTTCAGCTGTGGCTCCGTTCGCTCCGGCCTCCAGCGCCCGGGAAAGAGAGAGTAAAAATACCTCTCTCACACACACACTGATGTCTAGAGACGGGAAACGGAAGGAATTTCATGATATGGGTCCAATTCTACTGAATTACTCCATTTCTATTATGATTGTTTTAGTATTTTCGAAGTAAGAATTGATCATATTACAATTTAATCAAAAACGCTTTTTTTTGGGCAAGTATTTGCAATCAGGCTGTACTTTTTAAAACACATTTTTAATGTTTTGAAAGATTTTTTTTTTTACCATTTTAATTTTTGTTTTATGGTTTTTAGTAACAATTTACAACAAGGTTGTACATTTTTAAACGCTTCTTTAAATACATTTATTTATTTATTGTAACAACTTAAATCAAAGTTAAACATCTTTTAAAACGATTTTTGTTTTATGTTTTTTATAAGCAATTTACAGGAAGGTTGCATGTTTTTAAAAACTTTTTTTAATATATTTTAAACACTTAAACCAAATTATTGTAACAATTTACAACAAATGTAAACTTAAATGATTTTTTGTTTGTTTGTTTTTGAATACGTTTTTATTTTCCGGTTATATTTTTAAATGCCGATTCAAACACTTAAACCCATTTTTTGTTTGTTTTTGCTTTAGTAGCAGTTTACAACCATGTTATTATTTAACACAAACATGTAAACTACTGTAACAATATACAACAAAGTTAAATTTGAAACATTTTTGTTTTTCAAACATTTTTAAGCAGATTTTGTTTTGCTTTTTTTAAATACTTTTTTATTTTTCAGTTTTATTTTAAGTATAGATTTTAAACACTTAAACACATGTTTTTGTTTTTGCTGTAGTAGCAGTTTACAACCATGTTAACCATTATTGAACATAAAGATAATTATTGTAACAATTTACAACAAAGTTAAATTTGAATTTTTGTTTTTCAAAAATTTTTTAAGCATTTTTTTGTTTTTTTTATAAAAGGTTGTTTTTATTTTCTGTTTTTATTTTTAAACATGATTCAAACACTTTTTTGTTTTATTTTTAAAAACAATTTACAATACATTTGAATGTTTTTTAAATACAATTTTTGTGTTTTTAAACATTGTTTTTTTTTTAAAGAATTTTTTTTATGTTTAACAAATGCCTTGGCTACCGATGTTTGCTATCCCTCTTGGGTGACTTTAATTTAGTCATGGATGGAAGTGAAATATGTGGCTGTTTGGTCCTGAAACGTCGCTCCGGCCGACAGCATAATTAGCTTGTGGAGTGGAGTTTGCAGTCATTGTTGCATTGACTCTGTGTGAGAAAGGGCGAGAGGACGCGAGACGGTGTGTGACGTGGGATCTGGGGGTGATGAAGGGCAGGCTTTTGTCATGGAAAACCCAGCCGTGACCACCTGCCGCGAGAGCCCGTCAATGACGCCCACGAGTGCGTGGGAAAGGGCTTCTTCCAGCCTCCAGAGACAATCTGCCATTTACTTTTTTTAGCGTGACAAAATTCGATATTTTGTCTGAACTTGATGTCATTGTTAGTCAAATGTTTTGATGCTGGGTAAAAAGGGGCACAGACTGCTGCTGAAAACTAATGGAAGTCAGGCTTAGTGTGTGTTTTGTGATGAATAACTTTGACTTGACTTGCATCATCAGAACAAAAACAAGTGAATTAATGTTCCCGATCTTAGTGTGAATTATTCATCAGTGTGTGTTTACACACATTGAATATTAGCTTTTAATATAAAATTGGGGAATATTGTGTATGATGTATATTGCTAACATGTTAACAGTTTAGCTTTTAAAGATATTTTTATGTTTTTTATATTTTTATTAGGGCTGTGCAAAAATTAATTGTGATTAATCGCGTCCAAAATAAATTTTTTTTTTTAAAAAATTGGTAAACTTGTTTTATTTTTTTACAGTGGGTTGGAAGGAGTTTAGAGGTTCTGTGTGTTGAGCTCTAGACAGATTGGGAAATATGTTTCTGGCTGTGAATCATGTTTGAGTGATGATCATGTGCAGTTTAGTCTTTATTCCAGAGATTGGCTGTAGATAAAGGATGACAGGTTGAAGACCTTGATCTCCAACGTTTCACTGCCGAAGAGCAATCCAAAACTTTCCCTTTTCATCATGACTCAGTCTAAGGGCCAGTTACGACTCATATTGCATATTTGTTTTAAAATGGAGACGCTAATCAGTGCTTCAGACTTCATTAAATGCAACAATGTACTGATTAAATACTGATCCTGATAATCAAATCAGCTCATAAATGGCATTTTGTCTGCTTTAGTGTTAGCAAAGCATTATCAATTATTTAAAAAATATTTTTATATTTTTTTATGCTGATTTATTTATTTATTAAAATAATATTTAATTTGTTTAAAATTGTACTTTGTACATAATTTTATCTTTAAAAATTATTTTGTTTATTAGTTTGATTTTCAGTATTTCTATATTTATTTAATTTAATATTTATCGTTTAAAATAATATTAATATTATATATTTATTATATTTAATTTTGTGTGTTTTTTTGCCTTTAACAATTTGTTTTTGTTTTAGTTTTTCATTTTCAGTATTTATTCATTATTTACATATTATTTATTGAATTTAATATTACTCATTTAACTTAGTAATATTGTGTTTATAAATTGCATTTATTTATTTTATATTATTTTTCTTTTTAATTTATATTAGTTTATCTATATATTTATATTATCAGTTTATATTTTTGTTTTCATGTTAATTTTATTTTAGTTACTTTTTTTAGTCATGCGTTTGCCCTTTAGTAGATTTTTAAAAAAAAATAAAATAATGCCATTTATTTTTATTTTATTACATAAATGTGTAGTTTTAGTTAGTGCTAATAACCCTGCTTTGAGGAAATGCAATAAACACAGGTTAGATTCTCCTTCAACATGATCTGAAACATTAAAGAACATCAGTCATATATATAATGGGAATAACCACTGAAGTTATAGAGGATCTCTGTAATCACGTTTGTGTGTGTGTGTGTGTGTGTGTGTTTATGATTGATGGGAATCCAGCACGTTCGAAGTAATTATCCAGATGCCGAGTGACCTTTTCTTCCCTGTAAAAGAAAGTCTCTCTGTAATATTGCGAGGGAAGAGTCGTCCTTGACCTGAATGTGCCTCGGTCACGCCGAGAGATCCCGACACACTCCGGCTCTCACACACAGCGGGATAATGTCAAGCTGAAGTGCTTTAGTGGAGGCTGGTTCTGTACTTTTACACACTCTTTCATTGGTTTAAGTGTTTTCTTCTGATGGTGTGAATGATGGATGTCTGCGTGCTCCTCCTGGTTAGCCATTGAGACTAAAAAAACCTGACATTTATAGCAAAACATGGCAGTTGCAAGAACTTATTTAATTTGTTTAGTGAGTGATTGGCTCATGGTTATCTCCTGAATAGCTGAAGTCTGCCGCCCGCCGGAGTGAAGGGAACGCTGGAGAGCCGGTCAGAGTGTGTGATGGGATTCAGATGTGAACTTTGTGAGTGTGTTAATGGAGTCACACAGGGAGAGTGTGTGTGTGTGTGTGTGTGTGTCTGAAAGGCAAAGACAGATGCTGCTAATTAACTTCTGCTGTCTTGTGTTGCTGAAGTGTGTCTGTGATGAATGGAGAGATTGTTGAACTGAGAGGCTCAGGGGATCTTAAGGGTCTCGTTGTGTGTGTTTGACTTCTGTTCTTCTGTTTGTTGGTGCCGTCCATTCATCCTTCTATCATTCCATCCATCCACCCACCCATCCATCCATCCATCCATCCGTCCATCCATCCATCCATCCATCCGTCCATCCGACTACACTCTAAAATATGCTGGGTTGTTTTAACCCAATTTTGGGTCAAATATGGACAAACCCAGCCGTTGGGTTAAATTTATTAATTGCATTTTTTTATCCTACATTTGGGTTTGTCCATATTTGACCCAACATTGGGTTAAAACAACCCAGTTTTTAGAGTGTATCCATCTACCGGTCTATCCGTCCTATCTATCCATCCATCAATCCATCCGTCTATCAATCCATCTATAAATCCATCCGTCTATCAATCCATCCGTCTATCAATCCATCTATAAATCCATCCATCTATCCATCCATCAGTCCATCCATCTGCCTATCAATCAATCAATCCATCCATCTCTCTTTCCATTGTCCATCCATCCATCCATCCATCCATCCATCCGTCTATCAATCCATCCATCTATCAATCCGTCTATAAATCCATCCGTCTATCCATCCATCTGTCTATCCATCAGTCCATCCATCTGCTTATCAATCAATCAATCCATCCATCTCTCTTTCCATTGTCCATCCATCCGTCTATCAATCCATCCATCCATCCATCCGTCTATCCGTCTATCAATTCATTTGTCCATCCATCTGTATCCATCATCCATCATTCCATCCATCCGTCCATCTGTCTATCAATCCGTCCGTCCATCCATCCATCAATTCATTTGTCCATCCATCTGTCTATCCATCCATCCATCATTCCATCCGTCCGTCCATCTGTCTATCATTCCATCCGTCCGTCCATCTGTCTATCAATCCATCCATCCATCAATTCATTTGTCCGTCCATCTGTCTATCCATCCATCCATCCATCCATCCATCCATCCATCCATCCATCCATCCATCCATCCATCAATTCATTTGTCTATCCATCCATCCATCCATCCATCCATCTGTCCGTCTATCAATCAATCCATCTATCTTTCCATTATCTGTCCATCAGTCTATCAATCAGTCCATCCATCCGTCCATCCGTCTATCAATCCATCCTCTAACCATCCTCCGTCCATCAATCATTCCTGAGGAAGACTCTGAGTGCTAGCAGCTCTTGTATAATGATTGTTGTGTGTCTGTTTGTTGTAAATCAACCCGAAGTGACTTATTTGACTCAGAGCCAGAGATGTGTGTTTCAGGAGCGTTCCTGACTGGGATATTTGTGTCCTTCTGTGAGCTAGTAGTTCTTCTGCTCGAGTTCCTGCACAGAAGCGCTGAACTCTGAGTGTTTGGACGAGAGTTGAGGCGACGCGTCTGCCAAAAACAGCCCAGCGTCTCTGCTGGACCCGTCCCGCCCGAGGGACTCGCCGCCGCTGAGGCTAAAATAAGCAAATACACCCCAACCAGAGCCGCCATGATGACGTGTTCATAAGCCGAGGGAAGGTGTGTGTGTGTTTAGTGGAAGTTCAGTTCTGAAGTGATTCTGAAGTTCTCAAACTTATTTCGAGGAGTTGCTTCACGGCTACAGTTTGTTTTTGTTTTGTATTCCTTTACAATAAGGTCTCATTTATTAACATTAGTTAATGCATTAGCTAACTGTGAATTTAATTACTGCATTTATTAATCTTTGGTAATGTTACTAAAATGAATATATATATATATATATATATATACATATATATATATATATATATATATATATATACAAATATATTTGTTCAGTATGTTAGTTTAGTTTATTACCTAATGTTCACAAATACAACTTTTTGTTTTAATAATGTACTATTAAATGTTGAAATTGACCATAACTAGGGATGGGCAACGATTAATCACGATTAATCGCATCCAAAATAAAAGTTTGTGTTTACGTAATATATGTGTGTGTAGTGTGTATGATTAATTTGTATATATAAATACACACACATGCATGTATATATTTAAGAAATATGTGCATGTATATATTTTATATATATTTATTCACAATTAATATTATATATAAATATAAATATTTGATATATTAATAACACATTTTTCTTAAATACATACATGCATGTGTGGGTATTTATATATACAAATTAATATATTATGTAAACAAAAACTTTTATTTTGGACGCGATTAATCGCGATTATTCATTGCCCATCCCTACCAAGATTAATTCTAATGCATATTGTCTTCCCTTTGACCTCTCCCTGAACTGTCAAGTGGAGTCATGCTGTTCACACACACACACACACACACACACATCGCTTCATGACCGACTCTCTCTCTGATCCCACAGATGCTCATTTACGATCCGTCTCACGATCCCGCATCCCTGTGTGCGTGTCTCATTGCCAGCTTTTATTCGGAGCGCTCGTGGGATTTACTCATCAGCGCTGCGCTTCATCCACACACACACACACACACACGATGTGTCTTAAACCATTCTGACCAGAATGATGTGTTGTGTTTTGGAGCGGAGCCGGTGTCTCTCTCCTCAGTTTTCCTCTCCTCTTCCCCGAGGAGCGATTAATGCTTTCAAACTCTTGTTTTTTAGTGTATTTATCTAATTTGTTTGAAAGTGTAAACCGTTCGCCTTGTGTGGGAATAACACACACTGACTGATGAGGTGAACCGGTTTCTAAATATATCAGGTGTTGTGAGATCATTCCCACAAACTCTCTAGTGAAATGCCTTTTGAGGATTAAATCATTCACTGTAATGATTTATAAACTGAGACGTCATAGAAATGGATCGTTTTAATTGTCAGTGATTTATTGGATCTCTCAGAAATGAAACGCGTATTTGGCGTATTACAGTTGGCATCTGTCCGTAAAATCGTTTATTCTGACGGAGTGATTAAAGATTCAGATGATGATGAGATTTTCAAGACTCTTGCATGTAAATTAATTTAGATTTGATGTTTAAAGGGAACAGAGAACTGAATGTCTCTTCATTCTTCCTTTACATTGACAAAATGTCCTTATTTATTTAGACATGTACTGGTTGGTTTGGGTCAAGTAAAAAAAAAAAAGTTTATTCTGTAAGGATGGACGCTTGTTTCCGCCACAGAATGAAAAATAAAAAAGGTAATTGCGACTTTTTATCTCACAATTGCGAGTTTACATCTCGTAATTCTGACTTTATTTCTCAGAGTTGCGTGTTATAAAGTCAAAAATGCATGATATAAAGTCGAAATTGCGTGTTGGAAAGAATTGTGAGATAGAAACTATTCTGAGGGGAGAAAAGTATTTTTTTTCCCTTAGAATTGGCCTGATAACTTGGAATTGTGAGTTTATATCTGACAATTCTGAGAATTGAAGTCGCAATTGCGAGATAGAAACTCGCAATTCTAAGAAATAAAGTCACAATTCTGAGAAATAAAGTCGCAATTGCAAGAAAAAAGACAGAATTGAGACTTTATATCTCACAATTCTGACTTTTTTTTCTCACAATTGCGACTTTATTTCTCAGAATTGTGACTTTATATCTTGCAATTTCGACTTTATTTCTCAGAATTGTGACTTTATATCTTGCAATTTCGACTTTATTTCTCTGAATTGCGACTTTATATCTTGCAATTGCAACTTTATTTCTCTGAATTGCGACTTTATATCTTGCAATTTCGACTTTATTTCTCAGAATTGTGACTTTATATCTTGCAATTTCGACTTTATTTCTCTGAATTGCGACTTTATATCTTGCAATTGCGACTTTATATCTTGCAATTGCAACTTTATTTCTCTGAATTGGGACTTTATATCTCGCAATTGCGACTTTATTTCTCAGAATTTCAACTTTACATCTCGCAATTGAAAGATAAAAAGTCACAATTTTTTTTTCTATTCAGTGGCGTTAACAAGCTTCCATAGCTTTATATTGATTAAATGTGATGGTTAATTTTAATGTATAATGTTGCGAATGTTACAAATAAATGCTGTTCTTTTGAACTTTTCCATTCATCAAAGAATCCTGGAACATCAAATGCATCATAAATGTGTCTTGAGCATCAGATCATCATATTAGAGTGATTTCTGAAGGATCATGTGACACTAAAGACTGGAATAATGATGCCGAAAATCACAGGAATAAATTACACTTTACTGTATATTCACATAGAAAACAGCTGATTTACATTGAAATAATATTTCACATTTTTTTGCTGCGTTTTTTATTAAATAAATGTAGCGTTGGTGAGCATATAAAAAACTTTCTTCAAAAACATAAATAACAGCCTTTTGTCGGTGAAGAACGCCATCATGAACATGCGACGGAGTTCATCATGTAATCTATATAAATCTCCAGACTGCTGGTTGTGTGTAGGAGACGGACCCGCGGCTGTCGAGACGTAGATGCGAGAAGCGCTGGAACGAACCCGATACACCCGTCGCTGTTATTAGTTCACCTCGCCCACTGATGAACACACACACATTCAATATGCACTTCGAGGAAGACCAAATCACTGGATTAGCCAGAGTTTGAGAGGTTACTGGGATTAAACTGGGTTTGAGGATGTAAACTAGATTTCCACCAGCACAAACATATACTTGGATTTGTTTTCCAGGTTAAATATTCAGTGTTTATTGCTTTTATACTGTCTTTTTTAAGTTAACTTACTGAAATAAAGGAACTTTTGCATGATATTTGACACTTTTGCACGTGTTTCATCATTATCGTGAACATTTTGAGGTTGTCCTCAAGGTTCATAACGATGTTCTTGTGGTCTTTTGTCAAGTCCAAAGACCTTATACTAATTATAACTGAATCATGATGTGTTTGTGTGTGTTTTGCGGCTCAGATTGTGTTAAATGTTTCCTGTGGTTTGTTCACACAGAAGCTTTCTGTTGCCTTGATCTGTTTGGTGGTTTTCCCTCGTCTGGTTTTAATCACTATCCGAGGCCTCGTCAGGAATGTGGAGGTGGTGTGTGTGTGTGTGTGTGACAGTTAAATCAGATCCAGACCTCTCTTCATAAGAGCCGGTGGAGAGCTCTCTTCACTCCAGAGACGTGTTCAAGTACAAACACAGCAAATGTTTTGCGGCTTCCACACACATTAGTTTGACTGTAAAATCAATGTTTTGCAGCAGTCGCTGTGTTCGTTCAGCTCTGAATATCTTGCTTTCGCCACACAGGTAATTGGTCTTTTTCTATCCTGTTTGTTGAGAGACCCGCCGATCTTCCCTCTTACAAACATCATCAATTACACACTAATGAGGAAACAATTACTGTCATCGTTTAATTAAAAGAAGGAAAAGCGTTTTGAACGCGCCCCTGTAGGAATATGCTCAAGTCTCACTTTCAGGAAGTGTGTGTGTGTGTGTCTCTGATTTGTCAGTTTGATTTAGTGAAATGTGTGTTTGGGGTTGAAATTATTCAGTTTCGAGCTGCTAAACTCTTGAAATGAATCAAAACTGGACGATATATGTGAGCCTGGACCACAAAACCAGTCATAAGTCGCACGGGTATACTTGTGGCGATAACACATCGTATGGGTCAAAATAATGCATTTTTCCTTTACGATATTAAGTAAAGATCATGTTCCATGAAGATATTGTAAACCCTAACGGTCAAAATAATTAATTGGTTTGAGTAGAACAAACTTAAATTCAACTAATTAGTTCAGTCAAATTAACTTTTATGAGTATTTAGCACTTTCTTTTTCTTTCAAGTTCACAGAACTGATATATTTTAAGTAAACTGAACTGTTTTCTAGATCCACTCAGGTGCTAGTTGGAAATATAGTTATTTTTCCTCCATCCCAGTAAAACCAATGCAATTTATTTTTGTTCTATAATATTTATTCTTTGTAATTTAGTATTTTGAGGCAATTTGATTGAATTTATTAATATTTATGCAATATTTATGGTCCATTTTTTCCATGGAAATATATATATATATATATATATATATATATATATATATATATGAAGAGTTCAGATGCAAAAGCCTCTAAGTGCCATTTGAAATTTTCTTCTAAAATGACCATTTTTATCAAGCTTGTAAATTTAAGTTTCAGTAATCTTCATTGCCATTTAAGTGAAATTACTGAACTTAAATATACAAGCTTGATAAAAATGATCATTTTAGAAGAAAATTTCAAATGGCACTTAGAGGCTTTTGCATCTGAACTCTTCATATATATATATATATATATATATATATATATAATATTTTTATTTTTTATTTTATTTTTTCAAAAAATATTAATGTAGTATTTTAGTTTAATATAGAGTCTAGGCCTTCAAAAAAAATTGAAAAGAAAATTAGCACCATCTGGTTACAGTATAGAGAAAAAGTGTAAATCAGCGTGTAACCATTAGATGGCATGTCCAGCTCTACTAGTTATAATATATACTAAAACAGAATATTTAGTATTCCGTCATTTAGTATTCCGTTTCTCTCAGAAATACATCACAACAATGGAGAAAAGTCTTTTGCGACTTCCGGTTCAGGGGGACTTTATAAGTAACGTTACTCCTATAGTGTTGGTTAGTGCAGTTTATAGCAGAACAACCCATTTTATATACGATATTTCAATACAAATGTTCAGAAAGGATACAGAGGTGGTGTGATGTGCGTCAAATCACGGCTGAGACGTCAAATTTCAGGAATTCCACTCGGCGCAGCCCGTCAATCAAAGTTAGCCGCCTTTATTTGTCATATATTTTATATCTAAATACGATAACGAGTTAGACAAAAAAATCACCCCCCCAACAGTTGTCAGTAATGCGGAACCTATCCAAAAATACAATAAAAGTCCATGGGACCAACCTGTAAAGATGTGAATTTATGCTGTGAAAACGGACATTTTAACATATTTAAGGGATATTTGCTCCCTTTTGGGACCTGCCCCTAGAGGATTTTCGATGTATTGCAGTTTTTCACACTTTTGGGCTTCATTTTTCAGATTAAATGTGCATTAATGAATGTTCTCCATAAGAGCGGGAACACGGGAACTCGTCATTTGGCTCATCCGAACGCCCTCAGTGTTTTCCAGTGAGTCGGTGCCAGCTGATGTTCATAAAACCAGAGCGAAATAAAGAACCAGTTACACTAAAATTATATTGTCTACATAATGTTAATGTGCTCGCATGCGTCTCGAAGGCTCTCTTCCTGAAGTCGTGTTTTAGTGCGTACTTTCCTTTGTGTCTCTGACATCTGCTGTCGTCCATTAGGTGTAATGTCCCCATGGCAGCCTGCGAATGCTGATGAGTGCGCTTTAGGAGTTTAACACACACACACACACACACACACGCGGGACGCTGGCATCGTGTGCCCTCGCTTCTCCAGCACTGTCCGCCGTGTGTGTGCCATATATGTGTGTGTGCGTAAGGGTTTTGTCTACGGGGAACGAGGAAAGGCGCTACTCCCACATT
Source organism: Cyprinella venusta (assembly GCA_038021265.1). Taxonomy (NCBI): domain Eukaryota; kingdom Metazoa; phylum Chordata; class Actinopteri; order Cypriniformes; family Leuciscidae; genus Cyprinella; species Cyprinella venusta. The sequence goes on from CM075884.1 coordinate 27,623,236, forward strand.
CGCCGTTGCTTAGCAACCGCAATGCACAGATTGGCCAGAACATCTGTCGCGGATGATGTTGCCAAACTCGTGTTGTATAGTAAACAGCAGATCTGAGATCAGACTCGGTGCTCGACTCGTGACCCTGACCGGCCTGTGATGGACTTCTTCTCAAGGACGTCACGTCCTTGTCAGGCGTTATCGCTTTGGCTTAAAAATATGTAAATATAAGGGTTTTTCTTTTCATTTGTAGTTGGATAAAGGTAATAAATCAAGCAAATAAGTGCTAATAAATGAGTAAGTAAATGTAATTATAATAATTGCTAATAAATGAGCATATCATATGGGCATATATATATATGTATATATAATTAAATACATTTCTTTCTATCATATATATATATATATATATATATATATATATATAAATATATATATGTATATAATATATACATACATACATATATATATATATATATGAATTGTTATTAATAACTTTTTCTTGCGTATTATTACAGTAATTATAATAATTGCTAATAAATGAGCATATCATATGGGCATATATATATGTATATATAATTAAATAAATTTCTTTCTATCATATATATATATAAATATATACATACATATATACATAAATAACTTTTTTTTTGCGTATTATTACAGTAATAAAATTTGCTTATTTATCATAAAAATAATGTCAATCATGAATTTTTCATAGCCTCATTTCATTATGGTCTGAGACTCTGAGTTCAAAGGTCGCTGACCTCAAACACACTGTCCTCTCATCTACTCTTGAGCTTTGCTCTGTGATAAACTCTCGTGTGTGTGTGTGTGTGTGTGTGTGTGTGTGTGTGCGTGTGTGATGCAACGTTGACGTTCCGGTCACTGGCGGTCATCTTCGTGTGTGTGTGTGGTGCAACGTTGATGTTCTGGTCACTGACGGTCATCTGTGTGTGTGTGTGTGTGTGGCTGAAGCTCCTGAACCTTCAGCTTTATGCATTACTGTATTCACAAAGAGCTTTTGTGTCATCATTAGTTCCCCGTGTTTGCAGGAATAGGCTCTGTCTGCTGTCCACACACACACACACACACACACCCTCACACACACACTCACTTCTAACCCTGCAGATTCCTGATTGAAATGGAACCACAACAGTGACTGATTTACAATACACAACTGATTTGCATAAGCGACTAACGTATAATTTCTTAAAAATATAGTATTTGTCAGTATTGAATGAGGCTTCAGCATCTCGGATGCATTTCTTTTTTTTACTTTCGTTTTTACTTGTTTGCCAGTAAAAAAAGATACATTTACTTCAGCAACACTGCATATTAATAAGACTCATTTTATCAAGAACATGCATTAATGTTCAAAAGTTTGGAATACTTCAGTATCTCGTATGCTCTTAAAGTCTGCATTTATTTGATCAAAAATACTGTGAAAAAATGTGAAATATTATTTTAATGTAAATTATCTGTTTTCTATGTGAATATACAGTAAAATGTAATTTATTCCTGTGATTTTCAACATCATTACTCCAGTCTTCAGTGTCATATGATCCTTCAGAAATCACTGTAATATGAGGATCTGATGATCAAGACACATTTATGATTATTATCAAATATAAATTTTGATCAATTTTATTTTTCAGATGAAAAGAAAGTTCAAAAGAACAGTATTTATTTGAAAAAAAAGATATCTATTGTAACATTATAAATGTCTTTACTGTCACTTGATCTGTTTAATGCGTCCGGGCAGAAAAAAAGTATTAATTTCTTTCAACCAAAAAGAAAAAAAAAATCTTTCGCCTGCTTTTTCTTGAACTGGCAGATTTGTTTTAATCTTGTTTTCTCTTAAAATAATGCTTTTTATAGATATTTTACCTGTGAAACGCTCATTAATATGATATTGGTCCCTGTATAGTCGATGGGAACTCTGGGAACGCCGTCTCGGTGAAGCATGCATGCAGTGATCAGTGTTTGTGTCTGTGATGATGACTTTATGATGCCGCTTTCATCCGGAACTGATGTTTTCCTGAACTCTTTCTCATCCGGTTGCGGTTTCTGGTTTCATATGTGATATTTTCGTGTGAAGTGCTGTTTTGACGGAGTGAGAAACGGTGTGTTTCTGCCTGTATCTGTGATTTGTGTGTCCTAACGCAGGAGCTGACATTGTGTATGTGTGTGTGTGTGTGTGTGTGTGTTTGCATGAAAATAAAGTGCACGTGCAAACAGCGGGCTGCTGCTATTCAGCTCATATTCCTGTGTTTTCTGTCAAACAATCCCAGACTGCACGTGAATCTGCTCTTGAAAGCAGTGCATGATGCTGTTCATGAACATTCGGTTGTTTATAATAGATCAGGTCAAAGGTCACAGATGTTCAAATCCTGAACTTCATATTTAAGTCATTGGTAGTTTGACTTCCTGTAACATACATGTCAATGTCTGACTCGACCAATGATGCGAGTTTGGGGCGGGACTATGTGTTTGACTGACCAATGAGATGACTTTTATTTTGATTTATTGATTTGATTTAATGAACACACATTTTTAAATATCGAATTTTACTTTTAGATAAGATTACAGTTACTTTTTAATTTTATACACTAATTTTTTTTTTTATTTTTTTTTTTTTTGCTTTTTTGTGCATTTCGTACATATACAAATATTGATCTCATCATTAATTTGGTATGTTTTATAAAATCTTAGTAATAATAATAATAATTATTATTAGGGATGCTCAGATCGATCGGCTGGAGATCGGTATCGGCTGATAATAACATTTTATGACTCGATCGGTACTCACTAACTTGGCCGATCTTACAAACCAATCGCAATTTGATTACGTCGTCAACGCATGAGGACGTACATGATAGTTATATTGGAGAATGTTTAATTAAACCTTATTTGTTACATCAGACTTCTCCATGTTGGAGTTTAAATGTTTCTATTTATTTTATTCTCTATAACATTGGACAATGTTTAATTAAACCTATTGAGTTGTATCAAACTACTTCAATTTGTTCTTTTAGGAGTTTAAATGTTGTTTGATTTTTTTATTTATTTATTTTGCCCTGCCCAGACTTGTATTGGATGATGTTTAAGTTACATCAGACTTAATAAACAGACTAAATGTTTATTTTGTCCTCCACAGTATTGGACAATGTTTAAATAAACCTTATGGGCTGCATTAAACTGTTCCATTTTGTTTATTTGTCTTATATTTAGTCAATTAAGTATCGGAATCGGTATCGGCCGATCACCATGACAAGAAATCGGTACTCGGTATCGGCTGCAAAAATCCTGATCGGAGCATCCCTAATTATTATTATTATAATTTTTTTTTTATTTAATGCCAATATCATTTATACAATGTTTTACATTGGATATATTTAATACATAATATTCACGACAAATTTTAGTTACTGTAATAATATTTATTTCAATGAATTTGATCAAATGTATACAATGCCTTATTTTATTTAAGCATTTAAGTATGTCACAAGTATTTTTGACTTGATGGATGTTCCTTCTGCCGTTATACAGTAACTTTACGGTCTGTCGTTCTCTTGTTGAACAGGACCCAGTCATGGAGAGGTGGAGACGCGCGAATGCTTGTACTTCAACATTAACTGGGAGATCGAGAAGACGAACCGCAGTGGTGTGGAGAGATGTGAGGGAGAGAAGGACAAACGCTCGCACTGTTACGCCTCCTGGAGGAACAACTCCGGCAACATCGAGCTGGTGAAGAAGGGATGCTGGTTAGACGACTTCAACTGCTACGACAGGTCAGTCATGTGACAGATGAAGGTGTTTCCTGTGTTATTCTTCACTGGTTTGTGTAGTTCTGTCCTTCCCTGATGGGGGTAAGCTGAGTCAGCTTCATGTTTGGGGTCGGTCAGTGGCCTCACCAGCCGAAGATGCTCATCATCTTCATTTCAGGAGCTTTATGAGACACAATTATTCCTCAGATGTCATGCATTCACAGTTTGTAAAAGGAGTAGACTCGGTTTTGACCTTCGAGGTGTGTGTGTGTTATTGTGCCGTTGAGAAAGATCATATTATATTTCCAGCTCTTGCGTGGCATTAAAGAGCGTGTGCTTTAGATTGGATTAGGTCACGGAGTCGGAGGAAGTTTTGCAGCCGTCTTGCATCATCATCATCATCATCACGTAACGGAGCGATTGTTTCTTTCTAAGAACGTCTGAGAGGAGGTGGAGGACGTCTCTGGGTGTCTCCTGCTCTCTGTGCAGGTTCAGGCTCATCATTTAATGTTTCTTATCTCCGTTTGTCCTGAATTAATTTCACCGCTGACCTACTTACAGCGTCCCTGAACGCGAGGACTTCCAGAAGCAGATCGCGGCGGATATTGATGAGGCTCTAGAGAAATAAAGGGATGTTGACGTCCATTAAATCACGAGTTGACCAGTCATTATTTCAGACAAACCTTTTTATAATCGTATAATTCATTCGATTTGCAATGGTTAATGCAAGTGAATTGAAACCCAGCCATGGTTCCTTTCCACACAATTGTTTTTTTTTTTTGATGTTGCATAGATTTTTATTTTACTCAAGGTCATTCAGAGCAAACTGCGAAATATTGAGAAACTTTGCGAATATTGTCAATAGACTGATATACAGTATATGATATCAATAGTTATTTAGTTAAACTTGACAAGTCGTAATTTCAAAGCAAATCAATCTTTATGGCTATTATTAATATTTAAAATGTTTTAATGCGAGTGAATTAAACGTCTATTTGTTTTCCACTCGATTAACAGATTTTTACTCCGTTTTGGGTATTTTAGAGCAAATGGAGAAATAGCGAGAAACCGCAGTCGTCGTTCATTTCAATTCATTATTTCATTCATGCATTCATTCATTCATTTATTCATTCATGCATGCATGTCATAATTTCAACCAAATCAATCATTATGGCCATTAATTTATCTAAAATGATTTTAGATGTTTAATTTAAGTGAATTACAAATCTAGTTATGCTTTCCTCTCTATAAACAAGTGTTAGATTTATTTTAGTTGATTATTTGTTTATTTGATTATTTATGCATTTTTATAATAATAATAATAATAATAATAGAAATGTGTAAATAATCACATTTTTTAAAATTGTTTTATAATGCATTTTATTTCATTTTATTTTTATATATTTATTTATTTTATTTGTTTTTTATATGTTGTTATTTTTAATTAAATTTATTTATTTATTATTTTTAATATATTATTATTATTTAAATTTTTTAAAAATATTTTGAATATTTTAATTTATTTAAAAATTATTTAATATTATTATATTATAAATTATTATTATAAATAAATTATTATTTCTTTTCACCCAGTCTGCCTTTAGGCAAAGTTCCCTTGAAGTATCTTCCAGAAATAAGATGATGCTAGTAATGTTATTTAAAGCTGTTTTGCATTGCTCCAAACACACATCTGATGTGCTGAATGTGTGTGTTCTTCTGAATGAGGCTTCATCATGTTGTTGGCTCTCCCCAACATCACTTTATTGGCAGAACAGTCTGAGCGATTGCGTTTGAGAAAGTGGGCCAGTCTCAGTATCGGCTGCTTAAAAAAGATTCCCGCAACAATCCTGCGGTATCTGATCTGCAGGGATTCGCCCCAGGTAAACGCTTCAGATTCCCCACATTTCAGAGGCTAAATTGGGATTTTAGAGAAACGGATTGAAGTTGGCAGTGAAACTGGGGTTTGAGGTTTGCTCACGTTGGACTTTTTGACTTTATTATTATTTGTTATCTATAATGTATTATTTACCAGCATAGCTCCAGACTCACTTTCTTTAGTGGGACAGAAAGAAACCGAGATCATTTCCACATCGGGATCCGAGGCGGTCGAGCAACATTCAGCTCATATCAATTTGACACAAAAGATGATGCATACATTTAATGAGGTTAGAAAAAATGACTTTATAAAGGCAAAAATGCCCATTAAAGGCTCAAATTAATTTTAAAGTTTTTGGAAAAGATGATTTCTGTCACTGACCAACACATTCTTCATATTCTCAATATGAAGAATACCAAAGACTTTAGGAGTCAGTCACAATACACACACAGAAAAATATGGTCTAATGATTGTTATTGAGTAAATCCAGCAGATATGGAGATGTATTGTTGTTGGGTCTGGCAAACGCCCCGTCAGCACTTTCTGCTCTCGCTCGTTCTCTCGGTCCGAACACACACTGATGAAGCGCTTCATTTCCCCACAGAACTCACTCACTCACTCACTGTGTGTTTTGTTGAACACGGTTTAGTTTTTCAGAAACACTTTTCGGCATTTCTGACCCTTGCCAATTTATTAAATGTGGTTTTTGTGCCGAACTGCAACATTTCTTCATCCATATTTGAGCTTCACGTTCACCCCCAAATCACAAGAGAAATGATTTTGCATTGTAATATGAATACACATACTTTTGCAATATACTGAATGTATTGTGTATATGTATATATATATATTTGAAGAGTTCAGATGCAAAAGCCTCTAAGTGCCATTTGAAATTTTCTTCTAAAATTACCATTTTTATCAAGCTTGTATATTTAAGTTCAGTAATTTCACTTAAATGGCTTAAATTGTTTTATAATGCATTTTATTTCATTTTATTTTTATATATATATTTATTTATTTTATTTGTTTGTATATGTTGTTATTTTTAATTAGATTTATTTATTTATTATTTTTAATATATTATAAATTATTATTTTTTTTATATATATTTTGAATATTTTAATTTATTTAAAAATTATTTAAAATGATTATAAATGAGGATTACCTATTAATTGTCATTTAAGTGAAATTACTGAACTTTAATATACAAGTTTGATAAAAATGATCATTTTAGAAGAAAATTTCAAATGGCATTTAGAGGCTTTTGCATCTGAACTCTTCATATATAAATTGTATATTTAAATCCTTTATTTAATGATTTAATGGAGAAATTTTGAGAAAATTCTGTTCATGAATTTTAATGAACAATGCTCTGTTCATGAGCGGCGGAGATCTTCCACTCAGCCTCTGTAACGAGATGTTGAACTAGACGAGAGGATCTTACACGCGTGTCTCACGAGTGTGTGTCGTTTGTGTCTCGTCATCGCAGACAGGAGTGTGTGGCCACAGAGGAAAACCCTCAGGTGTTCTTCTGCTGCTGTGAAGGAAACTTCTGCAACGAGAGGTTCACACACCTGCCCGACGTCAGCGGACCAGGTGAGAGACGTCACTGCTGTCCTGAGCTTCATCATCATCCTCATTCTCAATGCTTTATTTGTTTATTTATCATGCATTTATTTTAGTTTTACAATTTATTTATTTATTTAATTTGTATTTTATTTTATTTTTATTTTTAATGAATTAATATTTATTTTTATTTATGTATTATGCATTTATTTATTTCACTTTTTATTTATTTGTTTATTTATTTTAACGCATACATTTAATGTTATTTGTACTTATTTGCAATAAATAAATACATGGATTAAAATAAATATTCATGAATTCTATTAGAAAATGTAGCAATTTATGAATATTTATTTTAATGCATTTATTTATTTTTTTACATTTATTTTTTTATTAAAAATAATTATTATTTCAAAATTTTTGTATTTATTTATTTTTATTTATTTCTATATTGATTAATGTTTTTAATGCATGCATTTTTAGAATTCAATAGTTCATTTATTTTTATTTCATTATTTATTTGCTTATTAATATGTATTTATATTACTTTATTACTTCATATATATTTTTGATTAGTCTAATTTTACATTTATTCAGTCATCATGCATGGGTGAAACTCTGAAAAATTAGAATATCGTGCAAAAGTTAATTTATTTTTGGTTTGATTATTGATTATGGCGTACAGCTTATGAAACCTTTTCACAATATTCTAATTTGGACTTTTGGGGTTTTCATAAGCTGTAAACAAATAAAGGCTTGAAATATCTCACTTTGCATGTCTCACTATAATATATTAGTTTCTCCTTTTAAGTTGAATGACTGAAATAAATGCACGATATTCCAATTTTTCGAGTTTCACCTGTAGATGTCTTGACTGGTCTGTGTGTGCTCAGAGTTCAGTCTTAACTTGTGTGTGTGTGTCAGTGATCGAGCCTCCTCCTGCCCCGCCGTCGCTGCTGAACGTGCTGGTCTACTCTCTGCTGCCCGTCACCATGCTCTCCACGGCTCTCCTGCTGGCCTTCTGGATGTACCGGCACCGCAAGCCTCCCTACGGACACGTGGACATCAACGAGGTCGGTCCATCCGCGCTTCTTTCACTTCATGTCCCGTGTCAGGCGTTGTTTCCCGTTCTCTGCCGCCACCTAGTGGAGCTTTCCACTGCGTTTTGTGCAGATGTTGATGCTGTGTAACGTGTCCCGCAGGACCCGGGCCCGTCTCCTCCTTCCCCGCTGGTGGGCCTGAAGCCTCTTCAGCTGCTGGAGGTGAAGGCCAGAGGACGCTTCGGATGCGTGTGGAAGGCTCAGATGATGAACGAATATGTGGCCGTCAAGATTTTCCCCATTCAGGTTCAGATTTACTTGTTTTCTGGCTTTGAGAGAGTCACAGAAGGCTGAACAGATACAGCAAATGCGGTTTTATTTATTTTTATGTATCTTTATTTATTTATTAATTTCTTTTTTTAATATGCATTTATTTATGAATATGTAGTCTGAACAACAGTGTCACCAAAAGCATTTATTTATTAATGTATTTTATTTATTTAATTAATTAATATTATTTTTTATTTTAGTGATTGCATTATTTTTTGTTTGAATGCATGTTTTTATTCTTTATTTTAATTAATTAAATTTTTATGAATTTATTGAACATTTTATTTGTTTTTATTTATACTTAAATGCATGTATTTATTTATTAGAATTTTATCATTTCTAATTTTTCATTTATTTATATTTGTATTTTATTAATTAATTTGTATGACTTTTTTTACATTTTATGTATATATTTTAATGCATTTATTTATTTATTTTTATGTATTTATTTTTTATGGTTTTATTTATTTTTATTGAATTAATTTATGTATAATTATTAATGTATTTATTTATTTATAATTATGTAAATGTGAAGCTTTTCACCATTCAGGTTCATATTAGCTTTTACCTAAAATGCTGCCTATTTATTCTACTGTATAGATACTAGATAGCTGTGTTTGTTTATTTATTTATTTTAATGATTTTATTTCATTTTAAGTATTTATGCATTTTTAATTCACTTGTTTATATCTATTTTTATGTGTTTATTTATTTATAAATATGAAACTGAAGAATTTTAGAGCTAAAGTTTCACAAAACCAGTGTTGATGGTAGTCACCATCAAATCTGTGCCATTATGTAAAGAGTTTTTTTTTTTTTTACATTACTTTTACATGTTCATTACATCACTGTGTGGACAGGACAAGCAGTCGTGGCAGAACGAGTGGGACATTTTTTCTACGCCGGGCATGAAACATGAAAACCTCCTGCGCTACATCGCTGCGGAGAAACGCGGAAGCAACCTGGAGACCGAGTTCTGGCTCATCACAGAGTTTCACGAGAGGGTGAGGGGTTTAAACAAAAATATATGCAGGGTAGAAACGCACCAGAAATCAAGCTTTTATGCATGCAGCCATTGACCTAAACTTAACCCTGTAAAGTTTGACAAAGTAAATCATTTTTTAATGGAACAGTTTATTGAACCTTTAGACAAAAAAACAACATTTTATTTATTATCATATTTGATATATCAGGCTTTTATGCCTGTATAGCATAGTATAATATAGTGAGAATATATTCCTTCAAGCAAGCTCGCAACCAAACCACTAGATGTCACTAAAACCTACACACTGCACCTTTAAACATTATTACTTCAATATGTTACAGTATTGCCCTTTATATTTAGTGTTGAGTGTTTGGGTGTGTTTTGCTCCGCCTCTGGTCAGGGTTCGCTGACGGACTATCTGAAGGGGAACGCGCTGAGCTGGAACGAGCTGTGTCACATCGCAGAAACCATGGCCTCCGGTCTGGCGTACCTTCACGAGGACGTGCCGCGGTTTAAAGGAGAAGGTCCTAAACCTGCGATTGCACACAGGTGAGTTTAACCCATAAATAATCATCTATAAACTGATTTACTATGAACTGTGTTTACAATCATGCACGTCCCTAAAGTACTCTTAGTCCAGTCATTTTAAGCCAAAATGGGGGTCAGCGAGTTGCAACAGAAGCAACTTCTGTAAAAATGAATAAATAAAATATAAAAAAATAAAGTGCTCCTGTTTGACAGCTTTTCGATTACGTTCATGTCGCGTAATTAAGTCACTTCATAACGTTCCCATGGCAACAGGTTACGTCACTTCATAACGTTCCCATGGCGATAGGTTACGTCACTTCATAACGTTCCCATGGCAATAGGTTACGTCACTTCATAACGTTCCCATGGCGATAGGTTACGTCACTTCATAACGTTCCCATGGCAACAGGTTACATCACTTCATAACGTTCCCATGGCGACAGGTTACGTCACTTCATATCGTTCCCATGGCGACAGGTTACGTCACTTCATAACGTTCCCATGGCGACAGGTTACGTCACTTCATAACGTTCCCATGGCAACAGGTTACGTCACTTCATAACGTTCCCATGGCGACACGTTATGTCGCTTCATAACTTTCCCATGGCAACAGGTTACGTCAATACATAACGTTCCCATGGCGACAGGTTACGTCACTTCATAACGTTCCCATGGCGACAGGTTACGTCACTTCATAACGTTCCCATGGCGACAGGTTATGTCACTTCATAACGTTCCCATGGCGACATGTTACGTCACTTCATAACGTTCCCATGGCGACAGGTTACGTCACTTCATAACGTTCCCATGGCGATAGGTTACGTCACTTCATAACGTTCCCATGGCGACAGGTTACGTCACTTCATAACGTTCCCATGGCAATAGGTTACGTCACTTCATAACGTTCCCATGGCGACAGGTTACATCACTTCGCAACGTTCCCATGGCAACAGGTTATGTCACTTCATAACGTTCCCATGGCAACAGGTTATGTCACTTCATAACGTTCCCATGGCAATAGGTTACGTCACTTCATAAAGTTCCCATACTGTAGCAACAGGGGAAACGGCGACTCTCGTGTGACGCAAACGCAACATTTCTCAACTTTCTGCTCAGATAAATGTGACTTTTGCAAAGAAATTTCAAGAATAGGGTAAAAATTTGAACCTTTAGATAAAATAACGAGTCGATTACTTGCATCAAGACAAACAAAAAATGTATTACGCGTGTTTTTTAATTGTTTGTAAATGTGGGCAAATTTGCTAATTTGCATAAATAACACAACATATCTAAACATTGGGTATAGCCGGGTAAAAATGTTGACCTCTTACAGTTCGCTTCTGTTGCAATTTGATCTATCTTTTTTCACTATCTTGCACTACCTCACTTTAGATCAACACTATACTGTGGTTATTATATTCTACTACTTGTTTTATGCGTCTTTTTGCGTGCTGCAAACTCCATTTCGTTGACGTGTTCTTCTGTATGCATGCAATCACAATCAAGATTGGTATCTTAAATGGCTCATTATAATGCAAACATCTTCCACAGAGACTTCAAGAGTAAGAATGTGATGCTGAAGGCCGATCTCACCGCTGTGATCGGGGACTTTGGGTTAGCGGTTCGGTTCGAGCCGGGTAAACCACCGGGAGACACACACGGTCAGGTGAGGCGCTTCGGCTTATAGGAGTTAAGCAGAGTAGACCAATCACAACAGACTGAGAGAAAAGAGCTGATTCTGTATATTATGAGAATGTGAAATAGTTTTTTGCATGTTGGAGACTCCAAAAACAAAATGATAAGGTGTTCGGTGAGGCTGATGGTGTGTGTGGGTCCCTCAGGTGGGCACGCGGAGGTACATGGCGCCGGAGGTTCTGGAGGGAGCGATTAACTTCCAGCGGGACGCGTTTCTGAGGATAGACATGTACGCCATGGGGCTGGTGCTCTGGGAGCTGGTGTCCCGCTGCAAAGCCTCCGACGGTGAGCGCTCACACACACTCACCACATCTCAGTCTCCGGGTCTACACACACATCCAAACATCTCAAATCATTCTGACTCGTTTGTTTTCTGAAATGACGCATGAAAACTGAAATATCTTACCTTAAGATGAATATAAAATTATGTTCTGTACCATAAGAGAAATAATGATGAAGTTCATTGTCAATAAGTGTCATCGTCGCACCTGACCAATCAGAGTCGGTTCTGAGCCTCTAAGCTCCGCCTACTTTAAAGAGACTCTGTCAAAGCAGAAATTATTCAGACACCATATATCATTTTTCAGTTAACCCTCTTTGGTCATTTCTGACCGAAAAAAATTCTGTTTTGAATTTCTAAAAATCACAGCTTCATCGGAATGTTATGAAACTTGGTGACTTTTATGGCGTCATGTATGTGAACACAAAAAAATTGAGGTCATGATCTGAGCATGCTTAAAAAAAATAGTCACACTTGTTGTCTTTGGTCATAACTAACCTTTGGTCCCCATAGGAAATGAATGGGAAATTGACAAAAACACAAAAATGCACAAATTTTTATTTATTTATTTATTTATTTTACTTTTTTTTTTTTAATAAAAATCGTTTTTGAGATTGTTTCAACTATATATTCAAATCCACCAAAAAAAAGGTGTGTTTATAAATATCTGGGGAATTCACATGCTTCTCCATAGAGAGCTGGACATGCCATCTAGTGGTCACACCCTGATTTACACTTTTTCTCTATACTGTAACCAGATGGTGCTAATTTTCTTTTCAATTTTTTTTTCTGAAGGCCTAGACTCTATATTAAACTAAAATACATAAATATTAAACAAAAATAAATAAATAAAAAAAATAAAATAAAATATATATATATATATATATATATATATATATATTTCCATGGAAAAAATGGACCATAAATATTGCATAAATATTAATAAATTCAATCAAATTGTCTCAAAATACTAAATTACAAAGAATAAATATTATAGAACAAAAATAAATTGCATTGGTTTTACTGGGATGGAGGAAATTTAATTTTTAGGTGTCCGGGAAGATAACGAGTGTGACTCCGGAACGAAGAGCACCTGAGGGTTAAATTAAACAGCGGACAGATATTCAACATAATTCATGTGTGAGAGTCCAACAGAAGGACGGACGAAACCAGTCAAAGTGTTCTGCTCATAATATCACTATTATCTAAAATATAGAGAGAATAAACTGTGATAATGAGAGAAACGTTGATAAATAAATGAACACTGTGTGTGGTGTGCTCCTTCAGGTCCTGTAGACGAGTACATGCTGCCGTTTGAGGAGGAGATCGGCCAGCATCCGTCGCTCGAGGATCTTCAGGATGTGGTGGTGCATAAAAAGATGCGGCCGGTGTTTAAGGACTGCTGGCTCAAGCATTCGGTGAGTGTGTGTGTGTGTGTGTGAGGGTAAACCATGCTTAGGTTTATCAATACGTGTAACAATTCTACAGAACAGATGCCGCCAGACCGATATTATCGGCCGATATTAGGCATTTTCCAAAATATCGGTATCGGCAGTCATAATGGCCGATAAATGAATATTTAAAAAATAAAATAAAAACGGACGAAACACGCTTCAATCATCTCTCCTTGGCCTGTTATATTGAAAATGTATGTTTTACAATTTGCAGTATGATGTTATCTATTGCTAAATTATGGCTCATCATAGACTAGCTAACCACAAAGCTAGCTAATGAAGACCGCTAATGAGCTTGGAAACCACAATGAACTTTTTCTGCCTAAATAAAGTAATGATTACTGTATTTATAACGAGCATATCTCTGTAAACCCTAACGGTCAAAATAATTAATTGGTTTGAGTAGGACAAACTTACATTCAACGAATTAGTTCAGTCAAATTAATTTTTATGAGTGTTTAGCACTTTCTTTTTCTTTCACGTTCACAGAACTGATATGTTTTAAGTAAACTGAACTGTTTCATTGTTTCGACTTTTATGAAATTATTTGTTTTAATTTAGACAAACTTAAGTTTAACTGAAACGGCGGGGATATCTATTTCCCAGCATGCTTTGCCGATGGCACTCGAAAGAGAGTGCAAATGCTAAAATTAAGTGCAATATAATGTTTTTTTGTGTAAGATTAATGTTAAGTGTGAGATTTAATGTTTTGTTATGCTAATTTAGAAGAATTTGTGTTAATGTCGGCTTTAGGATAGTTACCATCATGGTGATAAGTGGTGCATTCAGCTTGATTTGAGAGCAAATTATCCATTTATATTATTACGCTCATACAGTAAGTGCTTATAACATACTGTTTCTAATATGTTAGCATTTACTATGCCAGCAGATTAGCTTTTAAAGCTAACTAAGTTTATACTATTAAAAGTGATTTGAGTTCTGCCAACTTATTCGGGTTTACAGCGTATTTCATAGATTTAAGTTATAGTAACTTATTAGTACTATTAATTTTATTGACCCAAGTTATCTTAACAATAAGTTATTGAGTTACTTGAGTTAAGCAAATCAAATTTTTTTTATTTTTTTGATAAAAATCATTTTTAAATGATTTAAGGCAATCGGTTTCCTCAAACGGTTTGAGTTGAACTAACTCATCAGGTTTTACAGTCCCTGCATTGTAAAATGTAAGTTAGACTTGCGAGGAGTAAACATATAGATATAGAGAAAAAGTATCTAACGTATCTTGTGGAGAAAAGTTAGCTTTTCTTTTACACGTGTGTGAAATCCAACAATATTTAATAAAAAAAAAATATCGGCCGATATATCGTAATATCGGATTTTAAAACCCAAAAATATTTGTATCGGTATCGCCTTCAAAATCCTTTATCGGTCGGGCTCTAGTCAGTATCGGCAGTAATAATGGCTGATAAATGAATATTTCAAAAGTAAAATAAAATCGGACGAAACATGCTTGATCCATGTCATGAGTGTTGGAGTTGTATAGTTTGTCCACCAGAGGGCGCTCTACACCGTCAACACTCGTCGAGTTGGTCACGAGACATACATTACTTGAATAAAAATTAAAAGATCATCCCCATCAGTTCTCTAAACTCAAATAAGCATGACAAAATTTGTGACTATCATGTCCAGTTTAAAATAAATAAATAAAATAAAATATCGGCCGATATATCGGAATATCGGATTTTAAAACCCAAATATATTTAAATATATAAATATAATATAATAAAATAAAACAATATATAAAAAATATATATATATAATAAATAAATAAAACAAATATAATAAATATATATATTGTATCGGTATCGGCCTTCAAAATCCTGTCTCGGTCGGGCTCCAGTTCTCAGTGATGTGTGTGTGTGTGTGTGTGTGTGCTCAGGGTCTGGCTCAGATGTGCGAGTCGATCGAGGAGTGCTGGGATCATGACGCCGAGGCTCGTCTCTCCGCGGGGTGTGTGGAGGAGCGTCTCTCTCAGATCCGCCGGATCTCCAGCTCTTCTACCTCAGACTGTCTCCTGTCCATGACCTCGGTCACCAACGAGTCCAGCATCTGAAACTCCACCGCGAAACACATTCAAGCAGCTGCTATTTTATCACAACCTTTTTTTAACTTTATTGTTATTATTATTATTATTATTATTTTTATTTTTCTGATCGGATCAGTAACTACCAGCACACTTCTCTACTGTATTTTTATCATTAGAGCAAAAACGCGAAAGATTTTTAAAAAAAAATATACGACGCGCATTCAGGTGCCGACAAATGAATGCTGACCGGTTGCAGGTACCTCAACATTTCACTCGGTTTTTCTCGTTTTGTTTTTTCGCGTTCTGCTCCGTCCGTCGGACGGGATCGTCTGTGAAAAGAAACCGATACACGACGGCTTCATCTCGGCCGTGTCGGATCATTCAACAGTGCTGCAAAACCTGCGAGGATCATGACTGTTACACGCGCAATCCAACCTCCTCGCGGGATCTACCTTTTTATTTACCTCTCTCTTCTCTCTCTGTGTCTCTCTCTCTCTCTCTCTTTCCGAAAGTGTGCTATTTCGAAATTACGGAAAACGTGTCTTTTACGGAACTAACGGGTGTTAAAGAACACGGAAAACGCAACTGGACTAATTTCTTTCTTTATTTCTTTTTCTTTCGTTTGGTTTTTTACATTTTTTTTCCTTCATGCTGTTGAAGTTGGTGACTGTGAAAAGGTTGGTTGGGGATTTTATTGAGTGGATATGAGTGAAATCTCTCGCTGGCTTGCATGTGGAAATGTCGGAGGTCATGAGAGCGTTTAGTTTGGTACGGGAATCTTTCTCAGGTATCCAGTGTCAAGGGTCCATGACTGCCTTTCCCACACCGTTATAGGACAGAGAGAAGCATAACAGTGCCCTGATCAAGTTAACACTAATTACCTACACGAAACATGCAAGACCGTGTGTGTGTGTGTGTGTGTGCGCTGAGAGATTGTTGAAAAAGAGAAAAAAAAGAGCATAAAAAGTGTTTGTTTCTCCTAGTTTCTCTTGTAATAATGCAATGTGTTTTGGAGTGAAGGCATTCTGGGTCATATTTTACCTCAAAACACAAAGAAAAAAATAAAACACATTTTTTATATATATTTTTATGACAATTAAGCACATTTTCTCTCAAATTCACACGACCGTTATTATGCGTCCGGATTATTTACCTATATTTATGGTGTTTTTAATTTGTTTTTACTGTAATACGGTGATTTTAATGAGGAAAAAGTTGATGTATAAAGCTGAGTTTTCCTCCAAATTATCATAAAAGTAAAGCATCCAGATTAGTGTTTAGTATTGCTGTATTTTATTAACATAAAATCAATCCAGGCAGTCCAAAAAAATCATGTAAAAACTTGTTTTATACCAAATTATCTTGACCGTAATGCATCAGGACTAAAAAAAAGTATTTGCATTGTTTTCAATGTTGTTTCTGAGTTGATTCTTATTACTGTAATATAGAAATGTATGGTTATTTAAATAAAAAACAAAAACAAACAAACACTGCAATAATCTATACATTGAAATAGTAAAAGAAAATGTGCTTTATAGTCAAAAATATCTATAGGGTAAAGCAAAATATGATTATTTTTTTTCTTTGACTTAAGTGTGAAATATGAGCCGGTTTTGTGCGCTTCACGCAGGAAGTGTTTAGTTTCATGTGTCGGGTCCCTTGCATTACCTCTTTCTAACAGGGACCAAATCTGAGATCTGACCTCCGGACATTCAGACTTCAGTTTGGGGCTGCAAATTTGAGATCGTTTGACTAATTAGCAAAGAAAAGAAGAAAAAAAAACACTAGAATGATATTTATCTTGTCTTAAAAGTGGCAGACGGTGATCCACATTTCCATATGCCATAATTCAAGAGTGAATTTCCACAGTGCTGCTGCTCGGATGAAAGAAATGTCCCGTATCTTCTCAGTAAAGTTCATCCTCAGATGCAACCGCGCGTCACCAGACATTCAAAAGGCTTCCGAGACGAAAGAGCGCAACTCGAAACAATAAAAATTAGTTATGAAAGGACAAAAAAAAAAGCATTAAAGATATTGTTCATAAACCACAGACCACCTCAGACCAGAAATACCTCAGATTTTCTACGTGTTTGACTTCTGTTATATATATTTTGTTAGTTGTGTTGACTTGTAGTAAGTATATTTTGATGTAAGTTGACTTTTATGATTAGGGAAGACGTTTTGGAGAAGTAAAAAATACAAAAATACAAAAAAAGTCAAATCTTTAAAGAAGTGCTACCAAGTTGTGTTGTGTAAATGAGAGAACCCATGATGTAAATAGCTGTATACAGTTGTAGAATCGTGCCGATCAGTCAAACAGGGCATTATTCTTCCTTTCTCTTACTTCACGGGACATTGAACCTTATAACTTTTGGCGCTTCTCCCAAAAAACTTGCCCCGCTTTTACTTGCACAATTTTTTACGCACCCCTCGTCACTCGCGAGGGACCAAATTGAACTTGTTACCTTGAGGATTGACTGTGAACTTACCAAATGATCTCGGCCAAATTAACGCGGCGAATTCGCAAAGATGGAGCTTTTATTTCAGGGCCAAATAAAGGTTTGGTGTCCCGACCGTCTGTGCCATTTCTGCTCCCGTGATGCACTGCAGCGGTCGCTTCGACTTCCTCTCAAGCCCAGCTTTAAGTTATCTTTTATAGTGGCATATACATATATGTTTATTAACAGGAGATCCGTCTTTGCGCTCACGGCCTGGCGTGTTTCGTCCTACTGTGTTGTGAGTGATGTCATAGTTGGCGACGCCCATTTTTTGTTCAAGCTCTTGCCAATTTCTGGCACGTTACGAGTCCGAAAGTGCCAAAGTAGCGCGTTTCCCAGTGGATCGCTTGTACGCTTTAGCTTTCCATCTCAGACATCGACACTTTCAGGAATCTGCATCATTTTCTTCAGGTTAACCGGGAAAGTTCGGATGGTTGTGAGTTTCCAACTGGCTCAGACGATGTAGCAAGCAATATCTCCAGCAATAGTCTGTGCAGACTGAACTTTTGGGCATTGATATATCCACATCAGGCGAACTACGGTACCAAAATCATGATGAATGCTGTTCGATCACATCGCAGGCCTTCGTGGCGCTTCAATCAACTGACCTCGTTTCGTTGGGATTAACATACGATATGTAGCCAAATTCCTCCGGCGAGAGGATAACCAAAGGCTTTGATTCATTTGAACATTTGTCGATTGTGATTACAAGTGTCTTTGTAGCTTAGAAAAGCCAGGTTTGATTATCTGTGAATGTCGATGTTCTGTCGCCAGCCTGTCTGAAAGCGTTATGGTTTGTTTTATCATATTGTGGGTGATTTTAAGCCGAGATGTTGTGATTTAACTTATGCAATACACTTCAACGCTTCATTATGCACTGAGACAGTGTTTCTCTCCTCCGCTGCCGTGCCAGTTACACCCGATCTTCAGATTTCACTCAAAATACAAAATTTTATTTGAATTGTCCATTTTAGAAGCCCATCTTTAGGAAAATTAAGACTACGATGCAAAATTATTTACTTAATAAATATATATAATTTTTTACAGTAAATAATAAAGTGTGTGTGTGTATTGGGGCTGTCAGAACAAAACAGTTTTGTGACCACCGGTGTTCTGCAAAAGAGAGATTTTAAAACGACAGTAAATATTAATAAACATAATTTACATTTTGGGCAAACTATCCCCCAAATATGATTTTTTTTAAGTAAGTGATACTCTAAATAAGAAACTGAAACTGCCTGTGTGTGGCGGATAAGCGTCTAAATAAGTGAGCCGGTGATTCATTTGATTCGTTCACACGGCTGATTCACTCAGGAATGAAGTAAATGACTCTCTTTATGAACGAGTCATTGAATCTTTTGTTCTCCTGATTAATTCAGAAACGAAACAACAGTTCTACTCTGGCTTTATAGATAATATTTTTTTTATTTTTAACTGACAATATTGCGTGTAAAACAACACAAAATGAACTGCTAATATAGGCTACAATCAATATCACATTTCGCATTAAATCGACAGCCCTAATATATATATTATTATTATTATTATATGCACATATTATATTCTAGTATTATATATATCATCTGGATGTGATTTATTTTATTTTATTTATTTTTTTGGTTGTTTTGTGTACGGTTTGTGAGATTCCCTCTTAAACAGACCGTATGTTTGGAGGGTTAAGGTTTGGTTGAGTTGCGGCTGAGTTTCGGTGTGGATGCGGCTGAGTCTCCCGCTGGGTTTTGAGCGCAAAGACGGCTTGACGTGATTCGTACGTGATTTCAGGAGCGACTCTCATGTGCCTGTGTTTTCTGACGATTACTGAAGCGACCGCTGCCGTGTGTTCATCATGTCTCTCTCTCTCCCTCTCTCCCCCACTTTCTGTTCTACCTTGCAGAAAAAGCTATAGAAAATATATATGGAAAAAAAAATCTATATAGATATATCAAATATGAAACTCTAAAAGTGACCAGCTGTAACTCTGGATGCAAATCTTTGGTCCAGGTTTTCAGGAAGCCGATACCTCAGAACTCATGTGAATCAGTGTTGCTTAGCTGGATATTCGTGACACGAACGAAACGCGAATCACAAACCTCTTTTGTACTGGTGTGACGACGATGATGATGATTATGATGAAACAAACCCTTGACCAACTCCTCAAGCTCTTCCCTCCATGTCTCCTGCAGGAGTTAAAACTCAAACTACATGAATTATGTTTGACTTAAACTGATTATTGATCTGTTAAAAAATTACATAATCTGCGAAACTAATGTGTGAATTTTGAGAACGAGGTGAAAGTATTTGGGGGTTTAAGATCATGTGTCAAAGTCAGCTGTTAATATTTTTGTTTTTATTATTGAGGTTTTAAAAATTCAGCTGGATATATATATATATATATATATATATATATATATATACATTTACAGTATATATGCTATACATAAAAAGCTACATTTAAAAATAAATACAAATAATATATATAATTTAGTTTTATTTGAATTTATTTTGAAATTATTTTTCATTTATGTGTTCTTTATTTTGTATTTATTTTTAAATTTAGTTTTTATAGAATATTTTATTTTTCATAGAAATATATATAGTAAAATAAAAATAAAACTTTTATTTTATTTTTATTTTCTAGAATAAAATATTTTATTTTTATTTGAAACCAGCTGTTATTTTTTTATTTTATTTTTGAATACACATTTTTAAAGTCAGTTTTATTTGAAGTTCTTATTTTCCTATTTTAAAAAAAAATCATCTTCATTTATAAAGTCAGCCATAAATATTTTAATTTGATAAAATTTTTTACTTTTTTTTTTTTCCCCCCCCTCTCACTTTGCCTTGAATGGAGTCCAGGAAGAGGAGATGAGGAGTTTGTCGAGGCTGCTGTGTGAAAATGCTGTTTCTTTGCCAGAATATGTGAACTGTACATGTTGTAGGTTATCTCTCACTATTGTAGCTGAAACTGTAGAACAGACATGGCTTGTACTACTGATTTTAACATAAATATACTAAAAAGATCTGTATAAGACCAGATGTATAGAGAGAGGAGCTTGTTGCTGTAAATCCCTCTTGGACTGAAGAGTATGTCAAAGTTTTATAATCTCTATCAAATGCCCTGGTGAATCGACATCCATCGTATCGCCGCACCGAACGGAGGATTTTCTTGAACGATCATTGTAACATAGTTCTTTAATTTGCAGTGAATCATTGTTCCTTTTTACTGTGGTAATTTAGACTGGCAGTAGATCTAGTGTCGGGCTGTGGCTGTTTCTCCTCCGCATTGGTGCCAGAATAAACCAGTATGAATGTAGAATTTGCCCAGTGTGAAACAGCGACACCCCGACTGTTAGAGGAAAACACTAGAAAGGATTATTTCAATTTTATCTTTTTGTATATGAAAGTAACAATAAATACTGATAAAGCATCATTTGATATTTGCCTCGTCTTTGAAATTTGATTTGCCCTCCGCAATTTTGAAGTTTCTAATCAAACATCAGTAAAATTAGTATATATTAGGGCTGTCAAAACGATTAATCGCGATTAATCGCATCCAAAATAAAAGTTTGTGTTTACATAATATATGTGGGGGCACTGTGTATAATTATTTTAGATATATAAACACACACACACATGCTTATATATATTTAAGAAATATTTTCATGTATATTCTGTATATAGATTTATATATATTTATTTATTTATTTATATAATTATTTATATATATTATATATAATTTATATTATGTATAAATATAAATATTTTATATATAAATAATTTTTTTTTCTTAAATATACATGCATGTGTGTTTTTATATATATATATACAAAATAATTATACACAGTGCACCCACATATATTATGTAAACACAAACTTTTATTTTGGATGCGATTAATCGTTTTGACAGCCCTAGTATAAATATATCAGTAAAATTAGTAATGTGTGTATATATATATATATATATATATATATATATATATATATATATATATATATATATATATATATATATATATATATATACACATTACTAATTTTACTGATACACATACGCTAATTGAGTTATATGATGTGATATTGCTCATATAATCTTTATTTAAATGTAAAATATTGAAGTTCACACATGCGTGAGTTCTTCTAGTGTAGTTCTGTGTTTCGGCCGCTAGACGGCGGTGTGATGAAACCGGTCTGATGTTCAGCGCTCACGCGCCGCTCTTCACCATAGACTTCACTCACACACACTCACAGACACCGCTTGTGTTCGTGAATCGTGTGTATGTGATGTTATATTTCATTTAATGTTATTAACCGTCATATTTAATGATGGTGTCAGTGAGGTTCATCAGCGGCTTCGTGTTCGGCGCTGGTTCCGGTGTCGTGCCAAGGTACTTACCCCTGAAAGGAAGTGTATCCCCGGTCGCGGGAGCGCGCTCGCATTCAGTAGGAGGTGCGTCATTGCTTTGTCCAAACTATAAGACGTCGTGAATTGTTTTGTTATCGTTTTACTGTTGTTGTTGTTGTTTTTTTTTTTATCGATGAGGTTTAGCAAAGACAGATATCACGTGGCCCATCAAAAAAAAAAAAAAATTTTATTCTTCTGTGGGCAAACGATCTATCTTCATGCACGGAATGGATCGGTTCTCACGAGAATGTCTATACTGTAAAACGAAGACGACCATATCGTTTCACAAGCAAACAGCCTGTGGAAATAAAATTGCCCCCCCCCCCCCCTCCCCTCCTTTCATGGTGAATTATTACCAAAATGACTCAATATTGCATTGCACTTAAACATAGGCTGGTCAATGGCAAAAAACGATTTTACAGATACTGGCCTATCATCAAGTGTTTTATTTTGTGAATACTGTACATCATGTCTAATAACAACTGTGAATATGGACACATTTCCTGTTTCCTGACAAAAGTTATAGTGGGATACAGATTTTTTCAGACCGTATTTTCGACCTGCCAAATATGTATCCCCCCATAAAATCTACAGATGATGGCCTATCATCAAGTGTTTTATTTTGTGAATACTGTACATCATGTTTAATAACAGCAGTGATTTTGAATACATTTCCTGTTTCCTGACAAAAGTTATAGTGGGATACAGATTTTTTCAGACCGTATTTTCGACCTGCCAAAATATGTATCCCCCCCATAAAATCTACAGATGATGGCCTATCATCAAGTGTTTTATTTTGTGAATACTGTACATCATGTCTAATAACAACTGTGAATATGGACACATTTCCTGTTTCCTGACAAAAGTTATAGTGGGATACAGATTTTTTTCAGACCGTATTTTCGACCTGCCAAAATATGTATCCCCCTATAAAATCTACAGATGATGGCCTATCATCAAGTGTTTTATTTTGTGAATACTGTACATCATGTTTAATAACAGCAGTGATTTTGAATACATTTCCTGTTTCCTGACAAAAGTTATAGTGGGATACAGATTTTTTCAGACCGTTTTTTCGACCTGCCAAAATATGTATCCCCCTATAAAATCTACAGATGATGGCCTATCATCAAGTGTTTTATTTTGTGAATACTGTACATCATGTCTAATAACAACTGTGAATATGGACACATTTCCTGTTTCCTGACAAAAGTTATAGTGGGATACAGATTTTTTCAGACCGTTTTTTCGACCTGCCAAATTATGTATCCCCCCATAAAATCTACAGATGATGGCCTATCATCAAGTGTTTTATTTTGTGAATACTGTACATCATGTCTATAACAACTGTGAATATGGACACATTTCCTGTTTCCTGACAAAAGTTATAGTGGGATACAGATTTTTTCAGACCGTATTTTCGACCTGCCAAAATATGTATCCCCCTATAAAATCTACAGATGATGGCCTATCATCAAGTGTTTTATTTTGTGAATACTGTACATCATGACATCATGTCTAATAACAGCAGTGAACGTTTTTGGTTTAGTAAATTCTCTATTTATAAAACTGTCAATGATCTAAATTAATGTTGGTGTATATTTTATTTGTTCATTATTCAAACGATTTGAATTTTAAGTTGGCTATATTTTTAATTGGCCCACATTTAATAATATTATTCACCTGGGTATATTTGCGAGTAGCCTATGGAGGAGTTTACATAGCTGACGTTATAGTGGTTTGCAAAGTATTGCCGCGCCAACAAACCATTTTTTTTAATAACATTACTCTTCACGTATTTCCGTAGTTATCAATGCAAATCAGGTAAGATCGCGCCACGGGTACAGTTATAGTTGCGAGTCAATTATCAGCACTCAGCTCATGGAATGGATCCGAATAATTATAAGCACATACTTAATTACAAACTTAAAGGGGAATATCCAGCACTTTACAGCAAAAGAGACAAACTTCTTCTTCGGAGAAAAGCTGCCCTCTACGAAGCTGAAGGTAAGATATACAAAATCATAACCCTATGATCAATTGATCGACAAATTATGAAAAATACATCTCGGCACTCTCCTGATGGCTTAATTACAAAACATTAATTCGTTTATTTCGAACAAATTTCTACCCAATAATCCAAATTTATGAACATGCAAAGCATGAAAGTTATAACCTACAAGTCTACACGCCACGGTCAAACACGTAGGCCCAGTCTACTTCTTAAGAATCATCGAGACTGTGTTATCATGGCACAGCTGTGCAGTACAATACATGACATTTCCCACTGTTAAAACATTATTACGTTGAGATAAAGTAGGTTTTCTGCATGGACAGATTATGATTTGTAAGGCCCTGCATGGGCAGTGGGCACAGGTATCTCCAAAGCCCCCTTGACAATGATTGACAAGACAATGCAGATTACTTATTATATGACAGTCTCAGCTTTCAAATTATGTCAATTTTATTACGAAATTCAAACAATAAATGCTGTTTTGCCGCTCTTGTCTTTAATAACGTGCCAGATCAGCACCTTGGTCCAAGCAGTGAGTAAACTGATCTAAATCTACTTTTTTTATTTGAAGGGGATCTTTTACAGTCCACCAAACAACTGTAGAGTGAAGGGTTTAGGTTTTTACTTTTTACAGTTCAAATTTAATAAGTATGCTAAAATAGTTAAATGGATATGGTCTATTGCTCTTTTTAGGCCCGTTTTGATGGATCATTTATAATTAGCCAATAAAACATTATGCAAA
Organism: Cyprinella venusta; assembly: GCA_038021265.1. NCBI lineage: Eukaryota > Metazoa > Chordata > Actinopteri > Cypriniformes > Leuciscidae > Cyprinella > Cyprinella venusta. Next base: position 27,648,442 of record CM075884.1, read on the forward strand.
TGAGGCAATGTTTAAAAACGTAGTCTCACTTAAACTTAGGGAAAATGGGCAGTTATAATGTAATAATAAATAGTTATTTTCCCTATACTTTTCACACACAAAAAATAAGCTCAAGGAGTGACAATAGATTGGGATTTGGGGCCTTCACATTCACATAAGGCTCAACAGTAAGGTTCAGGGAGCCCTCAGAGTGCTCGCAGATGTCTTTAAATCTATAAAATTGTAATAACATTTAGGTTCATTCATTGCCCTGTGTTACTTGCATGAGTATTAGAGTTCATAGTTTTTTTGTTTTTGTTTTTTTCTTCAATTTGTTTAGGAGAAGAGCTATATTACTGGCGCTATAAAGGGACTGCTCAAAGTATTAAAACTACAGTGGTCTGTGGTGCTGATGAGGCAAACAGAATTTTTGTGGATTTTCATGCCAGCCCTACTGGGGCACATTGTGGCCAGACCAAAACAAGGGAAGCAATTTCCAAGAGATTTTACTGGCCAGGGATGTCAGTAGACATCAACAAGTGGGTAAGTCGGCACTACAAAACATTCATCATTATGTAATGATAAGGGTTGTTATTTCATAGTCATTTTTATAAAACATTTTTTCTATATGATTAATAAACATGTTACCCTGATATTTACACTACACATCTTTATTAATGAATTGCCATTTTTACATGACATTTTATCATCAGGTTTCCCAATGCTCAGCTTGCCAGGCCAGTTGTGCATCGATTAAACAGCCAACACAATACACTCCCATAAAGGTTAGTTCATCCAGGTTACTGATAAAAGGTTCCAGTGTAAAAGCTATGACTTAAAATAAAATGTGTGCTTAATTAAAAAAATTCAAAGAAAAGATGCTAAGCGCATTACATATTTTGCTACAAGGTTTCTCAGCCATTTGAGTTGGTGGGAATGGACCTAATTGGGAAATTGACAGAAACCAAGCATGGACATCAATACATATGTGTGATGATCGACTACTTTACGAAATGGCCCCAGGCCTACCCTTTGACATCAAAGGCAGCCAAGGAAGTATCGAAATGCATAATCAAATTTGTCCATCAGTTTGAATCCCCGAAAAGGATTCTGACTGACCAGGGAAAAGAATTTGTCAATGCTGTAAGTACTTCATCTAGTCCAATGCAGAAATTCACTATTGTTGTTAAGAGATTATATTACTTTTATAAATATATATATATTTTTAAAACAATGTTCCCTTATGATTGCAGATTAACAAAAGTGTGTGCGAAATTCTAAACATTAAAAGAAGCCTATGCTCGCCATACCATCCACAGACAAACGGATTAGTTGAGAGAATGAATGGCACAATTCAGAGGTGGGTTCTTTTTTGTATTCCTTAATAGACCACAGTAACATACAACATTTGATATTTATGTGTCATTAAATGCTTATGTGTATACTTATTTTATGTGTGCATGTCCACTGGAATTGTAAAAATAACCCTTAAGTTTTCAATTTCAAATCAAATGCTGCCAAACTGTCCATTTCCATAATTTTCAATGAGATGTTTACTTCATAAATTGTATGAAAAAAAAAGAGAAAATATATGAAGAGTTCAGATGCAAAAGCCTCTAAGTGCCATTTGAAATTTTCTTCTAAAATGATAATTTTTATCAAGCTTAAATATATAAGTTCAGTAATTTCACTTAAATGACAATGAAGATTACCTATGAATTGCCATTTAAGTGAAATTACTGAACTTTAATATACAAGCTTGATAAAAATGATCATTCTAGAAGAAAATTTCAAATGGCACTTAGAGGCTTTTGCATCTGAACTCTTCATATGGTCCAGATAACTCAAACCATTTCAAACCAACCAATTTGAAAATGGAGGTGCCCTTATATCGTCAGAAATTAAGCTTGGATGTTATCTAGTAAAAAAAAGTATTGTTCTGAACCCACCCAAACAAAATCTTACTGAAAGCCTTTTAAGATATGAACCTATAAATAAATAAACTGTCCACACACTTAAGTCCTTTGAGCCAATTTTAATAACCAAGCTTTCGAGGATGGTCTTTTGACCGAAAGCTTGGTTATTAAAATTTAGTCTTGTTTGTCTGGCACTTTTATGATCGTGAGTGTGGTGTAACTCCTTCATTAAGATATCAACCTAACATTTGGAACACAACTTTTTTGTTAGTGATATATGTTAGTAATATAATTATATGTATTATATTTTTTTAATTCCTTTATTTTTACAGAGCCCTCAGTAAATTGGTCGGTAACCACCCCGAAACATGGGATGATTACCTGGACGCTGTGATGTTTGGTCTTCGAACCAAAAAGCAGATAACTACAAAGCACTCGCCCTACTATTTGATGTTCGGCAGAGAGGCTCGTTATCCGTCGGAAGTCCCGGAACAATACATGGTTGGTTTTATCATCTATGTATCTATCTGTATATTATTTTGTTCACTAAATAAGGTACAGAGACATGTAAAACTGACTATCATGTAAATCAGTGGTTCTCAAACTAGGGGACATATTGCCATGGCAGAGGGCCTGTTGAGCAGACCAAGCAATGCTATGTATTTTGCTAAATCTAAAAGAATAACTTTGAGAACCACTGAAGTAAGTGGTTTATTCTAACTGCAAATAATGTCTTTTCAAAGCTTGACAACAATGTGGAGGACATAGTGGGACAGGAAGATCTGGCACAAGACATTCAGCGACAACAGAAGCTGATGGAACTTGTCAAAGACAATCTTGCCAAGGGGCAAGAAAAAACAATGGGCAAAATAAAGGCAACTACTAAAACATCAGACTTCAAAGTTGGGGATAAAGTTTGGAGACAAAACATCAGAAGCCAACAGAGAAAGGGGGGGAAACTGGAAGCCAATTTTTTAGGTCCATACTCAATTAAGGCAATTCAGGGAAAAAGTGCTGATCTCCAAGATGAAAATGGGGCAATATTTCACAAAATTAACATTGACCAACTGAAGTTCAGCATTGATGACACACCCAGAGTGCCACACTGGAATTTTAAAAAGAAAGCAAAGACTTCCCCATCACAACCACTTTCCCCACCTGCTACAGCTGTTGCATCCTCACGAACACCCCAACCAACAGCCCCATCAACTACAGCCCCCCCATCCTCAGCCCAACCAATACCACCTGCAACTACACAACCAGCAACCGGTCAAGCCACAGGCCCATCAGCAAAAGTCCAACCAATACCACCTGCAACTACACAACCAGCAACCAGTCAAGCCACAGGCCCATCAGCAAAAGTCCAACCAATACCACCTGCAACTACACAACCAGCAACCAGTCAAGCCACAGGCCCATCAGCAAAAGTCCAACCAATACCACCTGCAACTACACAACCAGCAACCAGTCAAGCCACAGGCCCATCAGCAAAAGCCCAACCAATACCACCTGCAACTACACAACCAGCAACCAGTCAAGCCACAGGCCCATCAGCAAAAGTCCAACCAATACCGCCTGCAACAGCACAACCAGCAACTCGTCAAGCCACAGGCCCATCAGCAAAAGCCCAACCAATACCACCTGCAACTACACAACCAGCAACCGGTCAAGCCACAGGCCCATCAGCAAACGCCCAACCAATACCACCTGCAACTACACAACCAGCAACTGGTCAAGCCACAGGCCCATCAGCAAAAGTCCAACCAATACCACCTGCAACTACACAACCAGCAACTGGTCAAGCCACAGGCCCATCAGCAAAAGTCCAACCAATACTGCCTGCAACTACACAACCAGCAACCGGTCAAGCCACAGGCCCATCAGCAAAAGCCCAACCAATACCACCTGCAACTACACAACCAGCAACCAGTCAAGCCACAGGCCCATCAGCAAAAGCCCAACCAATACCGCCTGCAACTACACAACCAGCAACCAGTCAAGCCACAGGCCCATCAGCAAAAGCCCAACCAATACCGCCTGCAACTACACAACCAGCAACCGGTCAAGCCACAGGGCCACCAACCACAGTCCTGCCTCCGACTCATGGACGACATACTCTAGCTGTTGCTGAGAAATGTAAGATTTCTTTTTAATTTTAATGGAAGAGATGTTAATACCCAAGCACACTAGTCTCATATTTTTTTCCCAATTACCCTTAATGATTTACACGAGACTGTGACTGCTGTACTACATTTATGGACAGTGTGGTTACAGTAATGTATGAAGTGAGACATTAGGAGCTTATTTGTATTGCCACTTACCTTTTCCACATCGATTTACTAGATATTTTTGATTATTGTTTTACTTCTTTATTCATTATTTTTGGCAGATGTACAGGATGCCTGGGCAGGAAAAAATGTCCATGTCCTCCTCTCGAGAGTCGGGGCTTACAAATTATTTTACTGGGACATTCACCAGCTTGGTCCTAACATGGAGCTGGAGAGTGAGGTATGTACAGTTTTAACTGTAATGTAAATCAACTGTAGCCCTCAATGTTTTTTTTTATTCTATCCTAATCTCTTGTTTGAAATTTCTCAACAGTCAATTAATGCATATCTAGCGATCTTGGTGCGTAAGTACAATGACCAGAATACAACAAAATCAGCATTCATTGATTCATTTGCAATGACATCAATGTGGAAAAGGAGGACTCTAAGACTCAAGGTCTGTACTGGTATAAAGGATCTCATTGGATCTCACAACAGTGTAATAAAGCAAAATAATATAAATAAAATGTCATTATTTAAATAATTTAAACAAATTTAAAGCGATAGTTCCCACAAAAAAAAAAAAAAGAAAATTCTGTCATCATTTAGTCACCCAAAAATTGTTCCAAACCTGTCTACACTTCTTTTGTTCTGTTGAACACAAAAGGAAAATATTAAGAAGAATGTGTGTAACCAAGATCTCATCCCCTATTGACTACAATTGTATTTTTTTTGACTATGGTGGTCAATGGGGGAGATTGGCTTGGTTACAAACATTCTTCCAATATATAAAAAACTATACAGATTTGGAACAATCTGAGGGTGAGTCAATTATGACAGAACTATCCCTTTAAATATTTAATTTTTTGAGAGACTGCCATGAACTACCTTTTATTTGGACTTTATTCTGTGATTTTTCTTTACACATTAAGTTCATATTTTATAGACAATTTAATAATCACAATGACTTTTGTTCGATTTTAGATTAAACCCATGGAGTACAAAATCATTGTGGGAATTATAAATGAGCATCACCACTGGAAAGTTGCGGTAAAATTTACTATACACTTATTATAAAAGTAAATTACGTCACAGAAGAAAAACGTAGTGCCATAATATTATGTTTCATGATACACTTGATTGAGAAAAGAACTAATGTGTAATTTGTTTTTATGAAAAAAGGTGATGTACCCACAACAAAGGAAGTCCCTGTTCCTGGATCCACTGGGAGAGTCTAAGCAAGACATCAAAACATGCCTTGAAACAACAAGGTAAGGATAGCTGTAAAAATTAAACTTTAGCATTATTAACATTTCAACATTTAATTTAGTATTGTCACGATCCACACACTGGAAACAGGGGTAAATCCAAAAGCAGTATTTTATTTTTAAAGGGCAATCCAAATCCGAGTCAGCCAGGCAAGGGTTAATAATCAAGGCAGTCCAAAACAAGAAACAAACAAGCAGGAACTAGCAATTTAACAAAGACATGAAGTAGTGTGACACCAAATACAAGGACTCCGTAAAGCACACTGAAACAGACAGGGTTATATACACAGGGAAAGTCAATGATAATGGGGAAATAGCTGATTGCACAATCTGATGAGTGATGAGGAACTGCTGAGTGCAATGATAAGACAAGGATCGTGGGAAATGTAGTTCATAAGTGAAGGACACCGTTGGAAAGGAGGACATCTAGTGGACAGCTGGGGAACACAAACCCAACACTGTGACATAACCCTCTCCCTACGGAGCGGCTACCAGACGCTCCATCAGACCTGAGTGGGACAGGAAGGAAACATCAGGGCAGGACAGGAGGGACAGACCAGGGCGGGACGGGAGGGAAACATAGTGCATCGGGCGGCCAGGGCGAAACAGAGAGTCCATCGGGCGGCCAGGGTGGAGCAAACCCCACGGGAGGCCAGGGCAGTGAAGACCCTTCGTGAGGCCAGGGCGGTGAAGACCCCTCGTGAGGCCAGGGCGGTGAAGACCCCTCGGGAGGCCAGGGCAGTGAAGACCCCTCGGGAGGCCAGGGCGGTGAAGACCCCTCGGGAGGCCAGGGCGGTGAAGACCCTTCAGGAGGCCAGGGCGGTGAAGACCCCTCGGGAGGCCAGGGCGGTGAAGACCCTTCAGGAGGCCAGGGCGGTGAAGACCCCTCGGGAGGCCAGGGCGGTGAAGACCCTTCAGGAGGCCAGGGCGGTGAAGACCCCTCGGGAGGCCAGGGCGGTGAAGACCCCTCGGGAGGCCAGGGCAGTGAAGACCCTTCGTGAGGCCAGGGCGGTGAAGACCCCTCGGGAGGCCAGGGCAGTGAAGACCCCTCGGGAGGCCAGGGCGGTGAAGACCCCTCGGGAGGCCAGGGCGGTGAAGACCCCTCGGGAGGCCAGGGCGGTGAAGACCCTTCTGGAGGCCAGGGCGGTGAAGACCCCTCGGGAGGCCAGGGCGGTGAAGACCCCTCGGGAGGCCAGGGCGGTGAAGACCCTTCAGGAGGCCAGGGTGGTGAAGACCCCTCGGGAGGCCAGGGCGGTGAAGACCCCTCAGGAGGCCAGGGCAGTGAAGACCCTTCGTGAGGCCAGGGCGGTGAAGACCCCTCAGGAGGCCAGGGCAGTGAAGACCCTTCGTGAGGCCAGGGCGGTGAAGACCCCTCGGGAGGCCAGGGCGGTGAAGACCCCTCGGGAGGCCAGGGCAGTGAAGACCCTTCGTGAGGCCAGGGCGGTGAAGACCCCTCAGGAGGCCAGGGCGGTGAAGACCCTTCAGGAGGCCAGGGCGGTGAAGACCCCTCAGGAGGCCAGGGCAGTGAAGACCCTTCGTGAGGCCAGGGCGGTGAAGACCCCTCAGGAGGCCAGGGCAGTGAAGACCCTTCGTGAGGCCAGGGCGGTGAAGACCCCTCGGGAGGCCAGGGCGGTGAAGACCCCTCGGGAGGCCAGGGCAGTGAAGACCCTTCGTGAGGCCAGGGCGGTGAAGACCCCTCGGGAGGCCAGGGCGGTGAAGACCCCTCGGGAGGCCAGGGCGGTGAAGACCCCTCGGACGGCCAGGGTAGAGCACACCCCTCGGGAGGCCAGGGCAGTGAAGACCCCACGGGAGGCCAGGGCAGTGAAGACTCCTCGGACGGCCAGGGTGGAGCACATCCCTCAGGTGGCCATGGCGGTGAAGACCCCACGGGAGGCAGGGGCGGTGAAGAAACCTTGGGCGGCCAGGGTGGAGCAGACCCCTCGGGTGGCCAGGGTGGAGCAGACCCCTCGGGTGGCCAGGGTGGAGCAGACCCCTTGGGTGGCCAGGGTGGAGCAGACCCCTCGGGTGGCCAGGGTGGAGCAGACCCCTCGGGTGGCCAGGGTGGAGCAGACCCCTCGGGTGGCCAGGGCGGTGATGCACTCTCGGGACCAGACAACTTCTCGGGACACCGGCTCAGGAACAGACACCGGCTCGGGAACGGACACCAGAACTGAAACAGCCACAAGAACAGACACAAACACAAGAACAAACACTGGCGCTGGAACAAGCACTGGCTCTGGAACAGACATTGGCTCCAGCTCTGGAACAGACACTGGCTCTGCCTCTGGCACTAGAACAGCAGCCACCAGCTCATGAACTGCTGACACCGGCTCAGGAACAGCCACTAAAACAGAAATGGTCACAAGGACAGACACAAACACAGAAACACACAGGGGGTCCGGGACAGGCACTGGCTCTGCCTCCGGCTCTGGAGCAGCATTGGCTCTGGCTCTGGAACAGGCACTGGCTCCGGCTCTGGAACCAGGGACACCAAAGATCTGAAGGGTCTTCCCTGGATCCATGCCAGACGCTCCAGATAGTTACTGGGTATTCTGCTAGAATGGGTTTCTCCTGATCTGTCTTGATCTGTCTGGAACAGCAGGCAAAGGCTCAGGCTCAGGAACAGCAGGCATACCTGGTGGCATTGACCCCATACTGTGTGACAAAATTGCAAAACATAACATGTTTAATTTTGTTTTCTTTCTTCAGGGCATTCATGCGAAACAAGGGATGTAATGTCTCAAGGTGGACATGTGACACAGTCCCACATCCCAAACAATCAGACGGGACATCATGTGGAGTCTTTGCCTTGAAAGTATGTTTACTATTCAGAACAGTGTCCTCACCCTTACATTATAATATGACCATTGTTCAGTTAAGATTGTTACCCTAAAACTATAAAGTTATTCACTGACAGCAGATTTATGCCTCTGTAACATAATTTTTTAAGGTAATCAAAAAATGTCTTTTCAGTTTGCAGAAGAACTATTGAAAAACGAGACGGTAGATTTTCCTGCTACAAAAGAGGCTATCATCACACATAGGCTGCAAATCGCTGTTACTCTTCTCCTAGAGACTGGTAAGTAAAGGGGGATGTTTTGGTCATCCAAAATTTTTTCTTATAATTGCTGTTAAACATTTTATGGAGCCATCTGAATTATTCCATACTAACCTAAAAAATATTTGTGTGGAAAAACTAAGAATTATAGATTCATGCTCTGTGTTTTGTTTTGTTTCTAAGATGACCTGACTGACATATGTCACTTCTGTGGATCAGAAGGACCTAAGGAAGATTTGAGCTGGGTAAATCAAACTTAAGAAATGTGAACTGAAATATGTTTTGATATAAAGTTATTAAGAATTTTATTGTAGTGTTATGTTGCATATTTATATTCAATTTCTTCTATTTTACCCAGGACTTACAAACATTACGTAATTATTTTATCTCCACAATAATTACTGTACAGTATATTACAAATATCAATTACACAGGAATGAAAATTTGCAACCTCTTACTGAATCCAAATAATTTGTTTTCCAGATTCAGTGTGACATTTGTTTGCGGTGGTTCCACCATATGTGTGTTAAAAGCCCACCAACGGAGGAGGGCTTCCTGTGTACTGCTTGTACTCCTTAATTTTGTGTAAATTATTGTTCCGGAGGAATTTATTGATTAAATCCTGTTGTATTATTACACCTTCCAAGTATGTATCTTATCATCTTAAAATTATTAAAAACCAACAGACTAATGCGGGGCATTATCTCAATATGTGACGTGCGGTCTAGCACAAAGCGGGACGGGTGCCGCTCACCCTTGTGAAAATACACTTAACTTTTGGAAAGAAGACACTTTTTCTAATTTCCGCATAGTATAGTCCATATACACACAAGGGAACGAAATTTCGTTTCACTTGGACCACAGTGCCACAAAAAAGAATTAGAATCAGAAAAAGATGAGAAGGAATAAGTACAGACATAGTGCAGACATACATCATAATAGAGGAATCCAAAGGAATTTAATAAAAAATATACATAACACAATAACAATATTAAAACTAAAACAACATTTAAGTAATAAGACGGTCGGAGTCCCCTACAATTTCAACGCCAGAAAGTGATGCAGCTGACTGAAACACTCTATATAGTATCTCTGTAGAATGTGGTGAGGATGGATGGTGGGGGTCTTATCTTGCTTTCTTGGCGCCACACGAAGTGGAGACGTTGATAGGCCATCATCTGTGGAATATGGAGAGGGGGATACTTTTTATAGCAGGTCGGAAATATGGTCTGAAAAAATCTGTATCCCACTATAACTTTTGTCAGGAAACAGGAAATGTGTCCATATTCACAGTTGTTATTAGACATGATGTACAGTATTCACAAAATAAAACACTTGATGATAGGCCATCATCTGTAGATTTTATGGGGGGGATACATATTTTGGCAGGTCGAAAAAACGGTCTGAAAAAATCTGTATCCCACTATAACTTTTGTCAGGAAACAGGAAATGTATTCAAAATCACTGTTGTTATTAGACATGATGTACAGTATTCACAAAATAAAACACTTGATGATAGGCCATCATCTGTAGATTTTATAGGGGGATACATATTTTGGCAGGTCGAAAATACGGTCTGAAAAAAACTGTATCCCACTATAACTTTTGTCAGGAAACAGGAAATGTGTCCATATTCACAGTTGTTATTAGACATGATGTACAGTATTCACAAAATAAAACACTTGATGATAGGCCATCATCTGTAGATTTTATGGGGGGATACATATTTTGGCAGGTCGAAAAAACGGTCTGAAAAAATCTGTATCCCACTATAACTTTTGTCAGGAAACAGGAAATGTGTCCATATTCACAGTTGTTATTAGACATGATGTACAGTATTCACAAAATAAAACACTTGATGATAGGCCATCATCTGTAGATTTTATGGGGGGATACATATTTTGGCAGGTCGAAAAAACGGTCTGAAAAAATCTGTATCCCACTATAACTTTTGTCAGGAAACAGGAAATGTATTCAAAATCACTGTTGTTATTAGACATGATGTACAGTATTCACAAAATAAAACACTTGATGATAGGCCATCATCTGTAGATTTTATGGGGGGGATACATATTTTGGCAGGTCGAAAAAACGGTCTGAAAAAATCTGTATCCCACTATAACTTTTGTCAGGAAACAGGAAATGTATTCAAAATCACTGTTGTTATTAGACATGATGTACAGTATTCACAAAATAAAACACTTGATGATAGGCCATCATCTGTAGATTTTATAGGGGGATACATATTTTGGCAGGTCGAAAATACGGTCTGAAAAAAATCTGTATCCCACTATAACTTTTGTCAGGAAACAGGAAATGTATTCAAAATCACTGTTGTTATTAGACATGATGTACAGTATTCACAAAATAAAACACTTGATGATAGGCCATCATCTGTAGATTTTATGGGGGGGATACATATTTTGGCAGGTCGAAAATACGGTCTGAAAAAAATCTGTATCCCACTATAACTTTTGTCAGGAAACAGGAAATGTGTCCATATTCACAGTTGTTATTAGACATGATGTACAGTATTCACAAAATAAAACACTTGATGATAGGCCATCATCTGTAGATTTTATAGGGGGATACATATTTTGGCAGGTCGAAAATACGGTCTGAAAAAATCTGTATCCCACTATAACTTTTGTCAGGAAACAGGAAATGTGTCCATATTCACAGTTGTTATTAGACATGATGTACAGTATTCACAAAATAAAACACTTGATGATAGGCCATCATCTGTAGATTTTATGGGGGGGATACATATTTTGGCAGGTCGAAAATACGGTCTGAAAAAAACTGTATCCCACTATAACTTTTGTCAGGAAACAGGAAATGTATTCAAAATCACTGTTGTTATTAGACATGATGTACAGTATTCACAAAATAAAACACTTGATGATAGGCCATCATCTGTAGATTTTATGGGGGGATACATATTTTGGCAGGTCGAAAATACAGTCTGAAAAAAATCTGTATCCCACTATAACTTTTGTCAGGAAACAGGAAATGTATTCAAAATCACTGTTGTTATTAGACATGATGTACAGTATTCACAAAATAAAACACTTGATGATAGGCCATCATCTGTAGATTTTATAGGGGGATACATATTTTGGCAGGTCGAAAATACGGTCTGAAAAAAATCTGTATCCCACTATAACTTTTGTCAGGAAACAGGAAATGTGTCCATATTCACAGTTGTTATTAGACATGATGTACAGTATTCACAAAATAAAACACTTGATGATAGGCCATCATCTGTAGATTTTATGGGGGGGATACATATTTTGGCAGGTCGAAAAAACGGTCTGAAAAAATCTGTATCCCACTATAACTTTTGTCAGGAAACAGGAAATGTATTCAAAATCACTGTTGTTATTAGACATGATGTACAGTATTCACAAAATAAAACACTTGATGATAGGCCATCATCTGTAGATTTTATGGGGGGGATACAAATTTTGGCAGGTCGAAAATACGGTCTGAAAAAAATCTGTATCCCACTATAACTTTTGTCAGGAAACAGGAAATGTGTCCATATTCACAGTTGTTATTAGACATGATGTACAGTATTCACAAAATAAAACACTTGATGATAGGCCATCATCTGTAGATTTTATAGGGGGATACATATTTTGGCAGGTCGAAAATACGGTCTGAAAAAATCTGTATCCCACTATAACTTTTGTCAGGAAACAGGAAATGTGTCCATATTCACAGTTGTTATTAGACATGATGTACAGTATTCACAAAATAAAACACTTGATGATAGGCCATCATCTGTAGATTTTATGGGGGGGATACATATTTTGGCAGGTCGAAAATACGGTCTGAAAAAATCTGTATCCCACTATAACTTTTGTCAGGAAACAGGAAATGTATTCAAAATCACTGTTGTTATTAGACATGATGTACAGTATTCACAAAATAAAACACTTGATGATAGGCCATCATCTGTAGATTTTATGGGGGGATACATATTTTGGCAGGTCGAAAATACGGTCTGAAAAAATCTGTATCCCACTATAACTTTTGTCAGGAAACAGGAAATGTGTCCATATTCACTGCTCTTATTAGACATGATGTACAGTATTCACAAAATAAAACACTTGATGATAGGCCAGTATCTGTAAAATCGTTTTTTGCCATTGACCAGCCTATGTTTAAGTGCAATGCAATATTGAGTCATTTTGGTAATAATTCACCATGAAAGGAGGGGAGGGGGGGGGGGACAATTTTATTTCCACAGGCTGTTTGCTTGTGAAACGATATGGTCGTCTTCGTTTTACAGTATAGACATTCTCGTGAGAACCGATCCATTCCGTGCATGAAGATAGATCGTTTGCCCACAGAAGAATAAATTTTTTTTTTTGATGGGCCACGTGATATCTGTCTTTGCTAAACCTCATCGATAAAAAAAAAAAACAACAACAACAACAGTAAAACGATAACTTAAACAATTCACGACGTCTTATAGTTTGGGCAAAGCAATGACGCACCTCCTACTGAATGCGAGCGCGCTCCCGCGACCGGGGATACACTTCCTTTCAGGGGTAAGTACCTTGGCACGACACCTGTGTCGCGGCTCTCAAACTATATCAGTATGAAGAAGAGAAAACACACACAGGTAAAACTACTTGATGAATCACAAATACATTACTGATTAATAAAGAGATGCGGAACTGATCAATAGTTCATGTATATGAGTGTATGTGAGAGAGAGAGAGTGAGAGAGTGTATATGAGTGTGAGAGAGAGAGAGTGTGTGTAGAGGGGAGACGGGGGCAAGTTGTCTCACTGTTACTCCAATTATATTTTTGAAGTTGTTTCTGTACAGGAACAAACATTAAACTTTCATTTCCCCTCATTGTTGCCCAGTGAAAAGTCACCTCTATTTATTTTTCAATGCCTACATCATTATTATCTCTCTAATAACAGCATTAGCTAAGTTACATAAATTACTGTGCTTTTTACTTTAGTCCAAAATGGTTTATAGGTATAATTTATCGTCTGTAAGTTATTTGGTTTCCACAGATCCTACTTCTTCTTTTGTATATGGTGAATTTCTAAGAAAATTAATTATTACATTCTGAAAATAATCACATCAAAAACACTCATTTCTATTGTACGTCCCAAACGATTTTAAAAAAATGCAAAAATGTGTCTTTTTCCCGTCATAAAAAAATCTTAGGTGATAAGTAGTATTTTCTTCTTTAATTTGTTAGACTGTTTTGCGTGTGCGTTAATCACTGACGTTTAAATACTGTATTAATATTCATGTTATGACACATTAATATGAAATATGACACTATGTGTAAGTCATGTGAGTAAAATCTGCTGTGATCTTCAGGAAGCTCCGCCCATCGCCTGATCCAGCGCTTCGGTCTTCCGCAAACCGGCGCCGAGACCCGCTTCTACACCAACCACGTGTTATCGTACGATACGAGCCGGCGGACGCCCAGATGGGTGGCAGAACATCTGTCGGGTCAAAGGTTACTGGGTGAGTCTGGTCCTGTGGGGTCAAAGGTTACTGGGTCCTGTCGGGTCAAAGGTCACTGGGTGAGTCTCGTCTCTCAGAACCGTCTGATTGTGATGCTCTCCAACTCTTCATCAGGTCAAGCCGACAGAAAACACTGTAAATTCAAACCGGATCCTGAGATTCCCGAGGCCTTCACGGCCCGGAACGAGGATTACCTGAGGAGCGGCTGGTCTCGCGGACACATGGCTCCGGCCGGAGACAACAAGATCTCTGAGGTCCAGTACATTCACAACAATCAAACAGAATATAACTATATACATATTAGGGGTGTAACGATGATATGTCACAACACGATATTATTGCGACACTCCAAGACACATGATAAAAGGTTGTATGTTGATTAAAATACTAAATTTGATATTACATTGTGTGTGTAAATGGATAGAGTTGGACTTGTTGCTGAAACCCAGAATAACAATATTCATGATTCTGAAGATGAAAAAACTGAATTATTGTTGATGTATATGCTTGCACTCTGTCACTGACTAGATATAAAATAATTTTGGACACTTTCACTGGTAACATCAGATATTTTACGTTATCAGGACCTACAAATATTCCCACATCGCATTATTATATATTATATTAAACATCATATATAGCAGTTTAATGTAGTACTGACACTAAAACTCACTGTGTGAATTCTCACACAGTAATTTTGATTTTGGGTGAACTATACACAATACATATTTTGCATTTTTGTATTGTGATATATTGTTACACCCCCTAATATATATATATATATACACTACCAGTCAAAAGTTTTAGATCAGTAAGATTTTTTATGTTTTTAAAAGAAGTCTCTTCTGCTCACCAAGGCTGCAATTATTTGATAAAAAATACAAAAAACCCCCAGTAATATTGTGAAATATTATTACAATTTAAAACAGTGGTTTTCTATGTGAATATACAGTGAAGTGTAATTTATTCCTGATTTCTTTACAGCATCATCACTCCAGTCTTCAGTGTCACATGATCCTACAGAAATCACTCTAATATGATGCTCAAGAAACATTTATGATTATTATTCATGTTGAAAACAGTTTTTTACATTTTTATTTCAGGATTATTTGATGAATAGAAAGTTCAAAAGAGCAGAATTGATCTGAAATGGAAAGCTTTTGTAACATTAATCACTACCATTCAAAAGTTTGGGGTCAGTGAGAATTTATTTTTTATTTTTTGGGGGAAAGAAATTAGAAAATACTTTTATTCATCAAGGATGAGTTAAATTGATTAAAAAAGACATTTATAATGTTAGAAAAGATTATATTTGAAATAAATGCTGTTCTTTTGAACTTTCTATTCAAATTTTTGGGGAAAAATGGTACACGACTGTTTTCAACATTGAAAATAATAATTTATGTTTTTTGAGCATAAAATCAGCATATTAGAATGATTTCTGAAGGATCATGTGACACTGAAAACTGATGTGTAATCAGCAACAGTAATGATGGTGAAAATTCAGCTTTCAAATTACATTTTAAAATATATTAAAATACAAAACAGTCATTTTAAATTGTAATAATATTTCACAATATTATTGTTTGTCAATATATATACATATATATATATAGAGAGAGAGAGTATATATATATATATATATATATATATATATATATATATATATTTGAAGAGTTCAGATGCAAAAGCCTCTAAATGCCATTTGAAATTTTCTTCTAAAATGATCATTTTTATCAAGCTTGTATATTTAAGTTCAGTAATTTCACTTAAATGACAATGAAGATTACCTATTAATTGTCATTTAAGTGAAATTGAAGAGTTCAGATGCAAAAGCCTCTAAATGCCATTTGAAATTTTCTTCTAAAATGACCATTTTTATCAAACTTGTATATTCAAGTTCAGTAATTTCACTTAAATGACAATTAATAGGTAATCTTCATTGCCATTTAAGTG